>CM030367.1:231219102-231759280 GCA_017893485.1 Hemerocallis citrina
AGAGACTGAAAAGAAGAAGCAAGAGAGCAATTTCCAATCCAAAGATCAGTCCAAAATCTTACAGTTCTACCATCCTCACAAATTTTTTGAATACCACACTTAAACATTTCAGCAGTTTTCCAAATACCTTTCCAAAAAGAGGAGATAGAAGGTGGTTTCCCAGAGAAGTCACATATATGTCTGCGTCTAAAATATTTCTGATGGATGATCGTAATCCAAGTAAGATTCTCCTCAGAAATACTTTTCCAGAGCCACTTGCCAAGCAAGGCCAAATTGTGGTTGCGCAAGTCATACATAAAAGATAACCTGTATAGAGTCCATCCATCGACAATATAGGGTCCCCTCCTCCTCCCCCGACCCTCGACTACTCCTGATCCATGCACAGCCTCTTTTTTTCCCCGAATAACCTGTCCAATCATTAATGAAAATGGAAATTTTATTCATTGTAGCAGAAAATCTATGAATAATGTTGCGAAAGCACAAATCATTACGGTCTAGCCATAGGCCCCACATGGTTGCTGCCGCGGCAATATGCCAGGTCCTTCGGTCCTCCTTCCTAACTAACTCTACCCTCCAATGTCTTCAGACATCCCGACTAGATCTAGGACCTTGACTACAATCGAAACGTCTACTCACCACTCCCCAGACCTTACCGGCCTTGGTACACGTGAATAGAAGATGAGTAGAGTCCTCGTCAGCACTGTGACAGATAGGACAGGTAACGTCAATTTGCATATTTCTTTTGCGTAAATTCGTTTTTGACAGAATCGCATCGTTCGTGACAAGCCAGATAAACACCTTGACTTTGAAGGGCGCATTGATACTCCAAATAATGCTCACTACCTCACATCTGAGTCGCCCATCGTTAAGCCACCTGTACATAGAAGCTACTGAAAACGTCTTGGAGGTATTAAGGTTCCAACTTCTTTCATCATCTACTTCCGTAGTGTAACGACCTTCCATCTGTATAAACTTATTGAGGCATTCAAACTGACTCAACTCCTCCTGAGTTAATCCTTGAACAACAATAAGTGCAAGTCTTCCATTTCGCCAAACATCCGCCACCAGTGAGTCGTTATTGATAGTATTTGCAGCTGCTTCGGGAAAAGGTTGATAAGTGATCTATCTCTGCACCATTTGTCCTTCTAGAACCTGGTATCCCTTCCGTTTCCTATCCTGCAACTAGTATTTGTATGGAAAATGTCTCCCTGTTTTGCCACTCCTTTCCACAGAAACGAGGCTTTCCCAAACTCACTTCTCCCCCCGAATCGGTATCTTTTCTTTTTTCGATAAACCGCAAAAGAATGGGACCACCAACTATTGTGCCTTTTTTCATCCTCCACCACCACTTGGAAATCAGCGCTTTGTTCATATCCCGAAGATTTAGAATTTCTAGGCCACCGAATTCCTTCCTCTTATACACTCTACCCCATTTGACCAGATGATATCCCCCATTGGACTCGTCCGAGCCTTTCCATAAAAATCTTCTCTCAAGTTTGTCTATTTTACGGATGACCCATTTTGGAAGCTCGTAGGTGGACATTAGAAACATCGGAATACTGCTGAGCACCGAGTTGAGTAGTGTGATTCTTCCACCGAGTGATAGGAAATGTCCTTTCCATCATGCCAGTCTTTTCTCAATCTTCTCAATTAGAGGCTGCCAATTCTCTCTTCGCATAGGACCCGATCTAATTGGGGTGCCTAGGTATGTAATCGGGAATTCTTCAATTTCGCATCCGAAACTACTTTTAATATTGCTGATTGGAATAGATAATTGGTCACTGATAGGGATTAAACAGCTCTTCTTCAAGTTTCCCGTCAACCCAGACCATGCCCCGAAACATTGTAACACCATTTTCAACGCCATAATTTCATCCTCTTTTGCACTTCCAAACATCAGAGTATCATCTGCGTATTGCAGGATTGAAATAGCTTCAGAAATTCCTTTAATTTGGATGCCTTTAATGACATTCTGCTCTCTACCTGTCCTTATCATTTCAGCCAGCCCATCTGCCACAATGGTAAATAAAAGCGATGAAAGGGGTCACCTTGTCTCAATCCTCTGCGGCATCTGATTTCTTTCCCTTGATATCCATCCACATGTATAAAGGACTTCCCTCCCTGAACGCACCTTTTAACCCATGCTCTCCATTTTGTTCCAAAACCTTCGAGTTCTAAAGCTTCATCAACACTCTCCCATTCGACTGAATCGTATGTTTTTTGAAAGTCCAGCTTAATAAGAAATCTGTCAGATTTGTTTATGCGGCATCTGAATGTGATCTCGTGAGCTGAGGCTATACTATCCATGATATCTCTTCTCCTAATGAACCCACTCTGGGAGGGCCCAACCACATCGTCTAGGTGAGGCGCTAATCTTTGAGCAAGCACTTTAGTTACAATTTTCAAGGACCCATTGAGAAGGCTAATAGGTCTATAATCTTCGACCACCAACGCCACCCTCTTTTTAGGGATGAGAATGATGTTTGCATAATTCAATCTATCCAGATTAGCGGACCCGTCGTAAAATTCTCGAAAAATGTTCATGACATCCTTCTTGATGATATTCCAGTAGAGGTTGTAGAAGAAAATTGGGAATCCATCCGGACCTGGAGCCTTATCTTGCCCCAATTCTTTAACCGCCTTAAAGACTTCTTCTTCGGTGAACATATCTTCTATACCATCACTACCGTCTATTCTTGATAAACACCACATTTCCGGAATAAGATTACATATAGAGGAGTTCGTTCTTCCCAATAGTTCGAAATATCTTTTGTCAATGTGATGCCTAACGACCTCTTCGTTCTCTGCCCAAACGTCATCAATGAATGAACCGGCAATGTGGTTTTGTCTTCTTCTTCCATTAGCAAACTTTGTGGAAAATTTTTGTATTTGCATCTCCTTCCTTAAGCCACTAAATTCTAGACCGTTGTCTCCAGTATTGCTCCTCCATAGCCCCTATGTGCTGAATCTGAGCCCTACAATTGATCAATTCATCGCATTCTGGACTAAGTAGGTCTCTCTCTTCCTGAATAGTCTCTAATTCTTGAACCTTGTTGGCCAGCCTCTCCATCCTTGATTTGATATCCCCAAATTCTTGTTTCGTCCAATCCTTCAGACGCTTACGTAGACGTCTAGTCTTTTCCATCCAAACTCCGACTGCCAATGCTTCTCTAGTATCGGCGCTCCAAGACTCCTCAATGATCCGACAAGTTTTATCATTCATAGTCCAGGCTTTCTCAAATCTAAACGGATATGACCTCTTTATGGTTCCATTGCCACAATCAAGTGCAATGGGCAAATGATCGGATGTGTACCTCGTGGTAGACTTCACCCTTGCCAGAGGGAAGGTATCATCCCAATATGTTGACACCAAAATTCTATCCAATTTGGCGAGAATCGGATGAGTCTGCATAGTCGACCAAGTGAATTTCCTATCCCCCATCTCAATCTCCATCAATTCTAATTCATCAATCGTGCGATTAAAAGCATCTTGTTCGGTATGAGTTGGTCCCCTCCATCTGTGTGCGCTTCTAGGAATCTTGTGATATTGAAATCTCCTCTGATAACCTAGGGGCCATTCCAACAGCTTCTTATAGCTTTAAGCTCGAGCCAAAATTGACTTCGACGTCTAGCGTCATACGGACTGTAGACTGTGGTTACCACTTGTTCCCAATTGTCGCCTCTCCTTCTAATTTTAACCGAGACTCTGAAATCCCCAATATGGTCATCAATAATCTCAAAAAATCTCGTATCTGCTCTGGCCGCAATTCCCCCAGTAACACGGGGGGGGGGGGGGGATTTCAATAGTTTTCCATTGTGCTATACATATAATATAAGTCAATACACTTTATAATATTAATTATGCTCTTTAAACGTACAATTATGGGTCAGATTTAACATATGTTTATTTGCATATTCTACAATGGCTCAGTCATTTCATGTTTCTTGTCCTTACATAATTGATTTACTATTACATCAAATAAGTTGGTCATCTCTTTGGTTAGCGTGACTTGAATCACCTACTGCTGCATATAAAGAATTGACAAGCTAGATCAGATATATTAGCAGTTCTTTTAAAGAATTCTCCTCCGAAACTTACACTACATTCAATATTGCTGATAACTAACAATTATTCAATACTGATGCCGAGTTTCTGAATATGCTTAGACATCAACATCTATCTTGCAGCTGGAGCTCAACAAATCTTGTCGAGTGCGAGGCTCCTAATGCTTGATTGAGAGATTTCATGGTGCTTGTTCTCCCTTTACATGGCTAGTTTGGACCATTCAGAACCTAAACTCAAAGAAACCATTTAGATGGTGAGTTGCTTGTAACTATCCACCACAATCTAGAGAAAGCACGAGGCTCTTTAAATCCTGGAGAAATTGTATTGGGCAGAATTTTCGTTGCATCTATTTTTTTATTTCTTCCCCCCACCCTCAATTCTTTGCCTCATTTTAAAATAGTTCCAGAAATATGTTTCTCGCAATTCTAAAAGTATATCTTTCATGGTCATATCAACAACATATAAATGGCGCTTCTTCCTCGGGTTGTAGATAAGCACAAATATAAGGTTTTCGGTAATGCAGGCTTTGGCTATAATTTCAAAAATGTTTGGCTATACCTCTGCTAATTTATAGTCTGACAAAACAAAGATTTATTTAACTAACTAAATTAGTCCCTGATAGCAATTCTTTGGCTTCTCTGCAGGCGAAACCTGCCAAAATTGGAGGTATGCCTAAACTTCCTGTACCTGTAGTATGAGTGCGTGCTTCAGAAAGATGTTGATAAACATGTAATATGTGTTATACTTTTTCATTTTGCAAATGTATCTAATTAATTGACTAGTAAAAATATGCATTATTTGCGATCTCAATGGAAGAAAATTTGTAATGCACAGAGTTCCCCCTGGTTTTCTATACCTCACTAGAGTTCGATCTCGTTCTTTATGTTGCAAATGAAAATTTTGCTTTATTTGGTATGTATAGGCTGTGATTTCTTATTGATGCTTGGTTCTTTCATCGCAGTTATTCAGGGGTTTGATGTAAGGTTCGGATTCTGCTATTATAACTTCAAATGGGGTGTACTGCACTTATTTTCTTACTTGAAAGTGCAAAATTAGCAGACACCGTGAAATGTCTTATGCGTACGTACAAAAAACAACTACCGATCTGTGTATAACTTGGATGGAAAAGGTACATGGAGTGTGCTTTATTTATCAAAGTTGAGAATTTTAAAGGATGATATTATGAAATGAGTTAGATGCCTGATGTCATTTATTTCCCAATCTTATTGTGATTATGATGATGTGTGTGTGATGAAATTACCCTACAGATTTTAGGCTATTGTCAGCTGAAGAGGTTAAAAGCACAGAAGATGACTTTTGATTAGATTTGGACCTCCCCAAAACTAAATTCAAAAGAAAGCAAGGTGTGTGAGTTTCGACCATGTGTGACTGTGGTTGCGGCTTTGCTCCAAAGTTTTTTATTTTAATTTATGAGTTTAAAAAAATTCAACTTGTAATCCACATCCAACCGTTGCATCGCCCACCATGGGTCCCACACAACTTGTTGATCCCAAAAACAATCCTTTGCGCTCCTCCTCTAACAACTGCTAAATCTTGGTCACAAGTATCAGTGTGGTTTCCTAGTAATTTTCTTTGTTAGTGAGAAAGAAGTCGAGAGTTCGAATTATGTTTGCACAAAAAAAATCTCCGTTTAATATATAATAATTGGGTTAAAGAGTGGGTGTGCTGGCTACGTTTTTTTAGTAAAGAAACTACAACCAAACAAAAAAAAAAACCTTATATTTTGACGCGCATCTCAAAGCATCCTTTCCTTTTCTATCATCCACGCCCCGCATAGAATTATGTTATCCGAATACGTCACGTGCAACTCGTGCCTATCATCATTATCCATTGAATCCACAGTGTTTCCTTGCCATTCCGTTCACCGTTATATTTAAATTATTAACAATATTAAATTAAATTAGGGTTTTTTAATTTTAATTTTTTTTTTAAAAGAAGACCGCAGTCATCGTTTCATTAATAATGATTAAAGAAACAAAGTAGTACAATAACATCTCAAAAGCATAATCCTAAAGCTCCCCTATTACAACATCTAACACGGTTTAGAAATGTCATACATGAAAGGCAAAGCTAATACATAAGTACTTCAAAAGCAATCTACCAAAGACGTCCCAAACTGACTAAGAGACGTGCTTCCACCCGCAAAGCTCTGTCACTATTCACCTTCGTTGATCTTCATATTCTTCCTAGCATCTGTATAACCTGTCCAGTCATGAATGAGAAGGAAGATTTTTTGCATTGAGATTGGAAATCTATAAAAAATATTGCAGAAGCATAAATAATTTCGTTCTGGCCATAGGTTCCACAATGTTGTCACAACTGCTATATCCCAAACCCATTTATCCTCTATCCTGACATGTCCATCTCTTGTTATCCCCCAAATGTCTGTGATTGACTTAGGACTCTCAGTACATCCAAAACCCATACAAACTACTTCCCATGTGAGAGTAGCCTTAGGACATATGAAAAATATGTGTGTAACGTCTTCTTTTGCTCATAAACAGTACTCGCACCTTACATCGATTTGCATATTTCTTTTTACGATGTTTACTTTGGACAGTATCACGTCGTTGTGCAGTGGCCAGCAAAAACTTTGACTTTTAGAGGCACTTGAGCCCCCGGATAATGCTTTCTTCTTTACATCTGAGTCCACCGTCATTGAGCCATTTATACATTGATGACACCAATTTTTTTTTTACTCATCAATATTCCACCATCTTTCGTCTGCATTGCTGTTCGTTTGCCCTCCTTATGCTTGAATAAGCCTATTTAGTTCTTCGAAGTGGGCTAAACTCTCCGGTGTTAGCCTATCAGACACTATCAATCTGAGTTTTCCTTTCTTCCAAACGTTCGTCACACACGAACTTACTTGTGGGAAGAGGTTTTTAAGTGTCATGTTTCCGCACCACTCCAACGGAAACATTAAATTAAGCTAACAATTATAATATTGGTCGGTCTTGTTCGACGTACACCCTTGATTACTCCCCCCGCTCCAACGGGACGTTCAAAATGTCCCGATTTTCCTCCAAAAACAAAACCCTGGAATTTAAAACCTAGGGTTTTGCTTTTATCCATTTTCCTTTTCCCTTTTTTAATGGCGGATTCGGATCGCAACGGGATCCCAAACGGGTTGAACCGGATCCGAACCCACCCGGTCTTGCCGGAGGACCAGCCCAGTTCGGGCGGCGGCGACTCGCCGGCGATCGCCGCTCCTCCTTCCGTCAACAACGGCAATGTTTTCGACGATCACAATGGTTTGCTGCCTAGTTCTTGATTTTCCTTTCGATATTTTATTTTTAGTGGTTCACAAATTACATGAGCTTGAATTGGAGGTAGTTGATTGTATACGTTTTGTTCGATCATTTTGGCCTTGGTTGCATTAAAAAAATGAAATTTATCAGTTTGGAGTTTAGATACGGACAATTATGTTTGACTTTTATGGCGAGATAACTATAGTGATATCCTTACCTCCATTTTCAAGTTAACTTCGAAGTAAGAAAAATTGGACAAGGGTAGAGTTTAGATAACTATGTTTTTTTTAAACCTTTTGGATAAGATAACTGTAGTTATCTTAATTCCAAAACGATTCCCAAACAATTAACATGCCGAAGCTATGATAACTAGAGTTTTTTTTAAAAGTTGTGAGAGATAACTCTAGTTATCAACTTATCATAACTTTACTTTGTCCCCAAAGATATCCTGAAACTAAAACTTTATATAAGTGTAGGTATATAAGTCACCTCCACTAATTATGATCCTAATGTATCAAAGTTTAGATGGAACGTAAACCTTCACTGACATTTGTATCCAAACATGAGTGGGTAGAAGAATGAAAACTATAGGTTACATACATGCAAGTTATCTTTTGGCATTAAAAAGGGAAATTGGTTAGGTTGGACTTTAGATAAATACAATTATCTGGAGGTAACTTACTCCAAGATATAGTCCGCAGAGTACAAAGTTTAGACAAGTCACATCCATAGACCTCCTTACCTTACCTAACCTTTGTATCCAACCTCTAGATGGTAATCGTGTTGATTGAGTTTATCTTCAGAAAAAACTAAATGCAGGTACACAAGTAATCTCCACTTAAGTTACCTAAGCTCTGTATCGAAACAGGGCCTTCCTTAGTAACATAGACACATAGTGGATGATGAGAAACTTGTCCTAGTTAGGTGCTATCATGTTGTATATTGCTATCATTTTGATTGAGTTTCTTTTTGACCAAAGCGTACCAACATGTCTTGTATTTGTTAAGGTTTCCGTAAAGGGAGGAAGTTTGCTAGGTGGTTTAGTTCGCATCTCAACCCCAATGATTCTTACAGAGTTTTTGATAAAGTTTCTCCAAACATCGAGAAGCCGAGTAAGAAGGCTTCTTGGGGGTTCAAACATTCCATGGGTGAAAGCAGCACGGTTACGAAGACACCGCAAAAAAGTTTTTCACATGAATTAGGACCAAGAGGTGGCATTAGAGCTTCTAATCTTCGAGCCCGGAGTTACAGCGACTTGAATGTACTTTACAGTTTAAGTATATCCTTTCAGTCTTTTTATGGGAACATTACAGTAAACTACCATGAACTTCTCCTTGCTTTTTTGTTTATTCTAGTATCTTTCTTTAATATACTTGCCTTCTGTGTACTTTGCTTACTAACGGCTAGCTCCCTTACGACGTTAACCACAAATGTGAAATGACTAAGCCACCTTCCTGTGAAAGTGAAAGTACATGAACACGCTTTTCCAACGCATGCCTTTAGTGAAAACCCATTTAATATAAAAAAGATTCCTCTCCTCTCATGCCCCTTGCTAAAAAACGGATAGAAACCATAAGGTGATGGATTAGGGATGATATTTGAAGTAGGGCATGGTATTCTTGATATTAGAAGTGAAAAGAGGAGTATTTTGGTCCAAAAGATGTCCAGTGTAAGTCAAGTGATCGCTAAAGGTCGGCAACATTAAAGAAAGTACTACATGGTAATAAACTAAAAGGTAAGAAAACTTTATGGTAGTTTACATTAACTTTTCCTTTTATTATTAGCTTCTCTTCCCTTCCTGGGACTTAAATTGCACTTTGAAGTTGACTTGAGTTGCAATTCAGGAACTTTTGGGGTCATTACATTCAAAGTTTGATGTCGCGAAGGAAGCAGTGAATGCAGAACTTGATGCTTTTACAGGGGATGTTAGTGATGCTATTGAGAAGGGTTCGTTATCGAAAGAGCAGGAAACTGCTGAAAATCTTCTCAGTCTTTCCTATACATGCATCGAGATGACATCTTCCCAGTTCAAAGAGAACTGTGAGAGTATTGTTCATCACCTAGCTGAGAGGAGGATGCAATGCAAATCAGGACTTGTGAAGCAACTTTTAATGCGGTTACTTTTCATTTTGACTCGTTGTACACGCCTTTTGCAGTTTCAAAAAGATAGTGGGCCATTTAATGGGGAGTCCCTTGTAAGATTCAAGCAGTGCCTTGAAAATGTTCCAGCTGTTGATATGAAATGGAGTCATAAATTAATAAAAAGTGTGGGTCACAAAACTATAAAAAGTGATTTTAGTATCAATTCAATAGTGCAGGATAACCTCCAAAAACATTTATTAGAAGATAATAGTAAGGTAGATAAGGAAGTTTTTCCCTCCATAGCTGGACATAATATTTCACAAGAGCGTCAAACCGAAGGTGGTGTTCAAGAAGACGCTCTATGTGAGTCTAGTTTAGGATCACAAAACGAACAAGAAGAATCTTCTGATGGGGCACTCATAGATTCAGTCATCTGCAGGATATGTGAAGAGGATGTCCCCGCTTTTCATTTAGAGTCTCATTCATATGTATGTGCTTATGCTGACAAGTGTGATTTGGAAGGTCTGGATGTGGATGAGCGGCTGCTAAATATTTCGGAAATATTAGAACAGATTGTGGAGTCCTACAGTCAAAGTTGGCATGCAGCAAGTACTAGCCCCAAAATCTCAAGAATCCAAAGTGTCAACTCTGTTCATGGGTCTGAAGGACATTCACCCAAAATACAAGAGTGGCACAATAAAGGCATGGAAGGTATGTTTGAAGATATCCATGAGATGGATACAGCCTGCATAGATGATCCTCACATTGCTGCTTTTAATAATTTGAAGAGCATTTTGGCTATGAAGCTCGGATCCTGCAATCCAGACTCTTCAAATGGAAGCATGACCCCATGTTCCTCTACAACTACGCCTCGGTCCAGTCACTTTGACTTGTTTTGGTTAGAACATACCAGTCCTTCTGAGCCAGAGGATGTTAATCAGGTGAGTTAATTTTTTTATTATACATTTGTTTTTATTTTTTGGGCATGAATTTAAAGATGATTGAATGTCAAAATCCTTAAGGTTGATGCTTTTATGCTCAAATAGATATGGGTATGACACACAAATATGTTGTAGAATTAGAGCCATATTAATTTGGAAAATTTAGACCAATATCATGGATTTAGGTCCGTCAGAGTCTAGACATCTTCCATTCTGAACTCTCTAATGAAGCTGATTAAACTCTTTGATGACAAATTCAGGACTGTATAATGTAAATATAGTATATGTTGTAGGCCGGTTATATTACAACATTTCTTGAAAATGCCACTATATAAAAAACAATTACATGCTGATTTATGTCTTTACATTCCCCCTGAGTGATATATGATTTCATTTTTTTGCTTTACCTCTCCATGGTGTTCATATCCTCATCATATATTTTGGTGAGATAGTCAAGATGTTGGCTATCAGTGGACAAGTAGACATGTAAATACTTACACTGGTTAACAAAATCAAGATGTCATTCGTCTAAAATATCATTATGCACTTGTTTTTCTTCGTCTCCGGGACCATAATTTGTAGTGAGTGTCAAAAACTTCTATTGATATATTGTCTGGAACAATGCACATTTAAAGAGAATGAAATATTATGTTACTTTCCATTCTGAAAGTCCAATGCTTACATTTGTGTCCCTCATATACTCTAGCATAAAGAGAAACCTTCTTAGTATTATGTGGTTATTCCCAGTATAAATAGAACTCTCCCACTTCATGATATGCATGCATTTTTTGTTTGTCTTAATCATTTTTTTTTGAATTTCTGAAGCTAAGAATGACATGGACAACTTGATAATTAGTCCCTTGATTTCCATGTGCTAATGTAGATCGAACCAAATGGACATGCACTAATCATGCTTTGTTAAACAGAGTTAAGATATGTAATAAGCTAGGTGCTCTTGGATTTGGGTGTCAAGCAAAGAAGATTTACTAACATTCAGCTCTTAAGCTAGAATTGTCATGGGTTTTTAATTTTGGAAAATAGACAATATTGACTAATAGTTGCAATAGCACGTGATGGGAAGATTATCCTTGCCATCAGCAAGCAAGAAAATATTTTGTAATGTTATCAGCACATGAGAGCCATGAACCTTATAAATATTTGGCAGAAACGTTATGTGATTATTTAATCGAGATCAGGTTTACAGAGAAACTTTGATTAGAAAATGGTATCATATTTTTGACAGCTGCCTGTTGTTGTCATGTTGATGTCACTGGTTAGCTCGTAAGAACACATAAGATTTTGTTGTAATACATCTTGAATTCTTGATATTTGATGGTTATTGCTTCCATCACAATGTTATGTCTCCAAAATGATATGGGATGAAAACTGTAACAGACACTTCCATCCCCCCACCTGCCCTCTCTTCCTCTCTTTGCGAAGTACTGTTTTATAGTGCTGTTGATACTGTTTTCAGAGATTTGAAGATTTATTATGCACACAGTCTTATAATGTTTTTTATAATTGTCTTCTAATATTATGAATTATTTTATTTGTTAAGCAATTATATAAACATTTGTTCGTACATTTCTTAGCTACAACATCTCTAAGCTCTACCTTCCCACCTATGAAGCACAAATATGGATACGGGGTGTGGGTACGACGCTACACATGTACGGGGATACATTATTTTCCAAAAATGTAGGATACGGGTGCATTGGTGGGTATGTTAAATATAATATATTTAATATTATATATATAAATCAATAAATATTTATCTTGTTAGAATATTGAACCATTCCATAGAACTTTAAGGATACATTATAATTATGAGCATTTTTGGAGAAAAAGAATGATAACCTAACTATCAAAACATTGGGTTACTTGTTTTGTGTATGATCATAACTTGAAACATCAAGTTTTTAAAATTACACTAGGGTCCCGAACATTTATCTAAACGTAATTGTGTCCAAAAGTTGTAAACATGTATTAATAAATTGGATACTCCTTGGGTACGCACCCGGGAGTACCCAAAGAGTATCGGCACCCAATACGCACCCGACACGGGTACGTTGGCCGTTTGGAAGTGCCAGTGTTTCCTAGCTTCCCACTTTGCTCCACCTTGCTTTTTACAAAACATTACCTGTTTCTAGGATTAACCATGCTATCACCCCGTATACTCATGCTTTTGAAACAATATCATTCAGAGCATCTCCAATGGGCTCTATCTCCATCTCCATCTCCAAATATGGAGATGGTTGAAGCCCCAATGGGGCTCTATCTCCATCTCCAAATATGGAGATGGGTGAAAAACCTTTCATCCCATCTCCAAAACACTATTCATTTTTTTTATTTCCCATTTTACCCTTTTTTACCTTAATATCTTTCTAAAAATTCCTTCCATATCCTTTAATTAAAATGTGTATTGTATATTTAGTGAATGTATCTTATAAAATATTAAACAAAATTTTATTATTTTGGTACAGTTGGAAATGTCTCGACGATAGCTTTAAAATGAGACCAATTTTGAATATTTTTTTATTGTTTGAAAAAAATAATTGATACAATATTTATAGACCAATTTTGAATGTATCTTAGTATTTTTTTCATCTTCATGTTGTACTTTCATTTTTAATTATTATAATCCGAAATTTTCTATTTCTGTCAAAATTTAATATTAAAATATACTAAATTAGAAAATTTATTTGATTAATGTTATATATGATATTATTAAATTAATTCCAAAGTAATTTTACACTTGATTATTTTACATTGTTAATACAAGTAAAAATTTCATAATTTAAAATTAGTTCCAAAAAGTACTAATATTAGGCTCGTTTTAAAGCATTCGGCGAGATATTTCCAACAGCATAATTTTTATTTTCCCCAATAGATTATTAATATAAGCAATTTAATGTAAAATTATTTATAACAAAACTAATTAAAAATTCCTAAAAATTATAGAGATGCTTGGTTGGAGTGGGTCTCTATTTCCTCATCTCTATAATGGAATATTCCCAGGAATATTCCATTATAGAGATGAGAAATAGAGACCCCCATTGGGGATGCTCTCATGACGTAATTTGGAGATGTTGTAGCAAATCATTTATATTTCCATGTGCATGCAACTGTAGATGAAGAGTGATGGTAAAATTCAATCTTAATCATGCCGGATATATTACTGCAGATGAATGAATTGGCTGATATATGTCGGAGAGTTGCACAAGCTGATCTTTCAAAAGAGGGGGCCTGTGAGTATTTGGAGATGTGTTTGTGTGATTTACTGGACATTCTGCAACACAACCACCTCAAGGCTTTAGTGATTGACTCATTTGGAAGCCGCATCAAATATTTGTTGAAGTAAGTATTGGTTTAGTCTGGATGTTCACATCATTTACTGGTATTTACGTTCTAAAATTTAAGAAACAGTCCCTTTTTATTCTGAGTCTTGTAGAACACCTTACTGAGAATTCTCAGGGAAAAACATCAACTTTGCATTGAACTGATGGGTAAACAATCTAAGAATAAGTTGTCCAGACTTGATAAAACTGAAGGAGGCGATTTCAAAAACCCATCACAGTGTAAAACATTAGATCCTTCCCGTTCATTGCATACAGAAAGGACTAGCATCAATGATTTTGAAATGATCAAACCAGTCAGCAGAGGAGCCTTTGGTAAAGTTTTTCTTGCAAGGAAAAGAACAACAGGAGATGTATTTGCAATAAAGGTAAGTGAAAGCTAAACCATTCTGTTTTCATTTTTACTTTGAATAATGCAATGCAACATGTAATATATGACTTATTTTGAATTTTATTGCTGAAAAGAGCTTGAAGTGTTGTTGTTCCCCCTAGGTTTATATGCCATAGCACTTGGGCTTTCCTGTATGTTGAAAGATCATAAGATAATAATAATTTATCATCTTAAGTTTTTCTCCCTCAAAATAAGTCTGGCATGGAGCCAGTGTTCTAAAAATCGGTCTAGGCGGCTGCCTAGGCGCTAGGCGCCCTCCCAATGACTCGCCTAGGACCTAGGCATTTTAGGAAATCGGGTTATGGGTCTAGGCGGGTTTAAGCGGGTCTAGGCGGGTCTAAATCGGTCTAGGCGGGGTCTAGGCGGGTCTAGGCAGTCTAGACCGCTTAGGACCCAAACCACATTTTTAACTAATTGTTTTTTGAGTTTTCTCTTATTGTAAGCAGAGTAGCAGACTATCCATTATTCTGTGGATTTTAAAGTGATTATGTTTAAATTACAAATGATAATCACATTTTTTGTGTGTTAGTTTCTCTTATTGTATATACTGGATTTGTTAAGCAGAGTAGCACACTATCCAGTAAGGATTTTAAAGTGATTATGTTTAAATTACAAATGATAATCACATTTTTTTGTGTTTATGTTTTCTCTTATTGTATATATCGGATTTGTTAAGCAGAGTAGCACACTATCCATTATTCTGAGGATGTTAAAGTCATTGTGTTTAAATTATAAGTAATACTAATGAATAAATTAGCAGTACCTTCCACCTTAAGTGCACATCTTTATAAATTTTCTTTAAATTAATATATTTTCCTAGTGACAAAGAATGCTCGTAAACAGTGCATTTTTTTCAATTCAAACAGACAATGTCAGTAACACTAACTCAATTGTACATTTATACTTATATTATATGCCATCTTTATAAATTTTGGCCATCAAACATTCAAACTATAGTTTGCTGAAGCTGAAAGTTATATTCATATTTCCAAGGGGCAGTGTGATGCATTAGCAGAGCTGTAATCTTGGATAGATATTCTTCATGTTCACCGATACAATAATACACCGATTCGACTTTATAAAGCTCTCCGGCAATTGTAAGGAGAAAATTCAAGAGTAGGAATGGATAGCAATAAAGTGTAAGAATGGGCAACAACGAAACAAAACCAAAAAATCGATAAAGTAATAAATAAATAAAACCGCCTAGTGCCTAGCCGCTTAAGTCCCGCTTACAAGGTCTAGGCGCTAGGCCCCCATCGGCCACCCGACTACTGCCTATCGACTTTTAGAACATTGCATGGAGCACAACTCAAGGTCAAGAAAGCTCTAAAATAAATTTTGTGATGGCTATTATCTTAACAAGAACTCTTCTACTAACCTAATATGAACCCTTTGTTTGAAATCCCTCCCTAAATTAACTATGAGCAGAGAGCCGTGTTATATAAACCTTGATGGCTGGAATTCCTGCCCAAATTAATTTATAAGCAGAGAAGGCCACATTATATAACTTCTATGTCGGTTGGCTTGGCTATTAGCTAAACCTATGTATATTTGTCATGCAAAGCTCAGACAACTGAAGTGGAATTATACAATATTATTTTTCTTTACCAAATCATATTCATCTGTGAGGAACATAGACATTCTCATTTGTTTCTTATTATCACAGATGTCAAATAACCAAATTTATGGGAAAATACACTATATAGGACATAGTAGTTCATGTGCTCCCATGCTACTTAAAGTTAATACAGTATTTTTAAATGATTGATTATGCAGGTACTCAAAAAATTGGATATGATTCGGAAGAATGATATTGAGCGCATATTGGCTGAGCGCAACATTTTGATTACTGTCAGAAATCCATTTGTGGTATATATACTTTCTTTCTCATTCTGTTTTCTCTTTTTCATTGAGGCAACATGCTCATATTTATTTTCAAATTATAAAATATGATATTTTGCTTTTCGAGGTAAGATTGGCATTTATTTGATATACTAAACTATGTTTCCATATCCTAGGATGTACATAGGAAGAAATAAAAGTTTCTTTTTGGGCTTAATTGTAAAGATTGGTTTTTGTTGTCTCTTTAGATTAATATGTGCGTTATGTTTTTTTAATATTAAAATGTGTTTTCTTTTTCTGTTTTTTTTTTTTTTTTTGGGGGGGGGGGGGGGTAGCCTCTAACAAATTTAAACCATACACACCCACAATTTACCTCATATATATATTGTTTTTAACTCGTATGCCTCTAACAAATATGTGAATATCACATATACCCCTCACAAATATATTTTTTCATATTTACCCCTAACAATGTGTGTTCTATTACTTAGTTTCCCCTCTACACAAAACTACTTAACAAACATCAGTAGAGTAGGGAGTTTCAAATTTCTTTGATAGCCTTTATGAAAAATGACTGAAATACGCATCCTGTATCGTTCTAGCTTCATCTTCTTACTCCTTGTAATCTCAATCATATGTAATCCCGACTGAAACACATCAACCCTTCACTTTCTTCCATTTTCTTTAAAAATAGACAAATTTACAGTACATCTTTGTAACTTCATCTTCTTCCTCACATTTCTTACCCAAATTTCTTTGATAGACTTGATGAAAAATGACTGAAATACGCATCCTCTATCGTTCTAGCTTCATCTTCTTACTCCTTGTAATCTCAATCATATGTAATCCCAACTGAAACACATCAACTTTTCACTTTCTTCCATTTTTTTTAAAAATAGACAAATTTACAGTGCATCTTTGTAACTTCATATTCTTCCTCATATTTCCTACCCAAATTCGCCAGTAATCTTATGAATTTCAATTTATACGTAGTTTGAGCCAACTTTTAGTGGTAAATAAGAAATGAGGCCAGGGGCGGATCTTGGGGGGGCTGAGGTATGCTACAGCCCCCCCCCCCCAACATTTAGAAATTTACTTAATTTTTTTTTTTTTTTTGAAATTTTGATTTGGGCTTGTTCTTTAGCCCCCCCCCCCCCCCCAATTAAAATTAAAAGCCCATTAGGCTTTAGCCCACTCAACTCTCACTCAGCACCCCCTTCACAGTTCACACGCCCCCTCCTTCTGTTCAGCCCTGGCTTCTTCTTCTTTCCTTCTTTTGATATTTTCCACAAAATCTGACGGTCCCAAACCCTAGCCCTAGATCACCTCAGCTAGCGGCGACGGCCTCTCTCCCTCTCTCTGCTACTTCGACCGGTCACCGAAGAGCGACGATTGACGAGCACCTCTCTGACCATCATCCTCCTCGCTCCTCCCCTCTATCCCTGCCTTACCCGTATTCAGGTATAAACCCCAATCTCTCTCTTTATGTAAAGATTATTCCTTTCTGCTTTAAATATAAAGATTCAATCCCAGGATTCAAAGATTCTTTTTGCTACCGTGCTTTAAATATAAAGATTCAATCTCAGGGATTCAAAGATTCTTTTTGCTACTCAACTAAATTTATGTTATTTTGTTATGCTTTGTTATTATTTTTTTCATCATGTAATTGCTTTCAAGTTTCAGTTTTTCCTATTTTGTAGATTCAGTATGTAGATTCAGTAGTCCCATATTTGATTGAATTTTTGTTATTATTGTTCTTAATTTTCCTATTATGTTGATAGGAATAAGTTCCACATAAATACATAACGTTATAGAAAGTGTGTTTAATTTGTGAAGTAGTTGTGAAGTAGTTGAGCTTAATATTTTCATATTATCATATTTACAGGAATTAAACTTTTGCAATTTGATAATATGAATAATGCAAAAAGGAAACAAACTACACCTTCCCTTCTTAACTTTTTTAGTAAAAAAAGTGTTGGTCAATCATCAAGTGCCCAAGTTCCAATTTTGGATGATGTTTCAACATCGGATAATGTTCCAATTTCTATTCAACAAGAACCATCCATAGATGTGGATCTCAATTCTCTTGAGCGTGACCCGGCATTGCGTCGTCCAATATGGTCTTATCCAATCAATCAACAAGACAATATTCGAAGATTATATATAAATATGGGACCATGCCAACCGAAATTAGTTGAATATCCACGCTCATTAGATGGAAAACAATATCGGAGATTTCAATATCAATGGTTCACTCAATTCTCTTAGCTCGAGTATTCAGAATTAGAAGATAAAGCATTTTGCTTTCAATGCTATCTTGTTGACATTAATCCATCGAAATTTCCGACATTTACCGTTGAAGGATTCCGAAATTGGATTCCGAAATTGGAAGAGGGTTAACAATAGAGATAAATGTAGATTTATGCATCATGTAGGCGGACCTTCTTCTGCACACATTTTTTCTGTGCGCAAATGGGATAACTTGAAGACTCCTACTGAACATATTGATAAAGTCTTGAATGCCATGTCTTCTGAACAAGTTAGGCAAAATCGATTGAGACTGAAAACTACAATAAGGAGTGTTATGTGGCTTGCATTGCAAGGATGTCCTTTTAGAGGCCATGATGAATCTGTTGAGTCTTCAAATCGTGGAAATTTTATTGCAATGGTGAAGGCTTTTGGTGAGGTGAATGAAGATATTGGCAAAGTAGTGTTGGAAAATGCTCATGGAAATGCGAAATATATAGCACCAAATATCCAAAAAGAGATCTTACACTTTATTGCCAATATTGTGAAGAGGAGGGTACGAGAAGAAGTAGGGGATGATAAATTTTGTATTCTTGTTGATGAAGCTGTTGATGAATCTGGTAAGGAGCAAATGGCTGTGGTTTTAAGGTTTGTTGATTCTGCCGGATTTATTCGAGAAAGATTTTTTGAGGTTGCCAGTGTTTGTGACACTTCGGCGTTAACACTCAAAACAACCATTTGTGATGTTCTTGCTCGTTACAATCTTCAAATTGAAAATCTGCGTGGTCAAGGATACGATGGTGCTAGCAATATGCGTGGGGTGTGGAATGGACTGCAAGCATTGTTTCTTAGAGACTGCCCATATGCCTATTTCGTACATTGTTTTGCTCATAGGTTGCAACTAGCATTACTTGCAGGGGCTCAGCAAGTACATGATGTTTGGTTATTTTTCTCAAGCTTAGGTGCAATTGTTAACTTCGTTGGTATTACCAACACTCTTTGTTTAGAATTGCAGCACAAATCTTTAGACATCTTAAATGCAATGGATTTAGTCTCATCAACAAAAGCAGTACTTCAAAAGTTGAGGAAAAATGGTTGGGAGACTTTTATCCAGGATTTGATTTCATTTTGTGAGAAACATAGTATTTTAATACCTGATATGAATGCTCCTTACATGAATGGTACTGGTCGCTCTTGTCAACAACGAGATAATATCACATTTCAACATTACTATCATGTTGATATCTTCAATGCAGTAATAGATTTTCATATTTCGGAGTTGTGTAGCAGGTTTCCTGAGTCGACAGTTGAACTACTTATTCTCAGTACAACTTTAGATCCTATTAATGAGTTCAAATCATTCAAGATAGATGATATTTGTACCCTTGCAGATAAGTTCTACCCTGAAGATTTTACCACAACTGAGTTGTATGCTTTGAGAGTGGAGTTACAACATTATGAGGTCGATGTGATTCGTCATCCTTTGTTTCAGAATATGTCTTCTCTTTCTGAATTATGTCAGAAGTTGGTGGAAACAAAAAAATCAAGGATCTATTTTTTGATTGATAGACTCATTCGCTTGGTTTTGACTCTTCATGTTTCAACGGCAACAACAGAGCGTGCATTCTCCGCTATGAAACTTGTTAAAACGCCAATTCGGAGCAAGATGGAAGATGATTTTCTTACAGATTGTTTAACAATCTTTATTGAGAGAGATTTTGTTGAAGACATTGATTTTGATGTGATTGTTGATGAATTTTACTCTATCAAACATCGTCGGGTGCAACTAAAATGATTTAAGAATGTATATTTTGAAAGATGTGGAGAATTTGGTATATCCCTCTAGTATTTATAACAATTTTATATATTTTTTGATTTTTGAATGTTACTTTGTATGGAAAATAATTTACCAGCCCCCCTCGCTTTTCAATCCTGGATCCGCCCCTGAATGAGGCTCACATTGTTAGGGGCAAATGTAAAACTATACATTTTTTTTGGGTATATGTGATATTAACGTATTTGTTGGGGTATACGTGTTAAAAACCCATATATTAATTGGGAATTTTTTGGTGCAAGTGGGATTCAAACTCCTGATCTCTGCTTACTAGCGAAGAGACTTACCAGTGTAGTTACTGTGTGTGTTATGTTGGATATAAAATTTCATATAGTATATCTATCTGCCAAATTTTCTTAACTGCTATTGGCCCTATAAGAATCATTGGTTGCAAGAGATCAAAGAAATTTTGATAATGTAGATACTTTCCAACTAACCTTCTAGGATTTATGGCAAGTTGGCAACCCCTCCATGCTCTTTGCTGACCTTTCAGAAGAATTTTCAACAACTATAAGGGTTGATAATTAAGTTACTACCCCTTGGTAAAATTTTCTGATATTTTAACAAATCCATAAATTCATAGGCAATATCGTCTAATGTGAAAAAGGCTTAAACATCTCTCTCTCTCTCTCTCTCTCTCTCTCTCTCACTTTTAATTTTTGTCAATAAAAGTGAAATGATTTGCTCTCTCTTTCTCTTCTGTAAAGTTTTTGATGTAAACTTAACCCTAAGTAGAGAATTTTCAAGAATTTTAAAAGATTAAGTTTACCAACACGTAATGCAAATTAAGTCAGAAATTAAACTACTAATTGGTTTGATGGATTTTCAAGGTATTAAATAGTTTAACAAGCCCAATTAAAGATTCAATCCTAACAATCAATAATTATATACCTAAGCGTTCTTGACAAGTAAAAGATGCAATAATGATTTGTACTCTAATTAGCAAGTAGAAACACTACACACTCAATATTTGTGGACGACAGATAATTCATATAAAAATTTAGAGATGATAAAGCAGTGTCACAACTATTTAAGAAGTGGAAAGAGTTTATCGGGATTGATTGGCAGTCGCCACGGATGAAGAAGAGACAGATCTCAAGGGTGATGTTGTAATCAATGGCAGCAAAGGGTTGCAGCTGCTGTTCGGGATGGGGCACAGTGGCGGAGGCAGTCGGGGAAGCCGTCGTTGGTGATCAGGGAGATGGCAGCGAAGGGTGGTTGTCGTGAAGTTGTGGGTTGTGGAGGTGGCGGGGGAAGCCGCGCTGGGTTTGGATGAGGATCGAGGTGAGGGGTGATGAGGAGGAGACTCAGTGGTTGCGGTGGAGGGCAAGGCGACTGGGACGGCTGGTGGTGGAGGTGTCGAAGTCGGCATTGGGGTTTTGGGGTGTTGTGGAGTTGCGGCAGTGCGGCGACGTCGTGGTGGCGGTTTGGAGGCAGTCGAGATGGAGATGATGAAGGGGGGAGAGGCGACGACGGTGGGGTTTTGGTCGACGATGGTGGAGGAGGGGCTTGGGGCTTCGGGAAGAAGTTGGAGATGGTGTGGCGCTGGTGGGGGTGCGGGGTCGAGGTGACAGCGGTCAAAGATGGTGGTCAACGGGGTGCTTCGGGGTGAGGGGAGATGGGTTTCGACGGTATGGGAAAAAGATGAAGAAGTAGGAGAAAGGGGGTGGCTGTAGGTGTAGGTTAGGGATTAGGGTTTAGAGTTTGAATAAAGATTTGGGGATTTTGGGGTGTAGTTAGAGATTCTCACAAACCCTAATATTTTCTTAGGATTTCTCACAAACCCTAATATTTTTTTATGGTATCATATGCACAAGAAAAGAATGCAGAGCAATAACTCAACACACAGTAATTTTTTTAAATCAATAATAACATAATTTCTCATTATTCTCATGGCCTATATATAGGCTCAAAATAAAATCTCAATACAAATCTCTAAAATATTCTAATGCAGAAAATAAAGGGTGCAAATTGCAAAACTACTACATATGATTAAATCTCAAAATAAAACAAAACAGAACCGATGTCCTCATCCGTTTTCTGAGGAAAATACGAGAGCAAATACATCTCGCATTTAGTATTATTTACTGAAGCCCAATGCAAACTCGTATGTAATCTTCATGATCATTTTATACAGTGAATACTATCTGATATGCAAGGACACACTGAATTAACTCGTGGTAATGTAACAGCACCTTGTAAAACATTTCTTCGGTGTCGAAGTGGAATGGGGAGAAGTGTCTGTTCCCATCCTCACAGCCAATCGTCATTGTACAGCTTCTCCCTTGCCCCCACAGAATCTCGCTTTTTCTATTGTCCAAATTTTCTTCAACGAGTCACATGTCTCAGTCTGCTCCTATACTTTTTGGACTCAGAATCTCATTTTTTGCAAAATTTTTTATATCTTTATCATAATTTTAAAGATGAGTTACTATCTCCTTAATTTTTTTTCTTTTTTTTGCACCAATGCAGGTTCGATTTTTTTATTCATTTACCTGCAGAGAAAATCTTTATTTGGTCATGGAATATTTGAATGGTGGTGATTTGTATTCCTTACTAAAGAAAGTTGGTTGTTTGGAGGAAGATGTAGCTCGCATTTATGTTGCCGAACTGGTTTGCTCAAAGCTTGATACTAACAGAGTGTTACCTCAAACTTCTTCTTATTGTTATTGATATTTCATCACAGGTTCTTGCTTTAGAATATCTTCATTCACTTGGAATCACACATCGTGATCTGAAGCCAGACAACATACTGATTGCTCGTGATGGGCACATTAAGGTCTGACATTTTGCATTGCATTTTATGTTATTCATTTAGATGTTCTTTACTAGTTACACCTGTGAACATGAAAATAACTTTTAGAACTGGCATATCTTATCATATATAGTCCGGTAACTTGTTTGTGACATAAAAGAATATCTTTATGTAGATGGAAGATTGCGTACTAATGCCCGTTTATTACCAGCTTACTGACTTTGGGCTTTCAAAGATCGGCCTTATCGATAGTGCTATCGACCTGTCTGGATCTGGAACATCTGATTCTGTCCTATTAGAATCCCAGAATTTCCATAAATGTCAAAGAGGAAAAAGAAATCGGAGTTCAGCTGTTGGGACACCTGATTATTTGGCACCAGAAATTCTTCTTGGAACTGCACATGGTATTTTGGACAATCTATATCTCAAAGCTTTCTCTGAGTTTATTAAGAAGTGGAAGTTACTTTACTGAGAATTTTTGCAGGTTATGCTGCAGACTGGTGGTCAGTTGGCATTATCTTATTTGAGTTCATAACAGGGATCCCACCTTTCACCGCTAGGCTTCCTGAGGTACTATATAAAACCGATATTCATTGCTCAGTAAGTTCATGAAGTTTAATTGCCTAAATGATTATTAATTGGTAATCTCCAGAGGTCAAATATGTACTGTAACTAAATTGAGAATACGTTACTGTCTGTTCATTTAGTAGATTAATCTAACAGAACATAGCAAATTCCAGCATTGTTATGGATAGGATGGTAAGTTGGTAACATAACATGAGGTTCCTTAGAATTGATACAGAAACAAATAATTAGAATGTAGAAGGCTAGAAGCACAATTATGCTGTCATAGATGATTGCTCTGAAGATTATGGATTACAAAAGTTACTGTAATTAGTCGCATATGTAGCTGTAAAAACAGCTCTTTCAATGGAAATGGTACGTGAGTGTATTTATATAAGGAATTAAGTCTTGGGTTACCTCACTTGAAAGTTGAAATTTGTTGAGAAATAAAATTTTATAAGAATTTTCTTGGTATGGGAAAGATGTTAATGGACATGTGTGGTTTCTTTAGGATGGGTAACACAGTGCATCCGTACAGTAGTACATTTATTGATTTGACAATGACATGGCACTATGCCATAATAGATGTGAAGACTTCAGATCCAGAGGCTTATGAAATCATTGACTTGACACAGGATACAGACATGATAGAAACAGAAATATATTTTATCTGTTCAGGGCTAATAGGCCTTGGTAGTGATACCCAGTAAATGTGCTTTTATTGTTCTACTGAATGAGACTTGTATAGTCACTTTTGGACCATAACTTAACTTCATGTCATCAGATGTTTAGGATATAAGGTTAGCCACATTTAAGGAGAGGAAGGACTCTGCGCATTGTATCTTACATTGGCGAACTACCTGAAAACAACATGCAATCCTAACCATGTGAGAAACTTAAAGACTAGATAACTTTCAGAATCTAGTGTGTTTGAAGTTAATTACTAAGTTCTGAGTCTTTTGTGAGGATTTGATTTCTCAAAAATATTTTACTGAGTTTATCTTCCTTTTTTCATTCAGTGCCTTGATTTTATTTGCATTATGCTTTCTTTGTTTACTATTCAAGATTTGTGTTTGGTCTTTATGAATGCACACTTTGTACTATATTACTAATAGTAGCCAATCTCGAGGTGTATATGAGAATTATAGGAGATAACAAATTTTGATGTTGCTAAGCATCTTTCACCAATCTCTGTTGTTTTCTTGTTAAGTTGTCAAGGGCATGTCATGTCAGCTTAGATTTATTGTTTGTTTAACTCTTTGAGTAACTACTTCAAGAATTCACTTTATTTGACTGGGATTTCTGTGTGTATACAGTAGCATGAGGACGGATGTTGTATCATAAATAATTTTTACATTTGCACAGATGATCTTTGACAACATTTTAAACCGGAAGATTCCTTGGCCTCGTGTTCCTGATGATATGTCAGATGAGGCCAAAGACTTGATTGACAGGTTGGTTGGCAGTTTCTCGAGTTTATTATTTACTAGTATAATGCACGTGCGATGCACGACTATAAAGGTATGTAGGATTTTGAGGAAGGGACAGGTCACGGAAGAGGTTGCATGCATGCATGCAAACAGGCATGCACAATTTAATCATTTTGATATTTGCATGTATGTGTTAGACCTACTGGCTTTGGTAGGATGAAACTTTCTTATGAATAAATTGTGCATGCAAGTACATGCAAATCTATACTATTAATTATTTTTCCAAAACTATGCAGACAGGCATGCAAATCTATGCATGTTAATTATTTTTCCAATATATGCAAATTACATTTCTGACCTCCGATATTAACCCTATATTTTTTTAGCCTTTTATGTTTATGAGGGCATGATAGTAAAAAGCCGCCAAAATGGGGCTTTGCTTAATAATAGTATAGATAATTCCTATATATATATATGAGAAAAAAGGGGGGGGGGGGGGGGGGGGGGTGGCACCTGCACCCAGCTAGGTGCAGGGTGCCATGACATGGCAGCTCCTGATTAATTAAAACTTAAAAGGGCACTCTTTTTTATAAAAGCCCCTATAACCAAAAATACATTCAACAAATTAGAGACTGGCGCATCATGACTGCACCTAAGCTGCGTCTTTAATACTCCCAAGTCCCAAGGCATAAGCTAGTTATGCCTATCTGCAAAATTATATGACAGACCATCAAATTGGATGATCCATTTACCTTGATATATATGATACAAAAGATCAGCAAATGAAAAAATTCCTCGATGTGAAAGTAGTTCTCAAACATGTAATTTTTTAATTCATGGATGTTTAAAGATCTCTCGGTTAGTTGATAGTGGGTTAAATGGATCGTTCATTGGCATACCCAAGCTCATGAATCTCAATCAACCAGTAAACTTCTTTAGTTATATTGTTGGTAACCATTCAGTTTGCAATAACTTGATGCATAAAAAGAAAATCCTCAAAGCACATGATTTTTTTTCTTTTGATAGATCTTTTATGACATGTAGATCAAAGTGAATGGAGCAGATTTTCAATTTGATCCCTTCACATAGTTTTGACATTTTATAGGTGGGCACAACAAAAGCTAGTTATGTTTTAGGCGTCTCTCATAAATCAAGGCAGTAAGGGGAAACTTTATGAAAAGTGTGAGATTGACTTAAACCCAACTGATTTTCCTGATTCACGTTTTTGTGAAGTGTAAAGACTAATACATTTTAGCACAGAGATAACGTACTCACTTGTTTACTTCTCGTCATGTGTCTAGTTCTATAACCTATCTCTAAAACAGTACTTTCTTTTTGTGAATGTCCAATGTTCAGTTTGTTATATTAATTCAAGAGGAAACTGTTAACAGAGGGAATATGGTACGGGAATGACTGAGTAGTAAGATCACACCATATGTAATCATGTAACTTTGTAAAATAGTTACACATTTTGAGAATAAAACTATACGTAGAGTTTGGTTGAAAGAACATGAAACAGGAATTAGCCATTCTAACTCATTTCCGATAAACCATGGCAGTGTGTTTCTATGGTGCTTTTCGACTTATGTTGTGGCTGGTGTCCTAGAGTTAAGTATAGATTAAGCTCAAATTGGCACGAGAAATTGACTTGGACGAGGTCACCCGATCAGTAGGATTAGATATCGTTGTATTTTTGTTTGTTGGTTGGGGTGTATGAATTCCAGAACCCAGCCTGTTGGGATCTGAACTTCATAAGCCTTATTTTTGGTTGTTTGTTTTGTTATATTTTTTAACGAAACACGGGGGGGACCAAGGCCAACCTTTTACGATCAAAAAAAAAAGTATAGATTAAGCTGATTCTATCATTTTTCGCTCGGCGTACTCATAACTCGTCTCTTGCGTAATCTCGGAGAATCTTAAAGTCGCTCCTTGGTTATGAGAACTCTAAACTATTTAACAAGAGCTTGTCAGTTTGAAATTTCTGGAAACTGAATAGGGTTAGCTATTTGAAGGTTATACATGTTAATCCAAATTTTGTTTCCATGTTCTACAGATTTCTCGATCCAGATCAAGACTTGCGGCTTGGTGCTAATGGTGCATTTGAGGTTGTTCTTAGAAATGCATTTAAATGTTATATAGTACAGGCATTCTACATTGTTACTTAGAAACTTTAATGTTAAATTTTACTTAAAATTACCTTATCCTCTTGTTAATTAATGTACAGGTGAAATCTCATCCTTTCTTCAAGGAAATCGATTGGGACAATCTTGCCTTACAGAAGGTATGTGCTCGGATGCTGATTTGAAAAGAGGAAGTCATTCTTTTATTCGATAGTATTTAATTTGCCATCATGAGCAGCAGACATACTCACAAAATTCGCGAATTTTTTGAAATGTGAATAATTCGCGAATGGGAGAACAGAAACATCAATTCGCAATTAAAACGAGGGTTCACAATTAAATCATTTGGTGGGCGAATTATTTGTGGATAATAATGGAAATAATAGAAGATAGGTAATTATGGCATATTTCATTCATGGCAACAAGTTGAATTTATAGACATACATCTTCACCTCTAATCCAGAGGTTAATAATTTAGAATAGGGAGATGAAAGGTCTGTTGAGTGTAGGAAATGTAGGAAATGTTGAGTGTAGAAAATATAGGGAAATGTTGAGTGTAGGGAATGTCATTTGTCAATATCTTTATCATGCCCCCGCAAGATGGAGCACCGAGAGGTGATTCCAATCTTGTTCACCAAGCGTTGGAAGTGAGAACGGGAAAGAGGTTTGGTGAGTGCATCAGCTAGTTGATCAGTAAAGAAAACATGGGCAACACGAAGAGAACCTCCTTGAACTTTTTCCCGAATGAAGTGATAGTAAAGAGTATCATGTTTCATACGAGAATGAAAAACCGGATTTGAGCATAGATTTGTTGCACCAATGTTGTCATAGTAGATAATTGGTTGTTGAGGTAGGTAAACATGAAGTTCGGTGAGTAGAGAACAAATCCAGTGAATTTCAGCAGCTGTGGTAGCAACAGCTCAGTACTCAGCCTCAGTAGAAGAGCGGGCCACTGTCCTTTGTTTCTTTGAACTCCATGAGATTGGATTGCGACCAATATAGATGAGATAGGCACCTGTGGACGTAAAGTCATCTTTGTTGCCAGCCCACTCTGCATCCGAAATTGCATGAAGTGACATTGGGAAGTTGTGGTAGATAACAATACCATGATCAATAGTACCACAAAGATACCGGAGTAGACGCTTTGCTGCATTCCAATGATTAGTCTTGGGGTAGTGCATGAATTGAGAGAGCTTGTTGATCGTGTAAGCAATGTCCGACATGTGAGTGATAAGTATTGGAGACTGCCAACAATAGCTTAATATTCAGTCGGATCAGTTAGGGATGAGCCACAGTGAAGAGTAAGAGTTGGAGTAGTGGCAAGTGGTGTAGCAACGGACTTGGCATCGGACATGTTAGTGCGAGTAAGGATATCATGTATATATCGCTGCTGAGAAAGAAAGATGTCCCGCGGATGAGAAATTATTTCAACTCCAAGAAAGTATGAAAGTGGGCCAAGATCCTTGAGGAACAGGGCCGGCCTTGAACAATTTTAGGCCCTGTGCTAAATGATGAATGATCCCCCTTGCATATAATTTTTTTTTTCATAAAATATCACAATAACATAAAAACGAAAACTCAAATTAAAATACATAATAAAAAAAACTAAAGTTTGTTCCACTTCCAAAAAAAAGTCTCAGTCGCATTGAGAAGTCACCGACACCAATCCATCAATCCTACAAAATGCAAAAGACAAAATGAAAGCAATAGACAATAGCGAGATTTCAAACAAAACAAATGTCATATTACTTTAAGAAGCTTCTTCTAGCATTTTTTGCCGCAAAATCATCAATTATATCCCCATAGTCAAGATTTTCTGCAATATTCTTTTCGATACATAAAATTGTCAATCCATTCAATCTATCCTGGCTCATGGTTGTTCGTAAATACGATTTTAATAACTTCAATTTAGAAAAACTTCTTTCCGCCGATGCCACAGTTACAGGTAAAGTCAGTAATATTCTATATGCAATCATCACATGAGGAAACATATCCATATCTTTTGAAAATTGCATAATCTTAATAGATGTCCATGGTTCATCGGTTTCATATGACTCACTTGGTAACATCAATTGTAACACTTGCAATTCTGAACATAAACAATTCCCATCAATATCTGAGATACTATCAACTTTTAATGCATTTTCAAGATTCATGCAAGATTTTTTCAATTCTTCATCATTTAGTGAGACCAACTTTGTTGCATCAAACAAGAAACCAAACATAGATTGAAAAAATTGCAATTGTTCAAACCTGCTAGTTAATTGAGAAATAGCCATATCAACTATCACATTAAAATAATCAGTTCTAAAGGATTTCTCGGCTGATTGATCTACCCTTTCAGTGTTTGGAATTTCATCAAATTGTCTCTTTCTACAAATACGACGTTTTTCCAAAAACACAGGCTCAACACCCATTTCATCGGCAATTTCTTTAGCACTAACCATGGCATTATTAAATCCAGTATCCCTATATTTCTTAAAATATTCAAGAAGTCCATCCAAACATTTCACAGCAACATCAATACGCATATCTTCTGACTGTAATTTTTTACTAATCGAGTTAATTTTATCTAAAACATCATACCAAATAACCAAACTCAACAAAAACTCGAAACTAGAAAGTTCGCCTGACGCTAAACTCCCAGCATCTCTACTTAGTTTAGGATCTTCACTAATTTCAGTTAATTTATATAAAGCTTCTCTTATTTTGGAAGTTTGAGTTTTTATTGCTTTAATGCTTTCAATATGGCTCTCCCAACGCGTAGTCGATAATGATTTTAAAGTTAAGCCATCAGTATGTTCAAGTAAAACATTCCACCGCTTTGTTGAATTTGCAAACACAGTATAAATACATTGACATGCTCCAAAAAAAGATTTTGCTTTAAGACAAGAGTTAGCCATATCACAAAGTGCTAAATTAAGGGAATGTGCACCACACGGCATGTAGAATGCTCTGGGGTTTATGTCAAGCAATCTTTTTTGAACGCCTTGATGTTTCCCTTTCATATTAGCACCGTTATCATAACTTTGCCCCCTCACATTATTAATATCAAGACCAAGTGACTTAAGTATATCTTGTAATTTTTCGAAAAGCCCAAGTCCAGTTGTATCTTCCACATGTATAAACTCAATAAAATACTCTTCAATGTGTATTGGATTACTCGTCACATCTACACATCTTATTATCAAAGTCATTTGCTCTTTGTGACTCGCATCAGGTGTACAATCAAGTATAACTGAGAAAAATTTTGCCTCTTTAATTTTTTCAAGAATCACATTTTTCACTTTAGAGGCTAAAGTTTCTATCAACTCATTTTGAATTTTATGACTTAAATAATGGTAATGAATTTTCTTATCTCTAATAAGATTAAAGTGATTTCGCATTACGGGATCAAACTCCGCAATCATCTCTACAAGGCCACAAAAGTTACCGTTAGAGTCTTCATATAGTTTTTCATTTGTTCCACGAAATGCCAAATTATTAATAGCAAGACATTTAACAACAGCAATAATTCTAAGCATAACATCCCTCCAATGTGAAGTCTCCTTTTTAATTTGATCTTGCAATTCTTTATCTATTGTTTGATTTTTGCTTAATCTAGATTTTAGCTCAACCCAAGCTCTCATGTTAGAAAGGTGTTCCATACTATTCTCATGTTCAGTAAGTTTCACACCCATATGTCTCCAATCATTGCTTCCGTCACTTGCTAATTGGCTTCTAGAATGCATTTTTTTAAACAACTTGCAACAAAAGCAAAAAACCTTATCAAGATCTTTAGAGTATACTAACCATTTTCGATCACAAGTCTCCCCACTTGATATATTTTGAACATAAAAATTATTCGAAAAGTGTCTACAAATTTTGTCGAGAGGATACTTCGCATAAATTTCTCTTTTAGGCCCCATTTCCGCTAATAAACATCTCATTTTATCATCTAAAGAATCCCAAACTCTAGGATCGCAAGTATTCTTATTCATATAAAATTCATTTTCAACATCATTATGACAATATTTAGTATCACAATTAAGATCAACTTCATTTTTATTGTTTTCTTTCTCACTTATATCATCTATATCTTCAATTAAGTTCTCCTCATTATTTGTCGGCTCAACTTCCGCTAAGGTATCTTCACTAATATTATTTTCATATGAAGCATCCGTTTTTTTAATAAGGTATTTATTCATTGATCCCTGTAACGATTGAGCTACCTCCTCATTTTTTTTTCTTTTTTTGTCGTTTTTGATATCCAGATAATTGTTTCCTAGAAATCATTTTAAACTTTGTAGAAATAAAAGCTCAAAACAAAAACTTGTAAAAATAAAACCTGGATTCCCGTGAGCAAAATTATTATCTTTGCAATTTCCTCCAACAAAAGAAAGGTAAATTTCCAGATTCCAACAACTGAAGCCCAAATTCACAATTTATTACCTACATACCGACAACAAAGAAATTGAACAAAATATTCAGTCATTTATTGATTGAAAAGTTAAAATCTAAAAATTAAGTTGCTGCCAAAAAAATATATATTAAAAGAAAAAGGGGGAAACACTTCAACTTTAAAAACATGTAGCTTGGTTAAAATCCAAATTAAAATCTGTGGTTTTGATTTTACTGAATAAATTAAATAAAAAACTCAAGTGTGATATAAAATTAGAATTTGAAATATAAGAGAACAAAACCTCACCTCAATTGACAGTTGAAAACTTGAAATCGGAAGATTTTTCCTTTTGCTGTTGAAATCCTGAAATTGAAGTGCAAAACTAAATTGAAGCAATAGAAAAAAAATTAGAAGAGGAATTGTGATTTTATTTTATCAATTTTGAACAAATTTATAGGGTAGGGAATTAGGGATTTTATAAATATCAACATTCAATTTCATTAACTAATTTGAACGTTACCTCATTGGAACTTGGGGAAAAGAGATGTTTTCGCAGAATCGCAGCTTCCCTTCTTCTCTTCAAATTTTTTTTTTCTTCTTTCTGGCCATCGGGTATGAATGCAACGTGTTGGGGAAGACAATCTTTAATAGGGGCTTTAATTTTTGTTGGCCGGTCCACGCCCACGCATGCTCTTCCTCTCTTAATTATAATTAAGGATGGGTAATTTTTTTTCTCGCCAGACTCGCCTGCTCCTCTCTTAATTAAGATGGTAATTTTTTTTTATATATTAATTATGTGCTGGTCCTGTTGGAAGAAGTGGACGCTGCGCAGCTTTAAAGGAAGGTAATTTTTTTTTTAATATATATTAGTGTTGGGCCTGGGCTGGTGCCCCTTAAAAATTTTGGGCCCTGGGCATGAGCCCAGTTCGCTCTACCCCAGGGCCGGACCTGTTGAGGAAGAATCGATGAATGAACTTTTGGACTGTTGCATCGCTGTTTCCTATGATAATTGTCATCAACGTAGACCAAGAGGTATATCATGATGCCATAAGCATTGCAAACGAATAGGGATGTATCGGCATGAGAGTAAGTGAAGTCGGAGGTGATAAGAAACAGATGTAGCTCATGGTACCATGCACGAGGGGCTTGTTTGAGACAGTATATGGCTTTGCGCAGTTTACAAACATGGTGAGGATTGTCTTTGTCAATGAAGCCGTGTGGTTGCGCCATAAAAACATCTTTAGAAAGTGAGCCTTGGAGAATGGCATTGTTGACATCAAGTTGGCGCAGTGACCAATCACGAGTGACGGCAAGAAACAGAACAAGTTGTATTGTGGTTGGTTTGACAACATGATTGAAGGTGTCATGATAATCAACACCCCTGGGCGTTGGTGGAACCCCTTAGCAACTAAACATGCTTTGTACCTGTCAACAAAACCATCAGAAAAGCATTTAGTTTGAAAAATTCACTTGCAGCCAACTATATTTTGGGACGGATGAGATGGAACAAGGTTTCATGTTCCGTCCCAAACAAGAGCATCATACTCCTCAGACATGGCCTGACGCCATTTGGTATCCATGATGGCCTGGGTCACTGTAGAAGGTTCAAGGTCAGGGTTGATGGAAAGTTGTGCAGTGAGATTGAGTTTTTGAATTGGTTTGCGGATATTGTTTTTGGAATGAGTAACTATACCTTGGTGTGGATGAGGAATAGGTGTCGGGTTTGAGGGGTGTGATGTTTGGGTTATGGGTGAGTTTAGTGCAGAAGGTGGGTTTTGGGGTGGTTGCTGGGTGCCACGCTGTGGTAAAGGTGGAGCCACGGCGCTGAGCCTCGGGTTTGGTGGGAGAGAGGTATTTGTGGAGGGGAAAGTGATTGTGGTGGGTATGGTTATGGAGTCTGGAGTGGAATCTTCTTGAGGTACAGGTTCGAGAGTGACAGATGGTGTGATGGTGGTCGAAGACGATAACTCGGAAGGAAACCAGACAGAAGGGGTGGAAGAGGATGGATGAGGTAGATTGGTTTGAATGGTTGTGAAGGGCATAATCGACTCGATGAATTTAAGATGACGAGATGTATAGAGACGTGAGGTTACGAGATCATGGTAAAGATAGGCACTCTGGGTGGAGGAATAACCAAGAAAGACACAGGGGGTGGAACGTGAAGATAACTTGTGAGATGAATATGGACGGAGCCAAGGATAGCATAGACAGCCAAAACTTCGATGTTTGGGGTAGTTGGGAGGTGTGCCAAAGAGCTTTGCATACGGTGATAGAAGTTGGAGAGTGGGAGTGGGCAGACATTAATGAGATAAACAGCAGTGGAGAATGCATATGACTAGTATGACAAAGGCATGGAAGCATGTGTGAGGAGGGATAAGCTTGTTTCAACAATATGACGATGACGACGTTCAGAATACCCATTGTGCTCTGGAGTGTGCGGAGATGAAGTTAAGTGAGAGATTCCATTAGAACTTAGGTAAGATGAAAGTGCTTGATATTCTCCTCCATTGTCAGAACAAAACGTAATGATTTTTCAGCTGAAGTAGTTCTCCACAAGTGATTTAAAGGGAACAAAAACGTCATAGACATCAGTTTTTCTTTTAAGTCGATAAAACCATATGTATTTTGTAAAATGATAATAAAAAAATATAATATTTGAAATCATTAATGGAATGGACGAGAGAGGTCCACCAGGCCCGGCCCTGGGGTAGAGCGAACTGGGCTCATGCCCAGGGCCCAAAATTTTTAAGGGGCACCAGCCCAGGCCCAACACTAATATATATTAAAAAAAAAATTACCTTCCTTTAAAGCTGCGCAGCGTCCACTTCTTCCAACAGGACCAGCACATAATTAATATAAAAAAAAAAATTACCATCTTAATTAAGAGAGGAGCAGGCGAGTCTGGCGAGAAAAAAAATTACCCATCCTTAATTATAATTAAGAGAGGAAGAGCATGCGTGGGCGTGGACCGGCCAACAAAAATTAAAGCCCCTATTAAAGATTGTCTTCCCCAACACGTTGCATTCATACCCGATGGCCAGAAAGAAGAAAAAAAAATTGAAGAGAAGAAGGGAAGCTGCGATTCTGCGAAAACATCTCTTTTCCCCAAGTTCCAATGAGGTAACGTTCAAATTAGTTAATGAAATTGAATGTTGATATTTATAAAATCCCTAATTCCCTACCCTATAAATTTGTTCAAAATTGATAAAATAAAATCACAATTCCTCTTCTAATTTTTTTTTCTATTGCTTCAATTTAGTTTTGCACTTCAATTTCAGGATTTCAACAGCAAAAGGAAAAATCTTCCGATTTCAAGTTTTCAACTGTCAATTGAGGTGAGGTTTTGTTCTCTTATATTTCAAATTCTAATTTTATATCACACTTGAGTTTTTTATTTAATTTATTCTGTAAAATCAAAACCACAGATTTTAATTTGGATTTTAACCAAGCTACATGTTTTTAAAGTTGAAGTGTTTCCCCCTTTTTCTTTTAATATATATTTTTTTGGCAGCAACTTAATTTTTAGATTTTAACTTTTCAATCAATAAATGACTGAATATTTTGTTCAATTTCTTTGTTGTCGGTATGTAGGTAATAAATTGTGAATTTTTGGGCTTCAGTTGTTGGAATCTGGAAATTTACCTTTCTTTTGTTGGAGGAAATCGCAAAGATAATAATTTTGCTCACGGGAATCCAGGTTTTATTTTTACAAGTTTTTGTTTTGAGCTTTTATTTCTACAAAGTTTAAAATGATTTCTAGGAAACAATTATCTGGATATCAAAAACGACAAAAAAAGAAAAAAAATGAGGAGGTAGCTCAATCGTTACAAGGATCAATGAATAAATACCTTATTAAAAAAACGGATGCTTCATATGAAAATAATATTAGTGAAGATACTTTAGCGGAAGTTGAGCCGACAAATAATGAGGAGAACTTAATTGAAGATATAGATGATATAAGTGAGAAAGAAAACAATAAAAATGAAGTTGATCTTAATTGTGATACTAAATATTGTCATGATGATGTTGAAAATGAATTTTATATGAATAAGAATATTTGCGATCCTAGAGTTTGTGATTCTTTAGATGATAAAATGAGATGTTTATTAGCGGAAATGGGGCCTAAAAGAGAAATTTATGCTAAGTATCCTCTCGACAAAATTTGTAGACACTTTTCGAATAATTTTTATGTTCAAAATATATCAAGTGGGAAGACTTGTGATCGAAAATGGTTAGTATACTCTAAAGATCTTGATAAGGTTTTTTGCTTTTGTTGCAAGTTGTTTAAAAAAATGCATTCTAGAAGCCAATTAGCAAGTGACGGAAGCAATGATTGGAGACATATGGGTGTGAAACTTACTGAACATGAGAATAGTATGGAACACCTTTCTAACATGAGAGCTTGGGTTGAGCTAAAATCTAGATTAAGCAAAAATCAAACAATAGATAAAGAATTGCAAGATCAAATTAAAAAGGAGACTTCACATTGGAGGGATGTTATGCTTAGAATTATTGCTGTTGTTAAATGTCTTGCTATTAATAATTTGGCATTTCGTGGAACAAATGAAAAACTATATGAAGACTCTAACGGTAACTTTTGTGGCCTTGTAGAGATGATTGCGGAGTTTGATCCCGTAATGCGAAATCACTTTAATCTTATTAAAGATAAGAAAATTCATTACCACTATTTAAGTCATAAAATTCAAAATGAGTTGATAGAAACTTTAGCCTCTAAAGTGAAAAATGTGATTCTTGAAAAAATTAAAGAGGCAAAATTTTTCTCAGCTATACTTGATTGTACACCTGATGCGAGTCACAAAGAGCAAATGACTTTGATAATAAGATGTGTAGATGTGACGAGTAATCCAATACACATTGAAGAGTATTTTATTGAGTTTATACATGTGGAAGATACAACTGGACTTGGGCTTTTTGAAAAATTACAAGATATACTTAAGTCACTTGGTCTTGATATTAATAATGTGAGGGGGCAAAGTTATGATAACGGTGCTAATATAAAAGGGAAACATCAAGGCGTTCAAAAAAGATTGCTTGACATAAACCCCAGAGCATTCTACATGCCGTGTGGTGCACATTCCCTTAATTTAGCACTTTGTGATATAGCTAACTCTTGTCTTAAAGCAAAATCTTTTTTTGGAGCATGTCAATGTATTTATACTGTGTTTGCAAATTCAACAAAGCGGTGGAATGTTTTACTTGAACATACTGATGGCTTAACTTTAAAATCATTATCGACTACGCGTTGGGAGAGCCATATTGAAAGCATTAAAGCAATAAAAATTCAAACTTCCAAAATAAGAGAAGCTTTATATAAATTAACTGAAATTAGTGAAGATCCTAAACTAAGTAGAGATGCTGGGAGTTTAGCGTCAGGCGAACTTTCTAGTTTCGAGTTTTTGTTGAGTTTGGTTATTTGGTATGATGTTTTAGATAAAATTAACTCGATTAGTAAAAAGTTACAGTCAGAAGATATGCGTATTGATGTTGCTGTGAAATGTTTGGATGGACTTCTTGAATATTTTAAGAAATATAGGGATACTGGATTTAATAATGCCATGGTTAGTGCTAAAGAAATTGCCGATGAAATGGGTGTTGAGCCTGTGTTTTTGGAAAAACGTCGTATTTGTGGAAAGAGACAATTTGATGAAATTCCAAACACTGAAAGGGTAGATCAATCAGCCGAGAAATCCTTTAGAACTGATTATTTTAATGTGATAGTTGATATGGCTATTTCTCAATTAACTAGCAGGTTTGAACAATTGCAATTTTTTCAATCTATGTTTGGTTTCTTGTTTGATGCAACAAAGTTGGTCTCACTAAATGAGGAAGAATTGAAAAAATCTTGCATGAATCTTGAAAATGCATTAAAAGTTGATAGTATCTCAGATATTGATGGGAATTGTTTATGTTCAGAATTGCAAGTGTTACAATTGATCTTACCAAGTGAGTCATATGAAACCGATGAACCATGGACATCTATTAAGATTATGCAATTTTCAAAAGATATGGATATGTTTCCTCATGAGATGATTGCATATAGAATATTACTGACTTTACCTGTAACTGTGGCATCGGCGGAAAGAAGTTTTTCTAAATTGAAGTTATTAAAATCGTATTTACGAACAACCATGAGCCAGGATAGATTGAATGGATTGACAATTTTATGTATCGAAAAGAATATTGCAGAAAATCTTGACTATGGGGATATAATTGATGATTTTGCGGCAAAAAATGCTAGAAGAAGCTTCTTAAAGTAATATGACATTTGTTTTGTTTGAAATCTCGCTATTGTCTATTGCTTTCATTTTGTTTTTTGCATTTTGTAGGATTGATGGATTGGTGTCGGTGACTTCTCAATGCGACTGAGACTTTTTTTTGGAAGTGGAACAAACTTTAGTTTTTTTTATTATGTATTTTAATTTGAGTTTTCGTTTTTATGTTATTGTGATATTTTATGAAAAAAAAAATTATATGCAAGGGGGATCATTCATCATTTAGCACAGGGCCTATAATTGTTCAAGGCCGGCCCTGAGGTCCACACATCAAAAAATATTATTTCAAGTGGAGAAGTTGAAATAAAAGTGGAAATGGTGAAAGATAACTTGTTACTTTATTGCATTGACACACATTGCAGTTGAAATTTAGAGATGACGGACTGGTGATTTCTAATTGAAAACCAGAGACAATATACCTAAGTATTGACAATGACGGGTGACCTAAGCGATGATGCCACTCGGACGAAGTGGTCTTGACATTGGAAAAAGCTACCAGTGGAGGAGATTTGATAGAACTAACTGGTCATTCATACACGTCATCCTTAGTCTGACCTTGGAAAAGTGTTGCCCCCGTGCGAAGATCTTTTACAAGAAAAGAAGATGGTAAGAATTCGATCAATTTGCAAAATTGAAAAATAGAAATAAGGTTTTTATGCATGGTGGGAACGTAAAGTACATTATGAAGTGAGAAAATATGTGAGGGAGTGTCAAGAGATGTATAACCAGTATACGAAATAGGGAGACCCGTGTCATCGCCAATCACAACGTTGTCAGTCCCTGAATAAGGAGCATGAAGGGACAAATTGCTCTGGTTCGAGGTAACATGGTGCGATGCACCACTTATCAAGGAGCCAATTGGAGCGTTCGGAGTTGTTAGTTATTGCTACATTAGCATGTGGTTGCCATTGACGAGATACTCGCAGCTGTGGATTGGACTGCGGCTTCGTTGTTGTGAAATGAAATAGAGGACATTGTTGAACAGTATGTCATTGAACAAGACATCATTGACACTTACCAAGATATGTCTGAGGTGGGGGACAATCAGTTCGCTCATCACGAAATAGAGGACATTGCTGTGCCGTGTGTCCGTGAGCATGACATGCTTGACACTTTCCAAGATATTTTTGAGGTGGGGGACGATCAGTTCGCTCAACACGAAATAAAGGATATTGTTGAGCCGTGTGTCCTTGAGCACGACATGCTTGACACTTTCCAAGATATGTCTGAGGTGGTGTGTCCCCACGACCGTTTATTCCCCGATCCATTCGGTCTAAAGTTGGCCATGGCTAGGGAAAAGATGAAAGCTTAAGGAGAGGGGTTTTTTTCAATGGGATTTTTTCAATTTTTTTTCACTTTTTTTTAAAATAAAATTTTCGTGGGCTTTAATGTCTTTGAGCTTTGAATAGCTTCTTTCATATTCACAACTACTAAACACGTAGTCAATTTGGAGATATTCTTCAAGTAATGGAGCGCGTAGTCTATGAGACGAAACCCAAAAACCCGAAGACGCCTCTCATAAAAAGAAGATACTAACAAACAAGAGAGAGAGAGAGAGAGAGAAAGAGCGCACTGGAAAAAGAACGAGAAGGAAGAAAAAAAAAAGGGTGAGACAGAGATAGCTAGAGGATTTGAATAGGCTAGGAGATCTGATTTGAATTGCGAATGGCGATGATCGGTTTTACAATGCTGCGAAGACTCGGAAGTCCCGTGTTAGAGGCGGAGGTGGCGGTATCGGAGGAGATTGGGAGGACGACGTCGACGGTGATGGAGACAGTGTTGGCCGGCGACAGCAGAAGGACGCAGAAGGTACGATTTTGGATTATGTTTTGGATTTGGATATCCGGAATTTGATTTGGATTTGATTTGGATTTTTTTTCCAAATGGTTGGCTCAAATACCATAAAGGACATAATAGAAGATAGGTAATTATGGCATATTTCATTCATGGCAACAAGTTGAATTTATAGACATACATCTTCACCTTTAATCCAGAGGTTAATAATTTAGAATAGGGAGATGAAAGGTCAGTTGAGTGTAGGAAATGTTGAGTGTAGGAAATGTAGGAAATGTTGAGTGTAGATTATATAGGAAATGTTGAGTGTAGGGAATGTCATTTGTCCATATCTTTATCAGATAATACGTTTAATTTGTTTAATTCACGAATGATTCAATTTTGTCACCTGTTTCCAAAACCTCAATTCCTATATTCATGCTTTTATTGAATATAGTAATCTTGTTAAGTGCATCTGTCTAATATTTATATTGCATTCCTATATACCCATCAATCAAATATTCATCATCCCATACTGGAAAGATTCAATTTTGCGAACTGTTTCCAAAACCTCAATTCTTCTATTCATGCTTTTATTAATTTAATACTGAATATAGTAATCTAGTTAAGTGCATCTATCTATATATGGATTTATATTGCATTCCTATACTCATCAATCAAATATTCATCATTTTTCTTACCAATTTGAGTTTGTATGAGGACATGTAGGAAAGAATATATACAAATAAATTTGTAACGCCCCGATTTTCGTATACTAGAAACTCGTGACACTTCCAAAATCTTTCACTTCAATTGAGTACATAACACAATACAAATCCATAGGAAAATAAATCTTTATTTACATGAACCTTATTACATTGTACAAGAATGTCTACATATGAATTTCCATCATGATTACATCATTCAAAGATTCAACTCTCACTTGGCCGCTCGACATTACTCGAGTTCCCGCTCCCCATGATCAGAAAGGCCCTGCAAACTACCAACTGTGGGCATATCAGTTGCGTAGCTGACGCAAGACTAGTGATAACAGCGAACTCAACTTTCTCAATAATCAAATTGATGTCAAACAATGTGAATACTTATAAGGATATATTCTAGATGTGTCAGTGTATGTCATGACCCTACAAGTTTAATGCACAGAAATACACGTAATGCTTTTTTCTAATGCATGCTTATTAGGAACTTTATGCCGCCTATACAACATAGTTTCTGAATGCAAGCTACTAATGTTTCTTCTCATTATAGTGTTCATTCCCTTGCTAAGAAAATCTATCCCTGTGGCAATATTCAAGACATGGGTATCCGTGGATCACCCACTGCATCTATGGATCCGTTTGAGGGTACCACTTGCCACGCGATATTTTGTGAATATATACCCCGCTCCAGGCGTTGAGTATTTCTCATCTCCTTGGAATTCTGGGGAACAGCCCACGTCAACTGGTCATCCTGGGGTACGTCATCGATCACGGACATTCTGTGAGTTTTAGCTCTCGTCCCGGAAACACCGGAGAATTATCTCACTCCATAGATCATTCTGAAGCCTATTTAAGCTCTCATCCCGTAAATATTAGAGATTTTTCTCACTCCGCAGATCATTCTGGCGCTTATATCTCACGTTTGACTTTGTTTCGTCACGTCTTCTTCTAGTGCATATCCTTACAAACATTAACAACACGGCCTAGAGCTAGCATCACACCCTACCATACTTACGCCAACAACACTAGGGATTACCTGCCGTACCTGGCCTATCCCAACTTCCTAAGAAAACACATCACTGCCGGTATCTTGGGCCTTGCTCAGTCTCTAGAACCCACACTTTAGGTTATAGAACTTATTTACGAACTAAGTATTCCAACTACAACCTAACTTTTGCTAGTTAGTATGATGGAACTAAAGGGTATTGGTCACTTTAGAATTTCTAGTTCGAATTATATACTAGACTACACTTAATCCCATAGAATTCAATCTGTCTACTTTTATGCGGCTCGCAAGGTCTTACACAACCTATTAATGTCACACTAGTTCTCGATCTAGCTTCTAATAGACCACTTGCTCATTATCACACATCTATACCAGTAAACCCTCATGAATTATAACAAACTAACTCAAGTTATTCTCACTAGTTGACAAGTTAAAGAACCGAACTAGATGATTAACCCAACTTTGGTTGGATGATTGAATCCTATCTTAAACACTACATGAATTCAACCTGGCTTATCTAAGTCCAAACCCGGCCTGACTAGAGTCCAAACTTGACCCAACAGGACCACACACAGCCGTCAAATTGGCCCAAGTCCGACCCAAATAGGGCTCCAGAATCTGAGCCTGATGGCCCCCGAGCCAAACTCGATTTGGGCTAAATCCGAGTTCATTTGAGGCCCAATCTCGTACGCTCTCTTGGCCTGGTTTAACATCACTCCTAACATCTCTTGAACACAAGAAACATGGTTTCAAAATAGCGACTATTCAGTCACTAAACAGAGGCTAAACAGCCCCAAAAAGATATCACAACCACAGTCCAAATGTTGTCATTTTGGGCTCTTTTCAAACCCGATTCTAGAGCTATACAAGTTCCATCATACCTCGGTCCAAGCTAACAACTAAACAGTGGAGTGTACTTATAGCAATTAAAACATAAATTAGACAGCCTAAACAGTACCAATCAAAATTAACTCAAAACAGTGAGCATTATACCATGTTGCCATTGCATTTTTAGTCTATCATTGACCCGACTAACATGCTAATTAGTAATCATCGATACAATGACCTAACATGATTCTAAAAGGTCATGAAAGACTTTTGAAACCGTAAGTTTACTTGTACAAATATAGTAGCAAACAAATAAGTAATTTATTGAACATCAAGACTAGCTTTTCATAGTAATTTGTTTACGAAACATGCTTTCTTTGATCATAAATAGATAACAATCATCGTTTCAACAGCAAAATCTGTCATGCTACTAGATTATAATAGCAACAACAAACCACAAGAAAGAGAGAACCACCCACCTTAACGTGCTTGAAAACTAGTTGCCCTACGATGCCAAACTTCTGACGCCTCCTCCTTGCTCCAACCTAGCTATCCTTGTGAAACAATGACTGTCAAAAATGAGGAAAGAGACTTGCTCCCAATCCCATTATATTTGCTGGTTAGGGTAGGGGAAGGGGTGGGCGTTTGCATGATTTATCAATGCACACATTAAGTGAAACCCTTGAAATTATTCATGTAACTCTTTTCCTACACTTAAAGAGACTCACTTGACTCAACCCCCTCACCCTATCTCTCATGTTGGCCAGCCAAACCTAGTGTGCACATTGTGCAAATTGCATACATGTCTCACCTATTGATACAAAATAGGTATTAAGTTGGTTATGTTGTTATAGACCCAGTTCCATCATATGACCCAACTCAACATCGGTTCAATCCACTCTAGTCCTAGCTAGGTTCAAGACAATATATATTCCATTGATAGCAAATACAATAGTGAAATACAACTAATATGTGCAACGCTCTTACGTGCACGCTCATCACATAACTTGTGGGCAAAATAGTCATTAACTATTTTGAGGGGTATTACAAATTCTATTTCCGAAATTTCCCGATTTTTTTTTGAATTCTGAACATTTTTGCCGGGCCAAATTATACCCAAACACCGAATTTGTGACTATGGTGACAGAGAATTAAAGGGGAACTTGAGAAGAACAAGGATTAGAAAGAAATGGAAAATTAGAAAGAGGGAAATAAGAAATGGGTATTGACCACCTACAAAAAGGAATTCAAAACAATTAATATTCATTATCAAATTAAACCTCTACACGATAAGAGGCATAGACTTCTATAATTGAATTGCCTTAAAGCCCGTAGAGGATATATATTCCTACCTTAATTAGCCTACTACAAAATGGAAACAAACTCCTGCCAGCAGTTACTACCTTGAATACTGTAAAGATAGGAAGTAAATAACTATGCTAGTATAAACTCTAATCTACTACTTCATTTGATTGGTCTGTAAATGGTAAGGTGCCTTTTGAATATATTCAATCAAGACCCAGTTATTTCTCTCGGCTAAAGAGAAGTCGATGCCCACGTTGAAGAAGGCTCAATCTGAAGCACAACCGTAGTCCCATTGAAATTATAAATACACATTAAGAGCAAAAACAGGAAACATAGCTCAATCAAATGGATCAAAGTTGTGTGGCTCCAGGAGTGAGATCTTCTCATATGGCCCCTTTATACGAGTAGGATTTAGAATCAATAAAGCTTAAGGAGGAGCAACTCGACTAGCAATGATGGCTTCTGCAAATGCAGATAAATAGTATGAAATATCCTTGTTGATCTGTTTGAAGTATTGGAAAATGACTAGTTCAAGGAAGAGGCCGAGTAAAGTAGCTTCCCCCAAGGTTTGGCTGAAAATGAATTTTCACTTGCCTAATAAAATTCACCACATTCTTTAATTTGTCGTTTCTTCATAAGAAATTCAACATCTACTGTTGACACAATATCATTTTCTTATTATTGGCATAAGAAAATCAACATCTTCCCACTTGCCTAAGAAATCCCACCCAACAACTTTTCTTTATTTTGTATTTAATTTGGCCATTAATAACAAATAGAGGGGGAAAATCAAGAAGAAAAGATAATAAAAAAACAATGAGAGAAACGAATCAGAAGAGAGCAAGCAAAATCCCTTTGCATCCAAGGCTCCTTTGGTGTTTATTCATGCTTTCTGCCAAAATTACTTTTGTCTTTTAGAGAATTCGAAGGACTTTGCTAGAAATTTAGTTTTTCTTGATATAATGTGATATTGTAATCTACTCCTAAACGCCATCAACACTGTCTTCTTATGACTGATGAAAAAATAATTACAAAATTAAGAAATACTTTTCATGATACAAGCTGCTTCATTTTGCTTGATCATTTTACTCGAATTTCTCAACTGTTTTTAGGCTGCTTTCATCCCACAACCTGATAGTGTTGATGATACAAGCTACTTCATGTCACGACATTCGCCAATTTCTCCAGAAGTTCCTGTTGATGATAATTCCAGTGATTGTGGCTCAAATGCAACAAAGTCTAGCTCAACTATGGTAACTGAGACAAATGTATGTACGTGCTAATAATTTGGAGATAGTTTGATTAAGTTAAAACATCCATGAAATAGTTCTTTCTTTTTCGCTGGTCAGGTAGTGAATTAAATTTTGATCTTCGTGGGGTAGTTATTTCTTTTTTATTTTAAGTGTTACAAGTTGCTCAAACTGAAACTTTACTCTCGTATCTTTCTGTTCCCAGATGGATGAATATAGTGAACTAAAGGAGTTTGTCTCTTGCAGTTCTCTTGATCTCTCCTCCATCAATTTTTCATTCAAGGTTAGTCCATTTTATCTAGTTTACTACTTGATATCATCCGTCTGTTTATCTATATAAAATTTCCCCTCTTATGAATTACCCTTCAGTCTTCTCTATGTACACAGTTGCGTCAGCATTTATCAATTCTGTGTTAAATTAATTTCTCGACCAGTCTCAAAATTGATGACAATTTTCTTTTATTGCAGAATTTATCACAATTAGCATCCATGAACTATGATGTCCTCTTGCAAGGTGGAAGAAATTCAAAGTGCTCGTCTCCGTCACAAGCTCCATCCTCTTAGTTATTGGTTCTGTTTTTAGTTACTACTCGCGTGGTGGACATCTATGATTCTTTGCACATGTAAGAGTTGAAAAATATCAGTCAGTTGAACAGTTAGAAGCATAAGCGGTCGTAATATATACAGAAACACGGCCGTGTTGGGTAGAAGGGAACGAATGTGTCGGGGATCATATATAATCATGTGCATACTATTTAGGGAAAGGAAGAATGCGTACAGGATAGTGATACCATCAGTAAGATAGGAGTCGATGTATTTAATATTAAGAGTATGAAAAAGGATTCAGTGTTCCGAAATGTTTTTATATTTTCCTTTTTTTTTTGCTCTTCCTTTCTTCCTCATAGACTAGTTTTTCTCCACTTGGATGTGGTGTGAAAATGAAAGTTTTGTATTCTGCACGCTGAAATTGCTCTCTTCTTGTTCTGTTTCTGTTTGTATATTTTGCATCATTTTCTACTTTTCATGTGATACGATTATACATACATACAAGGAATCACAATCTTGTGCATGGTATTCCGGAAACATTTTACTGAATTAGACAGTGATAATAAACCTTTATTTAGTGATTGTTGCGTGTTTAAAATACCTATAATTCATACAAGTATTTGATGAGTATTCATCTTTACGCATGCTAATCTTCACTTATAAAATAAAAACTATTTGCAGTATCTGGACGCTCGAATAGAGGCTATAATATTGAAACACTATAATTGGGGCACATAATAAGTTATGTATCGACCGAAAAAAGCATACATGCGAGGGGGGATATTTGCTCAGTACTTTACGGTTAAGAATGATAATGAGTTCTTAAAGGAAAACAATTGGACGAAATGTTTATACTATCTTTCTTTCTCTTACGTTCAACACGATGCATGACAAGGGTGGCCTTATTCCACCTTTTAACTCCAAAAAAAAAAAAACACGATGACAACTAATTAATCATAAAAGATAAATCTTTTTTTTTCCCGATAAAAGATGACCATAGTCATCGTCTCATTAAAAAAGACAAATCTTATCAAGGGTTCCCTACCCTTCTTCCTCTTTCGTTTTTCAACAATGATAACCGACTCTTTCTAGATTTGAAAAAGACTTTTTGAATAAATGAGTAGATCTTCTTATTTCTAGAATTGTGAGATACTTGAATTGAATGTTTCCCATTTCAACTCTGGACAGATTTACTGCTTCAAGTATGCTCGATCAATCAAATAATGTTAGCCTTTTAAAGTGCTTGTTTGGATTGGTTGTAAAATGTTTTCACACTGGGAAGATTGCTGTAGAGAAAAGAAATGTATGAAAATGAGTTTTAAATAAGTGGTTTGTTTGGATGTAATTTTAATGTTGTATAGAATAGAGATGAGATATCAAGAAATTTAATGTAGAGGGCTGGTTGGAATTATTTTATTGGATAGAATTAAAAAGTTGGATAGATAAATAATTTTTAATTCGCTACAATAGCATAGCACGTTACAGTATCGGGTGAGTTCAGCCAATTTTTTGTGGAATTATTTTGAAGCTACTGATTGGAAAATATTTCCAAACAAATCCAGTACAACCAAACCGTTGTTGGAATTGATTGCGGTGAATTTTGGTTAAGGGAATTTATTTCATGGCAATCAAACATGCCGTAATTGTTAGTGCTGGTCTTGGAATACTGTTTAACTATCTTTTTGCGGGAGCATATGTTGTATAAAAATTTACACTTTTATGTTCCTTGTTTTTATCTTAATTCCTATCATAAAACTTTCTTTAGTTTATAAAATGTGGATTGGAACTCGCTTGGGTGTTCTATCTTTTTTGTTAAAAAAAAAAGTTTTAATTCTTTTAATCGGTACGATTTTTCTAATTCAAGTGTTCATACTCGCGGGAGGTTGGAAGGTAGTTTATTTGCTTTTTGCTAAGTTATTGCAAATATTTGAATTTCATATTTACCTCCCACAAATATTGTTTATTTATTTGCTCCCCAATATTCTAACCCTGATTTGGTTGTCCAAAAGTTAATGGTCGAAATTGAAACTATTATTATGTTAAGTAGATAATACTTGTTCAGTATGTTCTTTATTTTATAGCCATCCATCTAATAAGACATAGGAACAAATATATAACATAATATGAATTACTACAGGTAAATATAAAAAATAGCCATCCATCTAATCAGACATAGGAACAATTATGTAACATAATATGAATTACTACAGGCAAATATAAAAATGCAAGTTTTTTTTTTTTTTGAAAGAAAGATGACATAGTCATCGCTTCATTCAAGAAATTTTAACGAAACAAAGAAGTTCCATACTCAGCTTACAATACAAGATAACAAGCTGACATCAAAATCAAAATAAGCCAGTAAAGCCTAAACTGAAAATACAGAAATCATCTACTACTAAGAGATCACTCTCCACAGCGCCACCTCCTAAGTCCTCCTATCCCTGGCCACAGTATCCTCCTCAAGTCGAGTCCTTTTCTGAGATCCCGCCTGACCTGCCCATGCAAGAATGGTAGCGAAAATGTAATGCATAAAGACTGTAAATCTAACATCAGAATGACGAAAATAAAAATTATTTCGATCTAGCCATAGGCTCCAGGTAGTCGCAGCCACCGACAAGTCCCAAGCTTCTGTATCCTCTTTTTTAATGCTACCGTCTCTCCCGAGATCCCACGCTCCAATGATTGAATTTAGGGAATCTAAGCAACCAAAGCCTAAGCTAACGACTTCCCAAGCAAGTGCGGCCCTACTGCACTTGAAAAATATGTGATCTGAGTCTTCCTCCCCGTTGTTACACCTAGCGCATCGCGTGTCAATCTGCATTCCTCGGTTCTTTAGATTAGCCTTAGATAAAAATGCACATTTGTCGGGGGTAAATATGAGATTCAAACATCTATTAAGACCTTACGGATATACAACAACAACACAGTTTTTTTGGATAATGCTACATCTACTACTAATTTCACTATTTTTTTCCTACTATTTTAGGTGACAAATTCATATTGGAGATTTCTACCAACTATAAGTGTGTCATCTAAGATAGCGAAGAGAAAAGTAGTGAAATTGGTAGTGGATGAAGCATTACCCATGTTGGGTTTTTTTTCCAACTAATTGTGCCCGCGTCTATTTAAGGGTATATATATATATTAAAACCCCAGTTAAATGAGTTGGCCGGGGGTGGTGCAGGGGATAGTGGTGGAGCGGGAGTGAACAAACATCAGGTGGAGTCTCAGCGGAAAAGCAAGAGGCAGTTGGACAAATGAGGTTCGAGCGGCCCAAGTGAAGAGGATTTGATCAGAGCAGCGGCAAAAACTAGAGAACCTACCTCTGCTTGTCTAGGAAACTCTTCTGTTGACTTCTCAGTATTAAACCTATTAAATGATGATTCTCTTATTTATTTTGCTAGTCTATACGGTCTAGCCATGGGTTCCAATAGAGAGAAGCAACTATTTAGTGTCAATATTATTATAGGGGTGAGCAAGAGCCAAATAGAGTAGAGGTATAGCTGTGGTGTCTAGGGTATAGAAGTTCGAGGTTTTGTTAGTCATGTTATACATCTTTTGAAATGTTAGGGGGATGCGGCGGAAATCTAAAAAGAGGCTCATTAGTGACACTATTGTTAGGCACAGACCCTCTATCTGTGCATTTCAGGAAACTAGGGTTGAATCTCCGTCCTCGGCGGAGTTTCAGAACATTAAAGGAATAGGAGCTTTTGGATGGAGGTTTAAACCTTCGAGAGGTCTCTCAGGAGGTATTGCTATTGGGGTAGACCCGAGATTGTTCGAGATTATTGATGAGATAGCGGGATTATTTTCGGTTACGATTACAATTAGACGTCGAGCCGATAGTTGGATTCATACGGTCACTTCGGTATACAGTCCGTACGAGTCCACCCAAAGGAGATTATTCTAGGACGAACTTAGGAGCATTAGAAGAAGATGTAGGGGACCGTGGGTGGTGGGAGGTGATTTCAACATTACAAGATTTCAACACGAACACCTGGGTAGAGGAGCGTCAAGGGGAGATAGGGAGGAGTTTAACACAACTATCGATGCTCTAGAATTAGCGGAAATTGCCCCTACGAACAGGCAATTCACCTGGTCAAACCTTCAAGCACCCCCACTCTGGCTAAATTAGATCGAATTTTAGTGTCCACTGAGTGGGAAGATAAATTTCCTTTAGCTAGGGTCAAAGCCATGATTAGATTCACTTCAGATCATACTCTGCTTTCTTTGGATTGCGGAGTTGGAGAACGACGACGTAGACATCCATTTAGATTCGAAAAGTCTTGGACGTTGTGCGAAGGACTGCAGAAGATTATCGAGGATTGCTGGAACGAACCAACAAGGCCAGACTCTGCCGTGGGTTGTCGGATCCAAAAGATCAGAAGACTAAGAGTTAAGTTGACGTTTTGGGCTAGATTTGAATTCGGTGAAAACCAAAGGCTCAAAGTTGAAATAGGGGAGAGAATAGAGCAATTAGAACTTATAGAGGGAGAAAGAGATTTATTAGGGACCGAATTTGACGAGCTCTACAGCAAGAGACAGGATATTCTACAAATACATAAGATGGAGGAATATTATTGGAAGCAACGTTCAAGAATTCAGTGGTTGAAGGAGGGGGATGCGAACACCAAATTTTTCCACAAGACTGCCAATGGACGAAGGCACCAAAATCACATTTCAGGGTTGATGATAGATGGAGTCTGGAGCGAGAATGAAGATAGAATCAAGCTACACATCCACGAGAACTTTAAGGAGCTGCTAGGAAAGAGAAGAGAGCATAGGTGTTTGATGAATCAGAACATGTGGAAGGATTCAAGGATGAACAGATGCGATAGTATTGAAGGCAGCTTCACCGAAGAAGAAGTGGTTTCCGCTATCAATGGCTTAGGGCTGGATAGGGCGCCTGGTCCAGATGGATTCCCATTATTCTTCTACAAGCTTTATTGGAGAATTATCAAAGGGGATTTCTCGCGCATCGTTCTAGATTTTCATAAAGGGAAAGCAGATTTGGATAGACTCAACTATGCGAACATTGTTCTAATCCCAAAGAAATTCGAAGTGAAAGAGGTTGGAGACTTGAGACCGATCAGTATTCTTAATGGGTCCTTCAGAATCATTACCAAGGTTTTGGCTAATAGGTTGGCGCCACACCTTAACGATATCATCGGGGAGTCTCAGAGTGGCTTTATTAAAGGGCGAGACATTATGGATAGCGTAGCATCAGCACATGAAATTGTATTTAGGGCTCGCAAAGACGATACAAACGAATTTCTCTTTAAAGTGGATTTTCAAAAGGCTTATGACTCGATTGAATGGGAGTCGGTGGATGAGGCATTGCTGCTGAAACGATTCGGCGCAAGGTGGAGGAAATGGATTTTTCGGTGCATTAGAGGAGGCAAATCTTTCCCCATTGTCAACGGGGAACAAGGTAATGAAATTTCTTGCAAGAGAGGATTGAGGCAAGGGGACCCGCTGTCCTCGATGTTATTTGCTATTGTAGCAGACGAGCTTGCTGAAATGATTGATAATGGTAGAAAGGAGATGGCGAACTTCGGTATTAAAATCAAAGGATTTAAAGACCCTATCTCTATCCTTCAGTATGCTGATGACATTTTACTGTTCGGTTCGGCAACGAAAGAGAATATCATAGCCATGGGATCTGTTTTGAAGTGCTTCGAGGCATGGTCGGGCATGAAAGTCAACTTCAATAAGAGCTGTGTGATCCAACTCAGCGACATTTGTTCTGTTCCCATCTCATCGATCCAACAGATGCTAGGCTGCAGTCAGGGGGACTTTCCGCATACTTATCTAGGGATTCCGATTAGGCCATGGAAGCTTATTAGGGAGGACTGGCAACCCCTTATCGATAGAATTGAGAAAAGACTAGCCGGATGGAAGGGTAGATTTTTAACTCGGGGGGGGGGGGGGGGGGGGGGGGAATCACTCTGCTGAATTCTGTCATCAACAGCATCCCGATCTATCTCATGTCAATCTACGAATTACCAGTATGGGTAATTCACAAGATAGACAAATATAGAAGGAGATTCTTGTGGAAAGGCGCAAACAGGGCAAAGGGATCCACCTCATTAGCTGGGGGAGGGTTTGCAGAAGGAAAGAATTCGGAGGTCTGGGAATCATCAACCTCAGAGACATGAACACTGCTCTTCTTAGTAAGTGGTGGTGGAAGCTGGCTACCCGACGTAATAATTGGTGGTGCAAGTCTCTAACCAATTATTGTGCAAGGAAGAAGTTCAGATACAGAGGTAAAGGAATCCAAAGTAAGAAATCATGCTTTTGGAAAGGGGTTTCCAAGACGGGCAAGGCATTCCATTGCAACACCATTTGTAGGGTCAAAAACGGCAAGAATACGAGATTTTGGAAGGATAAGTGGTGCGGTAGTAATTCCCTTATGGGATTGTTCCCAGCGGCTGCTGAGGCAGTCATCAACACTGACACTCTTGTGTCCGACGTCTGGAAGAACAACAGGCTGAGACTGGAAGTCAAGGAATCTCTAGATCAGGAATCTATTTCCCAGCTCCAACAGGTTAATAACCTCATCCGCATAGAGGGACGTGTATCGCAACAGCCTGAAGACGAAAGAGGGTGGATACTGGAGGCAAATGGCAAGTTTTCAGTATCCTCTCTATACAAACGACTGAATGATGGAGGACTTATAAACGGTGTCACGGCGGTAATATGGGGCATCTGCGTTCCCTCTAAAGTGAAGGTCTTTCTGTGGTTAGTGGAGAACGACGCGATTCTGTCCAAAGCAAATTTGAGGAAACGGGGTTTTCTGGAATGCGTTTACTGTAATAGATGCCCCAATCACGAGAAAGATACGAACCATATACTTTTCAACTGCATCAGAGCGAGATGGGTACGAGGGCAACTAAGTCGAGTGTTCGGGGTAGGTCAGTGTCCAGGGTCTAGTGCGGAGGTTTGGGGGGAATTTAGAGTGCACAGGATTAGAAAGGAAGTAAGAATTTATTGGGAATTAATAGTCGCTTCAACTTTGTGGAATCTTTGGCTAGACCGTAACGACCTTTGTTTCAATAGCGTTGATCATAGACTGTCAGTTCTGATGCATAAAATTCATTTCTGTTGTTTTGAATGGACAGGGCTGCTCAATTCCAGGAAGAAGATGCGTTTGGAGGAGGAGGAGCTCATTGGAGTGGGGGTTCCCTTGTCCAACTTTTGGGTTTAGTGGATGTATCTGTTTTGATATTTTGTTCTGTTCAGGCTCTAGTTTTATACTAAGCTGAACTTTGATGTTGTTCGCCCAAGGGCTCAGTTTGTTATCTCGTCCTGTTTCGTTAACATCTTTTTAATGAAGCGATGACCTAGTCATCTTTAAATCAAAAGAAGAAAAAAAACCCAGTTAAATAACGATATTTTGGAAAAGCTATAAAAAAATAAAAAAATAAAAAAACCAAAATGACATATTAGCCTCCCTGGTCCCGTTATATATCTGCAATCCTGCCCAAGTCATATCATCTGACGTATAATTCTCAGCACCCGAAAAACCCTAACCCTAATTCTGGAGAGAGAAAAATTAAGAGAAAAATTAAAGATTTAGAGAGAGAAAGTGGTGAAGATGGCGGAATACGAGGAACGATACGAAGGCAATGGCGAGCGCTACGCCGCTGTTGCCGCTTCTTCTCCACCTCATCGGAAAAGCAGCGGCTTCGACGACATGGGCGATTCCAGATCCCAGGTCGAAGTTCGCCCTAATTTCATCTTGTTTTAACAATTCGCATCTTATTTGAAGAATCGGGATTAATCAATCGAATTCCGAACGTTTTCTTTTAAAAATTAGGGTTTTAATCCGAGAGTCAATAGATCTTTAAATTTTTTGAATTTAGGGGTTGTGATCTGTTAATCTCAATGTCATGGAAGAATAATTGATTATAATCCTCTATTTTATTTTTAAAAAATATGATGTCAATATGTTGATATTTTGTTCTATTAATGATTATGGTGTCTGTGTTTATTTTTAAATTGTTGTGGTTGCAGAATGATTCTCGGGAGGAGAGGGTTTCGTCAAAGAGCAGAGACAGAGAAAGGGAGAAGGGAAGGGACAGAGATAGAGATAGAGATAGACATCATGAGAGGCATAGGGAGAGAGAGGACGACGAGAATGAAAGGAGTCGATATCGGGACCGGGATCATCATCGGAGAGATCACAGAGATAGGGAAAGAAGTGAGGGGAGGGAACACCATCGTAGTCGAGATCGAGATGTTGATCGTGAACGTCATCGCAGCCGTGACAGGTAATAAGTTTGCAATCTCATAGTATGCACTCTATGGTTGCATACCCTATACTTTGTAAAACAGGAGAAAAATAAAAAGAAAGAAAAGGCAAGACACAATTTACAACACATATAATTGAACAATAACTTAAACATTTCAAAATTAATATTGCTTTAATTGTGTTCTGTGGACCCTTGTGTCATAAAGTTGTGCCCTTGTCAGCATTGACCCTGTGCAAATGCATTACATTAGCCAAATGTGGGTGTTGTATATATACAATATATTTTTTGGGTGTGTGTGTGTGTGTTTTCTCTTTTTTGTTGGGGGGGGGGGCAGGGGGGTTGATCCCCTAAGGTCCTACGTCACCCCTTATTTTAAGGCCCCCTATGTAACCCCATTGATACGGACCCCCCATGAATGATCCGAATTGCTTATCTTGCGTTAGATAGGCTAAGGGTGTAAAATTAAGTAATTTGAAGTTCATTTGTTTATACTTTACAATGTGACAAAATTGTATGGCTAAAAGTTCTGTATTTTTTTAACGGCATGATGGATGGAAAAATGAATGTCAAATAACTTGATTTTACACCCTTGCTATCTTAGGCATGTAGAACAAGATGAACGGTTCGGATTTTTCATAGGGGTAATGGAGAGCCTCAAAATTAGAGGTGAAATAAGGCCTTAGGGGATCACCTCCCTATATATATATATATATATATATATATATGAACAAACTACTTATAAATTTTATGGTAATGGACTAAGTTGGATTATGGACTCTAGTTGTTTTGATCTCGATATTATAAAATAATAGAAATTCTATGGATTAAAAGTCATCCATTTTAAGGTATCCTTAGCTAATGATCCGAGTGATTAGGAAAGCCTCTTTTGTTAATATAACTATGTGGGTTCCTTGGTTAATGAGTTGGTCCTTCAATTAGTGATCCATTCCATTGCTCATGATCGGAAAATATTGTTGTTTTTGACTTTTGGGATTTCCTAAACTTGACCCGTAAATCATGTTTGTTTTTGGTTATATTATGGAAAACTGTTTTTTTTTGTATGGTATGGGGTATTTTTTAAAAAGTTCTTTCGAATTTATGTTATATATATCTTAGAAAATTCCGAGATAGGAATGGATGTAGTTGAATATTAAACTTGATTCTCTACCATGCTAATGTAGTATAACCAAACTATTTGCTTCTTTGGTATATTAAAGCCTTTCAGACATGTAATTTGTTTAATCTTTTAACATATCTATCTCTATATACATATGAACCTGCATATATTTAACATATGTGTTTATATATGTAAACATGTTCATGTCCGCGGTATGTTGGATGACAAATTTTCATATAGGATAGTCGGATGTTGGGAATATTTAGAAAATATCGGGTTGCCATATTGGATGAGAATATAAATTGTAACTGTGATTTAGATAACCTTTGCATACTTTAAATTTATATGTCACAAATGCAAACAACCTAATGCAAGCAATAATAGGTACAATCAAAATGTATAATCGCCATGGTTACTTGAAATTGCAATAATATAACACGTACAAGAAAAATATCTGAATAGTAAAGATTGAACCTACTAAATAACATAAGAATTAACAAATTATACACATTATGTATGAATCCGTACTACTATATGTGATTGTTCTTAACTTCATATCTTGGCAGAATTGATGGTTAAAAAAGTGAGAGGAAGGTGACAAGGGTTAGAAATAAGATTACATTTTTTACTATGAGAAGATTGGATTTGGACTCAGCAAGGTTTGTGTTTGAATCCAAACCGATTCTTTCCTTAAACCCAATAGCATTACTTCCTCCATATAGGGCAATATCGGATTGGCTAATACAACGCCCCAAAATATATTAATACTGTTTCCGTTTTGAAAATGCTGAATTAGTAATGGAGGCCTATGGAAACTATTAACAGTGAATATAATATCTCCGTGGAGACTTGTATTTAAAACACTATATGTATGCATATACAAATACTTGCAGATGCAGTTTATCATTTTTTATTTCATTCTGACCAACTTTCAGGCAACTGTCATATCGTTTATATCCAATGTGTACGTCTCGTACTTGCTAATTATTAATATCGTTTATAGAAATGGGCTAATGCACATACTGTAGGATTTGGTTTGTAAAAAGCTCAACAGTGTTATAACCGTCTCAATTGATTGACCTTCAGAGTTTTGCTCTATAAGTTACTGTGTTTTAGTTTGTGCCAAATCTTCATTAGAATGTGCCAAATCTTCATTAGAATGTGCCTCAATCTCAGGCTTGCTAGCAAATTCAATAAGAGTTCCAACATAACCATGCTCATTGTCTGAAAAAACTGTGAAAGAGTTAGATATGTTCTGATATCTTCTTAGCTTCTGACTGTATACTCCAAAAGATGTCACTGCTCATTTTTGTTAATGATGTTGCTTACATTATCTCATGTTACTTGCTATTAATTTATCATTACCATTATTATTGTGATCATTAAATTTATCAATTTCTGATATCTAAGCCTACAGCTGGCTTACTACAAATGTAATAAATTGAGTAGTGCTATGTCACAATCTTTTTGCATTCATCATTCTACTTTTTAACAATGCTTCCTGTTCTTTCCTCTCTAAAGCCAATTCTTGCTCTACACAAATAGTACTTTAGTAACCAAGGCGAGGTTTGTGCACAAATTTTACTCCATAACATGATGCGACACAATCTCCACTAAATTTGCATGCAAGGGTGGGTGGAGATTGTGCGTACATCATTCTCAAATAAATATGCTTTCTGTTATATATAGTATTGTGACTACTATGAGGGATTTTGTCTGCATTTTGCCTTGTATCTTGCAAGTTCATTTTCCTATATTAACCACTAGCATTCTATAAATTAGTGATTGTTAATGTTGAATATATTGCAGTTAGCTAGGAGTTCAATGCATTGATTCAATGCGTTGACTAGTTCTACATCTGTTTATTTATTTCTTTTGTGGGGGGGGGGGTCTTTGAGGATAAGAATACTTTCATTCAGTTCTACCAGTGCAGTGACACTTGCTGGTTTGTGTTGTGCATTCATCTTTCTTTATTGTTTATTTCAGGCATAGAGATTACGATAGACATCACAGGCACAGGTCACGTTCTCGGTCTAAAGGTAGATCTAGTTACAAGTCAAGATCTCCGCCCCGTTCCCGTTCAAGGTCAAAGAGGTAATAGATCATCAAACAGCGCAGAACAGATCTTCTTTTCAATTCTTATGAACTATTATTTTTCTTTTTCCCGACTTGTTTATTTTTCCTTGATTTTTGATTCCAAATTTGACCTTTGGAGGCTAACAAATTTAGTATTGTGGTTTAATAAATCTGGATGGTGAAACGTGAAGGTCAAAAAAGGAAATGAAATGGGCTCTGCACTTATTAGTGGGAATGTATCTTACCCATCCATATCCAATTGGATGGTGAGATTAAACTAAATTTTTATCATTGGAGAGGATCCAAATCCCAATTTGTTAGCAACCCTCAATAGCTTTATATCTATCTGTTACTTCTCCAATACGTATCTTTATTGGCTCAAATTTTATTTTTTTTACGTTTAATATGCGTCCCTATTCAGATATACTTCTCAGTTAATTTGATATTTATACTATTTTTTCTCCGGGAGACTATTGAAAACTTTTTTGTATTAGTCCTTCGAGTTAGACGGTTATCTAGTTGCATAGGTAAAATGCAAATTATTCCATTTTGAGCAACACTTGTGTTCATGAATCTAATTTCTTATAAATTTATGGTTAACCCATCGGCTAATATCTTAAACTATGATATTTTCTTGACTGACATTTGTTTTTGATGTCTTCGGGGTTTGGGACTGATCTATGGCGGGAAACCATTCATAGTATATATGTTTTTATCTTACCATACTAACTTTAGCTGTTAGACAAAACTATGTTCAAGTCAATGCCTCTTTCATCATGTGTTACTACTTTAGCTCCCTGGATATTCAAATTTGTTTGCTTTAGTGTTACTTGATATAAACATAGGCTTTTGTCCTGTTTGCTATTTTAGCTTCACTGGAATAACAATTTTTTTGCTGTGGTGTTATTGATATGATACTAGGGCTTGTTCATTTTGGTTTATGGGTGATTACTTACTCCAGCATGCAATTTTCCAGTCACATGTGTCGTTCTAAACTTGTAATTTTCTTATGCAGTACTCGTGTCAGTGGCTTTGACATGGCTCCACCTGCGTCTGCTGTTATGACTGGTGTAATTCCTGCAGGTACCTTTCTTTTACATATTGTTGATTTACTTTTTACTGCAATGTTGAAAATAGTGAATACGTGTTGTGTAGTTCTCCACCTTTCAACAACAAACATTGTAATGATGTAGCTTAAAGCATAAATAACCAGATTTTATGGAAAATTATACATATATAATTGTTTCAAAATAAATTTTTATCAAAACATTATTTATGACTGTGGCAGTTTATATGAAATAACAAAATCTCTTTTTACATAATATACCAAAACATTTCATGGTTAGTTTTGCTAGGTGTGAAAACAAATTGCAAAAACAAAGAACTTAAAATTACACAATATAAACTAATTAACTAAATGTCAAAGAGACTCACTGCTCCCTTAAAAAAAACCATGCAAACCCACATACAAAAATCAAACCCACCTTACTCAACGTGCAACAGTGCCACTTCTCAGTCCTTTTCACTTGAAGACACTGTACATTGTATTTGTGGTGCGTGCGGCGTGCTTTGGAGAATGCCAGAGGAATTCAAGTATCAGCTAGCAAAACATTGATTATGTACCAAAGAGAAAACAATAGCGTAATCTATTAATGCTAAATGTGCTAAAGTAACAACTACAGTACTTTATTAGTTATATTGCATCGCTATGCTGTGATTTTCCTACTGTCAAGCATCACAGCAAGCAACATTAAGCCACAAAGTCTGCGTCTTTCAACTATGCTTTGTGAATATTGTAAATCTCTGATCATTATGTATGATATATGTTGGGTGTGCATGATAAATATGTAGTTGCAGTTAAGTTACTCATTTGCACTGGCAATATGCTTTGTTTGAATTTATCTTTGTATATATTTGTATTATAGTGATTATGATCTGAAACTGAGCACAATTTTTTTTGTTGTTGTTTTCTTGTTTTGGTGTTTGTTTGTCTGTTTTTTTTGTAAATGTTGTTATAAGAAGGCAATGTTGGGCAACTAGTTCCACCGTGCTGCCAATGGGCATGAGCCCCGACTTCTCTAGCTTCCCGGTTTGATGGATCTTGTTCTTCTTCAATTTTTTGGTAGTCTTACAAAAATTCCCTCCAGTAGTTGAAATTAGTTAGTTACTTTCCTTTTGGCATACTCGAAAATGATTAATTACTTCTTTTGGTACACTCGTAGGTAGGGAACCAAGGCGTATCTCTTGTCTGCGAGGACTATAAAGATGATATTGTACACATTTATGTTTCCTATTATGGTAATTGAAACATGATACTGTAATGGCGTTAAATTTTTAATGCAGGCCCGGTACCTGGGGTGACAACTTCAAATCTTGGAATGTTTCCAAATATGGTGAACCCTTTGATTTCTGCACAGGTATGTCCCTTTAATATATGTGTCTTGATTTAGATTTAATATAAATTATTGTATGCTGATGCATTTGAACTTCCTTTGCCTTCATCCAGCTGGCTACTATGCCTATGATGCCCATGCATGCAATGACGCAACAGGTATGATGTTTAAATAAGTAGAGATGTTAGATTACTTGTATGCATAATTCACATTGTAATAAAATGTTTGGTAATTGCAGGCAACTCGTCATGCACGACGTGTGTATGTTGGCGGTCTTTCTCCAACTGCTAATGAACATGTAAGACTCCCTTTTCAAGTGTTCTTTTTTTTCCCAACCATTTTCTTTGGGCATCAACGATCCGGATGCGACCACTGATCTTTTCTTTCCTGTTTGTACATTGTGGCCTGTTCTTCTAAGTTCTAGATGTTTTAGTTGAAAACCTCACAACTTGAGATACCATAAGTTGGTCAGTTAATATGTCGTCTTGGTCTTATGAATACATGATTATGGTCTTTTACTCCCAACTTAGACAACTCAGTTTGGATGCTAAATGTCATTACCACACATGTTTTTCGATTTCTGTTTTTACATATACCCAATATTAGGAATCGGTTATTGCTAGTGTGAATTGAGGTACCAAATATGGGGGTACCAAATGTGGTTATTAATTGCTAGAATTATTGAGGTAAAACATGTGCTTGCTCGACTAACAAACTTTTTTATATACATGCCCAATTCGTTTGCATTATCTTTGACTAGTAATTTACACGTGCGATGCATGTCTTCATAAATATATAATTTTTAAAAAAAAATTCCGACGTTGTCTGGCATCGAACCTAAGACCTCCTTTATATTAGTTATGCATGTGCATTGCACGTGTTTGTTGGGTTATAATGCACGTGTTTATTTGGTGACAAACTCTCCCTTTAAATCTTCGATAAATTATTTTAAATCCATCATTTGTAGTCAACTCTTTATATAATCCAGTGAGAATTTAAGTTTTGAACTTTTAACATGCGGTAGACCATTTGATAACATTAAAATTCATTGTTTTGCTAAAATAAATGTTTTTCGTTGTTGGCCATGTTTTCTTTTATACATGATGGTTTAATGTATGGTAGGTTTAGTACGATATTTTTTTTTTTGGGGGGGCGGGGGGGGGGGGGGGGGGGGGGAGCAAAATATCCAGAGAACTGGCCATTCATTGCATTTCATCGAGCATAATGAAAATACAGAGATGCCACAGTGAGGCGCTTGGTCATTAGTTACTTCTAAGTTGATTGATAAGGAGTTAACCATGCATGGAGAAAGAACTGTAGATTTTTTTGCATTTTCATTTATTCTTAGTTATGGGTCTATTGGGTGAAAGTGTTGCTGATCTTATTAAACCTGGTTGTTCTGTTTGATGTAATATTGATTACTAAGAGAATTTTGAAAAGAGACAATTATATTCTTTTGTATATTGGGACAGCTTTATATCGGTACTTTTAAGTATGAGGCCTGTTATGTGATTTGTGATTTACTTCTTGTTCATATGTTATGCTTATGAGCATTCTAATCAGTATTAAGGGAAAATTAAATATTATTTTTCACTTTATTTTATATTTTATATGAATCTGTCAATCCGATCATTTTCCCCCACTTGCTTCCAGTCTGTTGCAGCATTTTTTAACCAGGTTATGTCTGCTATTGGAGGAAACACAGCTGGCCCAGGTTAGTTTGCTTATGCGGAGTTTTTGTTCTCTTTTTGTTCTTTTCTTTAGTAACTATTTTCTTACCTAGTTATGACAATGGTTTTAAAAGGTGATGCTGTGCTCAACGTTTATATAAACTATGAGAAGAAGTTTGCTTTTGTGGAAATGAGGTCCGTGGAAGAGGCAAGCAATGCGATGTCGTTAGACGGCATCATCTTTGAGGTTTGTTGAATCTCAAAACTAATAATTAAATTTTCATTAATTCTCTGTTAAAGCCTTTTTAACTTCTTCGATTTCTTTTTTTGTCGTTGTTGTAAATGCTTGTTAAATTTTCTTCCTCCATCTATTCAAGGGGGGAGCTGTAAAGGTTAGAAGGCCAACTGACTACAACCCTTCTCTTGCTGCTTCACTTGGTCCAACCCAACCGAACCCTAATCTGAATCTCGCTGCTGTTGGGTTAACCCCAGGTTCTGCTAATGGTCTAGAGGGGCCTGATCGTATATTTGTAGGAGGGCTTCCATATTATTTTACTGAAGCACAGGTGAGGGAGTTGTTGGAGTCTTTTGGGCCCCTTCGAGGGTTTGATCTTGTCAAAGACCGCGAAACTGGTATCTCAAAAGGCTACGCATTTTGCGTGTACCATGACCTTGCTGTCACTGACATAGCATGTGCTGCACTTAATGGCATCAAGATGGGAGATAAGACACTCACCGTTAGACGTGCAAACCAGGGTGCAACCCAGCCTAGGCCGGAGCATGAAAATATATTATTGCAAGCACAACAGCAGGTGGCATTGCAGGTAAAAGATTTACAAATTTGAATATTATATAATTTGTTCGTTTATTGAGTCTATTAACATATGATTAGAACAATACCATTGTGCTCTGCTTCCTTCTACTTTATCTGCATATCTTTTTTTGTGGCTATTTCTCTATAAAACTTTGTAATTTTGAAGAATCGTAGTCATATCAGATGTTAAAGTAGGGCAAACTACAAAATGATTAATTAAACTTACCATAAAGTTGATATGTTATGCAGAACTCCCATAATGTTAATGCAAAAAGTTTTCCGTGTGTCTGAGGTGAAATTTCCAATTTACCTTAGGTGACTGACATTTTTATTTTGTGCACTTGTATGATAGTTTTTTGCCCTTGAAGCTGGCACTGAGAGCTTTGTGCATCATAATTCATCATGTAATTTAAATTAAGTTAGTATATTACAAAGTTCGCAGTGGAATTATAGATTGTCAATATTATAGGATTGATATGACCAATAATATAATTAAAGTTGAAAACTTCCAATGAAGCATAAGAGTGCACTGAAGGTCGCCTGCTGCATGATGATACTTGTGGATAATGCTTTTTCTAAGGCCTTACTCGGGTTTATTAGTTTCTGTGGCTGTCACCAAAAGAGACTAGATCTTTGATATCTGGAGGATTTGATTTATCGAGGCCCTTTACAGTTTTTCCAAAATAAAACCTCAGTTTCTTGGTTAAATGGGAAAACTGAATGTTATTAACATCATGGGAATTTTTTTACCATTAAATATTTCTATTTGATTACCTTGAAGTGAGGTTCGTAAACATGTTTAAGGGTCTGTTCTGACAAATCTTTATGAAGTTCTAACTAGCTGTTCACTTTCAAAAGCTTCATTTATTTTCATTTTGAGCATGCTTTCGCTCTTTCCACAGTTTCAAGTTACTAGAACTTTTCTTTAATCATGTAACTTCAATTTTACGAGTGCTTGATAATGTAGATTGTGTTCGTGTGTTACTTATGAGTGTTATTTTAAATAATTTGTTACAGAGACTTGTTTATCAAGCCGGTTCTATTCCGACAAAGGTGGTGTCCTTAACGCAAGTAGTTAAGGCTGATGAATTGAAAGATGACGAGGAATATGAAGACATTTTGGAAGATATGAGAGGCGAAGGTGGAAAATTTGGTATGAACTTAGGTGATAATATATTGATTGTTTTTTTTGTTGGCAGGTTTTTTTGGATTTAAAAAACATCCTTGAAGCATGCTTTAATTGATATATTTTCTTTTGCCTCATACTTTGTTCTTTCCCAAGCAAGTCCTCTTGAGGATCATCTAGCCAAGTTTATTCTAGTTTCTTGATCAAAATATTTGGGTATCTTTGTTGTTGTTTTTTTACTTTTTTACTTATAAAAAAAGGTATCTCACCAAAGCAATTCATTTGCAGGCAAATTGGTTAATGTCGTCATCCCGCGACCCGATCCAAATGGTGAGCCAGTTCCTGGAGTAGGAAAGGTTAGTGAGCAAAACTATGAGCGTTTTCTTAGTTGAAGAATATACGTTGCAAAGAATTTAAAAATATATATCTTAACACAATTAATCTGAGTGTATTATATATGTCAAATAGATAGTACATATTTAACACATTTTCTTTGAGATGTATGTGCCAAAATTAGTATACAACAACAAAGCCTTTTTCCCAACTAGTTGGGGTCGGCTACATGAATCTTGGTTTCCATTCTCCTCGGTTTAGTGCAATATCTTCTGGAATGTCACAAGCTATCATATCTTTTTTCACCGTTTCCACCCAAGTTAGTTTAGGTCTTCATCTACCCATAACTCTATCCTCAATACTTATCAAATCACTCTTTCTAACGGGGGCACTACCAGGTTTACGTATGACATGTCAAAAATTAGTATATGGTTGTAAATATTAAGACGATTTTCTATCAACAAAACACATCAAATTTAGAGTCAAGCTATTTCTAGTAATAGATTTGATACTACTGCTAAATGGAGCTCCGCTGCATAGACTAGTGATACATAGCATTCCCTGTTTAGTTACTTTTAAATTCAAACAGAAAGTTCTTGAAGTGCAAAAAAAAGTCCCCGGTTTTATGTGTGATCTGACGTCTCTTTGTTTCCAGGTGTTCTTGGAATATGCCGATGTTGAAGGATCCACTACCGCTAAAATGCGGTTGAATGGGAGGAAATTTGGAGGGAACGAAGTGGTTGCTGAGTTCTATCCGGAGAGCAAGTTTTCCCAAGGAGAATATGATGGCTGATCATCTCATCTCTTAATATTCATTTTCTGTAACATTAAACCCTGCATGTATAACTCAGCTTTCAGATATGCCATATAGATGTTTAGTAGGCAGATTTGTTTCCTCTATATCAGTTGAACTCTGATTTCTACCTTTTCCTGAACTTACCTGTAATAGTTTTGTTTCCTGTATTTCCGTTGAACTTAATTTTTAAAAAGAAGTATTATTGTTATTTAACTTTAGCAACATGGTTCTGGTCCAAGTTTTGAGATCCTGTCAACTGTCCAACTGTGCTAAGCAGCATGCAGCATTTTCATTAGAGCTATTGTGTCGGATTTGTCCTCCGAAGAGTATTGCTTTGTACTATGTTGTATTGGATGATATCTCGTCTCAATATGAACAAATGACTGGATATTGTTCTAGGTCACTCGTTTCAATATGAACAAATGACTAGATATTGATCCGGTTCACTTCACCCGGAAAATGGAATTCCCGATAAATTAATATTTTCAATTGTGAAGGTCATCAAATTACTCTTAACATCTTCAATGTATAGAGGCCTGATTTGCTGGAATCATGTTTATTTGATCGCCATCCGTGAATGCTGCTACTTTGCAAATGGGGGTCGTAGTGATGTAACATAAGTTCAGGACAAGTGCCTCTTGCACTAGGGAGTTGTAGTAGGGAGTTGTAGTGACGGCCGATCCTTAGCTGGTACATCAAATATCTATTGATCCTTGTTTCCTGCAAGAGGTCGAGGTTTTCTCTAAGGCCTTCCTCGAACGTGCTTGCTTAAAAGTGTGCCACCCTGACACTTTTTACTCCGACCTCTGCTGGAATGACTGCCTTTGTGCCAAATGATAAATTGATGGGGCTTTCTCTAGTTCCCTCTTTCTGACTGGTTCGGTGTGCCTAAAGCACGCCCCGGCAGGTGCTCATCCCATACTGTCGTTGTTGCGTCTAAGCCCTTCTTTAGATTGTTCGGTATGGTCTTATTGGTGTACTTGGCTTGTCCATTTGATTGGGGATAGGCGACCGAACTCCTTAATAGGATCTTCCGCTGGGAGCATAGCTCCCGGATAAGTTTGCAGTCAAAATTTTTGCATGGTCAGCCATGATAGTCTTTGGCATCCCAAAGCAGCATATAATGTTCTTCCACAAGAACTGCTTTTTCGCTTGTGCCGAGATAGTCCTGTATGCCTCCGCTTCGACCTTTCGTAAAGTAGTCTGTTGCTATCAGAAAATGTCGCTTCTTGCTTTTATTGGTTGGGAAGGGCCCAAAGATATCTACACCCCGTTGGAAGAAGGGAAGGGGACTGATGATATTGGAGATCGGAGTTGTCGGCTGGAGTCTGATGTTGTCAAACCTCCAACATTTGTCGCACCTCTTCGTGAACTCCATTGAATCTATCATCATGGTCGGCCAATAAAAGCCTGGCGATGGATCTGCTTCCCCAGTGGTTTCCACACATGCCTTTGTGAATTTCTCTCGTAACATAATATGTGTGCCTCTTATTGAGACACCTCAGCAAGGGCATGGTAAACGACTTCCTAAGAAGTTTATCTTTGTTTAACAAATATCTGAGGCATTCCCTCTGCAATTTTGCTGCTGCTTTGTCATCTTCTCGTTGAGTACCACTGGTCAGATATGCCTGATGGGTCTATCCAAGACGGTTCATGCTCGTCTATAAGTAACGTTGACGAATGGGCTTCTCCCCATACTCAATCAAGTCTTCTATTCGCCGAGCCCTTCTTTGATTCGATCCCTTGTAGTCAGGTCGACCCCCTGCATTCTTTCTGTCTTACTGCCTTTGGTCATCTATCTTTCCTTTCTTTATGTCATTACTTCCTTCTAGTCCATCGTTGTCATACGATTGTTTTAGGGTTATCGTCCACTATGGAGGTTCATACTTTGCTTCGACCACCTGAACTCCTCCCTTTCATGTGTTCCTCAATCTTGATTAAAAAAAAATCTGCCCGATCCATGAACTCTTTCATGTTATCCACCTTCTTTTTCAATATCAACTTGGGCAAATCATCATCAGTCAAATATTACAATAATTGCCACTATGGCTACCGAGTCACTTGCATCTTCCACCTGCAAGAGTTCGTTATCAAACCTCTTCAAGTGGCTTTTTAGGATCTCGCCCACATGCTGTCTGATTTGCATGAGCTGAGTTGCTGACTTCTTTCGACGCTGACTACTTATGAAATGGTGAGAAGGAGTCACACCAATTGTTGGAAGAAATAGATGGTGTCCCGGCTTCAGGTTCCTAAATCAGTCCAATGTGGGCCTTGTAGGGGGTGATAGGGAAGTACCGACAAATAGCAGACCCGGAATATACCTAAAGGGCCATGGTGGTCTAGAAACGTGTGATGAGGTCATATGGGTCAGAGTCCCTGTCATAAATCTTAAATGTGGGTCACTTGAAGTTGCTTAGAAGCGGTTCATCTCGGATTTCAACACAAAAGGGGGAGTATGCCAGGTTTCCCACCTCTCAATAAATAATCGTATTGGTTAGACGGTTGACCACCGATACCCTTTTTGGCATAGGAGGATTTGAGCTTTCTTCCATCTTCCATAGGGAATTCAAACTTTATGGGGATGATATAACACCCCGTACTTAAGAGTGTATATATATTATTATATGAAAATATATAATAATATATAGAGAGAAATGCTCCATTGACAACGGGTCTGTTTTCACAGACTCATGAAAATAATGATTCTGGCCGTTGGATCGCTCTTGATCATGATCAATGGATCAGATTGAGCCCGCCCATCACCCATCTCACTTAAGTGGTGGAGGGGTGATTTGGGAATTTCGTCCGAAATAACTTTTCGCCTCATTCGCTCTAAAAAATTGAATGAACTTAGGCCATTGTTTGAAACAACGGCCGTTTGAAACAACGGCCTAGGTTATAAAAAATTGAATGAACCTAGACTGTTGTTTGGAACAACAGCCTTTTATAATCTAGGCCGTTGTTCCCAACAATGGCCTAGGCTATAAAATTTCGTTGTTTCAAACAAACTAGGCTATAAAATTTTATAGCCTAGGCCGTTGTTGGGAACAACGGCCTAGGTTATAAAAGGCCATTGTTCCAAACAACGGCCTAGGTTCATTCAATTTTTTATAACATAGGCCGTTGTTTCAAACACCGGCCTAGGTTCATACAAACAAAGCGGATCTGTTTTCACGGGTCTGTGAAAACAGACCCGTTTTCAATGGAGCATTTCTCATATATATATATATATATATATATATATATATATATATATATATATATATATATATGGGAAAAAGGGGTATGAGCAACTTGCTCATTTAGTAAATAAGCAATTGATGATGTGGCATACATGTGGTTGGATAAGTCTTAAAAGGGTTAGTTGTCCAATGTATCACATGCTTGCCACATAATCAATTGCTCATTTACTAAATGAGCAAGTTGCTCATATCCTTTTTACCCTATATATATATATATATATATATATAAAATAAGTGAGAAGTGTGGTAGTTGGCCTGTATGATGTCTATGGGCTATGGATTAATTGGATTAATAAAAGAGGACTATATAATTGGTCTATGGGGCTTATGAAAAATAATGGGCATTAAATGAATGAAAGAAAGAATGGTTGCAAGCATGGATGACGTAGCTTGTGCTTTGGGTTAGTCCCACATCGGTGGGGAGGTGAGAGAGTGAGAGTTTATATAATATAGTTAATGATCAAGAGGTACCTAATGGCTATAGCCCAATTTGTGAAGCACGCTTGTGGTGGGCAACTGTTAGGAATTTATTTGTTCTCGTATTACGCGCATGTGTAGCCACGTGCGCAGCTGAGCCTGGCTCGGGGCGTTATAGATAAGGTCGGATCTTGCAAGTTATATGAGGACCGGTTGTAAGTGTGGTGGGGTCGGCTGTGCTAAGCCTCATAGGAGGGCAGTGATTTGAGCAAACTGCCTCTCCTCAGAGGCCCTCATTTCATCTAGTTGAAGCTTGAAGTCCGGAGGGGGGTTGGTGGGGTTCGAGGTTGTTTCAGTTGCATTTGATGTCGTTGTGATGGTTGTTTTAGTTGCGGATAGTTATCGTACTCCAGGGTATATACGTATACCTGGACTAGAGGGCACTTACAGGGTATTCGCACGACGAGGAGTCTGTATAACAGTCGGGCGGTGTACTCCGGGACTGGGATCCGTACTCGTGGAATATCTAAACCTTGTCTTATTACTAGGTAGTTGTCATGGCGAGGGATCGAACCCTTTAATGTGGAGTACGTAGGTGCTTGCCCTCGGACCTATGTAGAATGGGATGCATAGAATTCGAATAAGTATGCATTAGTGTCATCTTAGAATAAAATATCTGCATTAGGCATTAAGGCATCGCATACACTTACATGTTTAGTGTAGTCACATTTAACACTTTATTTTGCATTCAAATTGTGGTTTGATAAAGTATTGAAATCGTTATATGTACGGCATAGAGAAGATGACCGAGTATAATATTTTCGTCAGTTGTAAGTAACTGACGTGCCCATAGCTTATTATGTAGGTAATGGACATTTTCATGAAGAAGTAAAGATGTTATGTTGCTGTTGATTAATTACAATGATAAAGTTGTATAAGTTGTATATTATTTTCAATGTTGTATTTCTTTTTATCTTCCGCTGTGTAAACAATATAGAGAACTCTAATGTATGATGAAATGTTTAAATTTCCTTGTAAAATTGTACGAAGTGAAGTGTAAAGATCCTGTAGAATCTCGAATTCGGTCTTATTTTGAATTTGGGGCGTTACAGTTCTAACTGATTACAGGAATCGTTGGAGATGCTCGTCTGCACAGAAGACTGATTGAAGGTCGACGATAGGACTCAAGGAAAAGCGTTCGACACGTCCACAAGTGGGAGCACCTCGCCGGAAAAAGAGGAAGAAGAAGAAGAACAACAACAACAATAGCAACCAAAATAAAGAATTCAAGACAAAAAAAAACAAAAACAAATTGAAGACAATTGTAAATGTATAAAAAAATTGTATAAAATCTTTGTTTGTTATTTAAAATTAGGAAAATTAAAAAAAATTGAACTTGTATCTAAGAAATTTGTTATTGTATGAAACAAATTTGTAGAAAATTTTTATTTTTTATTACAAATTGTGAAACTTGTATAAGTTGAAATCATATATATATATATATATATATATATATATATATATTGTTTATGTGACTAAATGTATAATTTCTATTCTAAAGTCTAACCCAAATTAAAGTGTTTGTTTGTGTGACTAAATGTAAAATTTTTATTCTTAAGTCTTAACCCAAATTAAAGTGATCTAATCAAGATTAAGTGTGTGTATATATATATATATATATGAGGAATGCTCCATTGAAAACGTACTGTAGCGATGAAAACGTGGAAAACCACTTAGGCTGTTGTTTCCAACAACGGCCTAGGTGGTTTTCACGTGTTTTCACAATATTTGTGTTTTAAACGGAGCATCTCCCTATATATATATATATATATATATATATATATATATATATATATATATATATATATATAGGGTAAAAGGGATATGAGCACCTTGCTCATTTAGTAAATGAGCAAGTGATGAGGTGGCATGCATGTGATATATTAAGTATCTAACCACTTTTAGTATTTTCCAATCACATGCATGCCACCTCATCACTTGCTCATTTACTAAATGAGCAAGTTGCTCATATCCCTTTTACACACACACACACACACACACACACACACACACACACACACACAGATGTATATATATATATATATATATATCTCTTTAGATGGGCCAACCCGCGACCCGACCCGGGTTGGGCGGGGCGTGAATTAGAGCTATCGACCCGGCCCGATTAACCTAACGACCCGACCCGAACCCGCCCAAGTTGGGTTCCAACCCGGGCGGGTTCAACCCGACCCGGCCCGTTAGACCCGTTTGCCAACCCTAGCTGCAGGCATGGATGACGTAGCTTGTGCTTTGGGTTAGTCCCACATCGGTTATACCCAAATCTGCGAAGTGTGGGAGTATAATGTGTTGATCGCTATGAAGAGGCCGCTATTCCCAATAGCGGTCGCTGCTGACGTTGCCTAAAATCTGCCAAGAACGCTAACAGTTTGAGAACTGGCCTAAAATCACAAATAGTTTCAAAAAGTGGCCTAGTACGGCAAAAAATTCTAAATCATAGGGCGAAGGGAACCCTTCCGCTAAAGTTGAATATCTATATAATAAAACACTAAGAAAGGTATCAAGTGGCTCTCTTTCAATCCCCCCAAAATCAAAGGCCCAGGTCTAACTTCACAAAACACATTTTCCCCCAGAACTCAAATTCAAATCCCCACCCAAAACAACTCCTTTATTTATTTAATTATTTCTCTCTCTCTCTCTCTCTCTCTCTTTTCTATTCAAAAAATTAAGAAAATGAGATTTTTTATTAAAAAAAATTTTAAAAATTATTAAAAAAATAAAAAAATTATAAATTATAAAACTAAAAAAATTTAAAAATTAAAATTTTTAAAGATCTATATAATAAAATTAATAAAATACAAAGAAAGCTATCAAGTGGCTCTCCTTCAATCTCCCCAAAATCAAAAGCCCAAATCTAACATCACACATTCCCCCCCCCCCCCCATCCAACACACACACACACAAAGTTTCCCCCAAAACTCAAATTCAAATTCCCACCCAAAACAACTTCTTTATTTATTTAATTATTTTTCTCTCTCCCTCCCTCTCTTCTATTCAAAAAATTCAGAAAATGAAAATTTTAATTTAAAAAAAAAATAAAATAAAAAAACTTAAAAATTTTAAAATTTAAAATTTTTAAAAATAATTCAAAAAAATAAAAAAATATATAAAAACGTATTAAAAAAATTACTAAAAATTTATTTTTAAAATATTGAAAAAAATTGTAAAAGATTATTTTTTTAAATATTTAAATTTTAAAAAAAAATTTTAAAATTAAAAATTTTAAATTTTTTAAAAATTTTGAATTGTTTGAAATTTTAAAAATTTTGAAAATAAAAAAAATTACAAATAAAAAAATTTAAAAATTTTAAAAATTTAAAACTTTGAAAATTTTTAAAATTTTTAAATTTTGAAACTTTGAAAATCTCAAAGCAAATCCAATGTCGAACCCCAATCAAGAGGGCGTCGTCGATATCTGATCCGCTGCTGATTCCGTATCGGTGACTCCTATCCGCCAAATCGAGCGCGAATATCAAGCGACTCCGTATGGGCCACTCCCCTCCACCGAATCGAGAGGCTCTAAATGCGATGCAATGACTCTAATTTCATCTCATTAACCGAATTATCATTCTAATTTTTAATTTTTTGTGTGCAGGGGATTACTCAGTTTTTTGCTGACTCAAATTTTGTATGTGCATCAGATTTAAGTTCAGAGAGGTATGATTGTTTTATTTCTGGGTTCAAAAAATTTTAACTTGGTGATTTATTTGATGAGTTATTTATTTGGTTTGATTTAAGGTGTATGCAAGTGAGAGATGGATTACTTGGTGGCCTCAATTTGGGCTTCCAAACCATAGCAGGACAGGTAAGCTGACTAGCAATCTAAAATAACTTGACAAATATGCAACATTAATTTCTTTACTATAAAAGAAAATATTATCGTGAAGTGTTCCTTTCACTGGTTATTATAAACCATGGATAACATAACATATAAGAACTTTTAGTGTATGTTTGGATATATGGGATTGGGATGACTGAAGTTTACCAGTGAAGGGTGCAAACTCTTTACTCAAGAAAGACAGCTAAAGTAAATTTGCTATTTATCCATTTTGTTTTTTTTTTTTTATAAATGTGCAATGAGGAGACAAAGTGGAGATAAAAGAAATGATTAGCTTGGATTAGAGTTTTGAGAACTTCATGTATTTCATTTTAGTTGAAATAATAATAAGAGATATTTCAATTGCAAACTGAGTCTCAGACAAACAAATTTTTAGATTATTAGTATTGTAGATACCTTCACACATGCACTTGCGTTACCATTGTATTTAGACATGCTCATAGTGGTTATGAGATTAGAGTAAGCTCTATAAAACCTATATGATAATGTCCTTGCATAACTATTACAAGCATTTAAAAGTATGCTGAAGTTAAAAAAAACTCTATGTCGTGTTTCTAACAAACTACATGCATTCCAGATAAGTTCAAGCCAATGATCAAGAAGGTGATGATTGAGCTTAAAGGTAGATATACTGTTTTTTCATAAAATATGTTTGCTACTTCAATTAATTTACTGGACATCCAAAACTATTTTATATAAGGCATAATTTAAAAAAACGTCACAATAGTTTGGCGCTGTTTAAAAAAACGTCACAAAACTTTGACTTTTTAAAAAAACCGCACAAAGTTTAACTCTCAACTCACAGAGTTACTCAACCGTTAACTGGGATAATAGTTATGTGATGTTTTTTTAAAACAAATGAGAACTTTTGTGATGTTTTTTTAAACAGAATATAGTTCTGTGTTGTTTTTTTAAACAAAACAATAGTTTTGTGATGTTTTTTTAAACATTACGTATAACCCAGTTAACGGTTGGGTAACTCTGTGAATTGAGAGTTAAACTTTGTGCGGTTTTTTTAAAAAGTCAAAGTTTTGTGACTTTTTTTAAACAGCGCCAAACTATTGTGACGTTTTTTTAAATTTTGCCTTTATATAATCAAACTCGATGCACCGTTCTGAAGACCGGCACGTGTCAAAGGGCAAACCTAGTATATATATATATATTTTCACCGCATCGAAACTCCGACACGTAACCCACCGACAAGACAAGAAATGCGACGATGGTGACGACTGGACCACGTTAACTTGCCTGCAGCTGCAGCGAATCGAACCCATCCACGACGCCAAGTATAAAACCTCAACTGAATCCAACACCACTTCGCTTTCCCGACCGATCGTCGGAGCCGTCGAACGAAATGGATGTAATCAGTAAGTGTAGTTAGGGTTTCTTAATTAATTAATTCCCCTAAAATTCCCAATTTCTAGGGTTCCTAAAGTTAGATTCTTACCCTTCTTTATGGAATTTTATTTTGTTTGTGATTTTGATTTTGATTTAGTATCAGTGCTTCTAATTTATGTGTTAGTTTAGTTTATGCAATCGCGATATTGACGACAACACTAGACTCCTCCCTCCTAATTGGGTTTGCATTTTGATCTCTGTTTGGTATTGCTTGCTTGCTGCGTGGCAATTATGTTATTTTACTTCAAAATTTTCCCAAACAAAGATGAACATTACTACATAAAGCTTCTGTAACTTTACTGCCAAGTAGGATGAACATTACAATATCGTCTTGGCACTCTACTGCATGGTCGCATCAAATTTTTCTTCGGATTTACAAATGCAGGAAACGTACAAAATTATGGTGTGCCCCCAGTTGAAGGTATTTCTGGCGGGGGGACTGGTTATGGGTGGAACGATGGAAGCTTTCAAGATTCCTTCACAGGAGAAGTCGATCCCAGAAAAATTCCAACGGCTGATTTGGTAAATATATGGTGCATGCCGAGCACAGCAAACGTTGGTCAGCAAGATATGCCTCGACCGTTTGATCATGTAAGCACGCACTGCTTTCGTATTTCCATGAGAGTCATAACATGTTCAGTTGGATGCTTGTCTATTCATTCAAAGATACATTAATTTGCCTATACTAAATTGTAATTATGGTCATAATATTGGGGAACAAGAGCAGTTCTTATGGAAATATTGAAGAAAATATGAAGGAGAAAGTTCTCTTTTGGAGATACGAGGAGAAAAAGTTCAAGGAAGAGTATAATTAGAAAATGAAATTACATTAACAAATCAATATTATCTTAATTGACTATAATACCCATTGTTCTTTCTATGTTTATAAATGTTTTTAGCCAAGTGTTTATTATTTATCACTCGCCTATCGATAGATAGCTGGTTGCTTCCAACAAGCAACGAACGTTCTTTAATAGCTATATTAGAGCATCTGTAGTCGTTGAATGTAAAAATATCCATATATGGATAAATAGAAATAGGATTTCCAAGTTTACTGCACTCGTGCAAAGCTATTTTTTAGCAAACTATAATAAAATATTAAGCGACGGCACATGAAGTGCCGTCGGAGTGGAAAAAAATTAAAAAAATAATAAATTTTGGACGGACGGCACTTGAAGTGCCGTGTTCAAGAACGGACGGCACATGAAGTGCCGTCGGAGAAGGGGGAAAAAAAATCAAATGGACATGGACGGACGGCACATGAAGTGCCGTCAAAGAGCCACTGTCCACTTTTGTTGACATTTTCTACTTTTTCCAAAATTACAAAAACATTTCATTAATTACAAAAAAATTTCAAAAATTTCAAAAACAATTCAGAAATTGCAAAAAAAAATTAAAAATTGCAAAAACATTCTCACAAATTGCAAAAAAAATTAAAAATGCAAAAACCTCCGGACGGCACTTCAAGTGCCGTAAGTGCCGTCCGAGGATTTTGGTTGAAAAAAAAATAAAAAATTCAAAGGACGGCACATGAAGTGCTGTCCGACGGATTTAGGGGATTTTTTAATCGAAAAAAATTATAAAAAATCAAGCGACGGCACTTGAAGTGCCATACTCATATATGGATAAAAGCTATACGGATTCTCAAATATAGCAATCTACTGTAGCGATTTATCGATAATATGGATATATAGAAAACGACTGTAGCGGTTTTTTAGCCAAATATCCATATTATCGATATATAGCAAACGACTACAGATGCTCTTAGTTCGAGCTATCAATATTGGAGTAGTAACTAATATATCTGGCATTAGCCACTTTCTTTCATTTGAATATTGTCTTTGAGCATTCTTTCTTGCTCCTAAAAAATCCTTAGCTAAAGTGCATTTTTGCTTTTTTCAATTTCAATAGATAAAAGAGAAAAATTTAACTATTCGGAATATTCCATAATACACATTTTGTAGTATTATAGAGATATTTGAAATGGTTACTTTGAAATCTGAAACAACAACTCTTATTATTTTCTTGACAAGAAAACAAAAAAAAAAACAGCTGTTATTATTTAGAAAATTAAAAGATTGGTGACACCTCACTTGAATAGTTGAGATCTACGTGACTCCTCTAAGCTTAAGATGTAATTGTGGTAGAAAGAGTTGCTATAATATATCAAAATAATTATACTCGTGATTTGATTTGTTAATGCTTGCATTTTCTTTGTGGAGAAACCTAAAAGTTTCCGTATTCAATTATATATGCTCTCCAGATATCAATTTTTTGTTGTTGTTGCTACTTTCATAAGATAGTAGAATATCTTTTTTACTTTGTATTACTTGATTATTTATTATAATATACTTTGATTCTTTAATTCTATTTATATTTATTATAATAATAAATATTATAAATGAAAATTATCAAATTAGCACAATAAGTCATCCAGTCTTTGTAATGTACATGCTGGTTTAAATCCTTGCCCAAAGTTTTTTTTGCCAATTTCGCTATCTTTTCTCTTTACCTATGTGCATAATTTTCTGAGAATGTGTTTTACATGCAAGATATCTCTTTTAGCTGCAAGGAATGAGAGGGAAAGTGTCCAGATTGCTCTACGACCTAAAGTCTCTTGGGGGAGTTCAGGCTTTGCAGGTTTTGTGCAGATTCACTGTACTGATCTTTACTCCTCATCTGGTGATAGGTAAAATTCCCACCACCTCGCCTCAGTACATAGTAATTAGATCACAGTGAGGACATGGACGCCGTACGTGTAGAGTACCGGCCATATTTGTTTACTTAGTTTTAAACAAGTGCATAACAATGCTTTTTTCTGTTCATTGTTTTGGCAGGCTCGTTGTTGGTCAATCCTTAACTTTGCGGCATGTAGTTCATGTTTTAGGTGTACCTGATGCTCTTGTACCTCTTGCTCTACCTGTTAGTCAAATATACCTTTTCCCTGGGTACTGTTTATGTTAAAGATCTTTAAAGTGATTATGATTTGGTGATGAGTTGTTTACTATTTCACAATATTCTTTTTCCATTAGTAATCTATTTGTTTTGATTTTGTAGAGAAACAACATCCTTGTGGGTCTCAGTTGATGTTCCATCTGGACAACCACCTGGCAAATATGAAGGGCAATTTATCATAACTGCTGTGAATTCACATGCAGAGTAATAGTCTAAATTAATTTATATACCATCTAACTAATGAACATAATGTCTTTGTTTCTTACATATTTTGGTGATCTCTTTGTTTCTCGACGTTGACAGATCTTCACCCAATTCTGTCACTACTGACGAAAAATATCAGTTATATAGGGAACTCAGGAACTGCCTTGATATAGTTCAACCTATCGATGGAAAACAGTTGGAGGAAGTGGTAAGTTATTTATAAAACAAGTAGTCCAATTTTTTATTACCTGTTCCAATTTTAGATTCCACACTTATTACTATTACTTCATGTTCAGGTAGAAGGAACAAAATCAGCGGCATCATCTTTGAGGAGAATTCTTCTATCCTCAACATTTCAGGAGTTTAATCAAACTAATGGCTCGGGAGACATGATGGAGGAAGATGCTTCTACAAACATCTCTTTTCGTTTGAATATAGCTGTTACAGTATGGGATTTTACTCTTCCATTGACACCTTCTCTTCCAGCCGTATTTGGTGTATCCTTTCAGTCACTATTTTAAAATGTTTCCAGGGGCTTCCCATTTCAGTCTTTAAGATAATACTGCTAGTTTTTGCTGTTAGTTTAACTCTCTGTGCTGTCAATATTTAATATGATACAGGACTTTAAAACGGAAAAAAATCATATTCTTTACTTTAAGAAGTCCAAGAATTTGAATATTATAGTCTTATTAAAAAAATTACATGTGAGAAGGAGTTAATTTTGAGTCAGATCTGAGGTCGAACAAGAAGCATAATGCTTTATAGTACAGGCAGGACGAATGTGAAATTGACGCCGTCTGAATTCATATGATACGAATAATGGTTTACATATCAGTTTTACTTCTGCTAGGACTTTAGTTACCTGATTTCCGGTTCTTTTAACCTCTCTCTCCTGAATTTCTAATACGACTGATCTTCTGACCTGGGACCTCAGAATATTAGACAAGCACTCCATGACTGTGTGACGTAAACTTAACCCTAAACAGAGAATTTTCAAGAATATTCAAATATTAAGTTTACCAACATGTAATACAGATTAAGCCAGAAATTAAACTACTAATTGGTTTGATGGATTTTCAAGATATGAAATAGTTTGACAAGCCCAATTAAAGATTCAATCATAACAATAAATAATTATATGTCTAAGCATTCTTAGCAAGTAAAACATACAATAATGATTTGTACTCTAATTACCAAGTAGAAGTACACTCCCTCAATATTTGTGGACGACAGATGAATTAAATAATATTTTAGAGATGATACATAGTATTACAAATAAATGGAGAAGTGGAAAGAGGTTACCGGGTTCGAAGCAAGTTGCACTAGTGCTCGATTGGCTGTAGTGGCGAGCAGCGAGGAGAAAGGCGGGGATGGAAATTGCAGTTGGTGGCAGAGGCGGCTGGCAAGGAGAGGTCGTCAGGACGTCGACGGGAAGAGGAGGGCCGCGACCTGGTCGATTTAGGGTTAAGGTGTCAAATTTAATGGAGCTGGCATCGGCGGGTAGTGGCGGAGCTGGCGACGGGGTCGTCGTCGAGGAGCGATGGCTCCAGGAGGTGATAAGGGGATGGAGGTGCTGGAATTGACGAGGGTCGTGGATGAGTGTGTTGGCGTTGGGGAGGGAGAGAGAGCGGGATGATGGTGCGCTGTGGTGGTGGGATTGGGGTCGAATCGACGGCGGGGTGAGGAGGGGGTGGTCGACAGTGGAAAGTCTTCGGCTTGGATGGAGAGGTTGGCAGTGGTCGGTGATGGGAGAAGGAGGTCAGGGTGCTTGTGATTGGAGAGGGGTTTGGGTTTCGATCGGGAACAAGGAGAGAGGAAGAATGAAAGAGAGAAGCTTGGCGACTATGAAGTTGGGGATTAGGGTTTAGGATTTGTATTGAATTTGGGTGTAGTTTTAGAGTTTTATCATAAACCCTAAAATTTCTTATGGTATCACACACAAGAAAAGAATGCAGAGCAATAACTCAACACAATAATTTTTTTAATCAATAATAACATACTTCTCATTATTCTCAAGACCTATATATATACTCAAAATAAATTTCAATACAAATCTCCAAATATTCTAATGCATAAAATAAATGGTGCAAATTGTAAAACTACTACATATGGCTAATTCTTAAAATAAAATAAAACAGAACCGATGTTTTCATCATTATCTCCGGGTGGGAGAGCTCGACCCAGTCGAGTTAGTGATCATGTCATAGTGCTTCAAAAGATCTTGATCCAAGCGCTAAAGCTCTTCACGATCAATCCAAGTGTCCCCCGACTTCAGCTTGTTCTTCCACCTCACCAAATACCTATGAATACCACCATTTCTACTAGTAGAGATTATATGATCATCTAAAATATTATCTAATCTGTCTGTCGGTGGGTAAGTAGTATCAGGTAAAGGAAAAAATGTGGGAATCTCACTATTAGGCTGCAGAGTAGGCTCATCTATAAGAGAATTTTTAGGAATAAATTTTGGGCCTTCATAGGGTACTAAATCCTCAATATTGAAAGTCTTACTTATGCCAAAATGTTCAGGAAGGTCAATGACATAGGCATTATCATTGATTTTATGCAGAATTTTAAATGGGCATGCAACACGCGTGTTCAATTTCTTAACGGATCCAGCTGGAAACCGTTTCGGATGAATTCGAACCATCATTTCGTCACCAACATCAAAAGTTTTAAAGTTTCTTCTAGTGTTTGCTATTAACTTGTAGTTAAAATTATTCTCATTAATTTTCTTGAAAATTTTTCTATGTAAATAATGAATGCGGGATGCAAATGTGGATGCAGACCAAGTGATGTTCTAACACATGGATAAAATCTATAGGCTGCCAAGTGACTTGAAAAGGAAAGAGTGACTCAGGTGCATTCAATGGAAGTAATTGGATCGACCGAATACAGTTGAGAGACTGGTCATCCTCTTCTTCACCGAAATTATCACTTACATGAGGTTCATACTTAAACTCGTTGTCGGACTCATCAGTAATGACAACGATACCTTCTACGATGTTGATCCTACTGGGGCTGGGACAGTTGCCAACAACATGGCTGTATCCCTTGCATTTGTAGCACTTAGTGAGAGGATCAATCTTAGAGTAGTCTCATTCAGTGTTCTTACTCGTATTGTCAATTCTATGTGGATAGAAATTTGAACTAGGCTGACTTTAATAAGACTTGTTGGGATACTGAGAAGAGGGGGGCTTAGGTCTAGAGGGGTTATTAAAGGTCCTTGTAGAGGAATGATCTCTCAAATCGCTGGACTTATAGTGGGAACTTGCTTTAAGGGAATCCATATCGATGATAAAGGCATAGGCTGCTGCTAACGTTTCTATGAATTAGCTCATTCCTAAGATCGGCTCGTAATCCAGCTCTGAACCTAGAGATAGTTTGTTCTTCACTCTCTTTACTTAAGACATTACACCGAATAAGGAAGTCGTCAAACTTATCAACATACTCTTGGGTGAATTTGCTTTCTTGATAGAGTTGGTTTCACGAATCTACCAATTGGGTGTGGAACGATAACGACACATCACTTAATGAGTTTTTCTTTCATGCTTCCCAAGTGGCTATGGGTGCCAAGTCTCAACCTCTACGGGCATGTTGAAGATTGGTCCAGTGGTGTTGAGCTTTGCCAGTCAATTTTATCGTGGCAAATTTGACCTTCAGGGTTTCGCTCATGTCACCACACGAAGTAGTGGTCCATGACACGGATTCAATCGAGATAAGCTTGAGGTTCCATACGGGCTTCAAAGTGGGGAACGCCAGCCTTAACGTTTTTCTTGTATTGTTCATCAGGGTCACGATCTTGACGTCGGTCGTCATGATCATTCCCTTAAGGGATCTGACAATGAAGTTCATGGACAACATTTTGATTCAATTTCACTTTCTCAAGCCTCTGATTGATATTGGCAAGAGTTTGAATGACAGCGAGGGTAGTGGAAATATCAGAGTTGTCCATTTCAGTTCGAAAAGGGGCTCACTGAATTCCAGGGGTCGTGGTGACGTGTGTTTGCTGAAATTTGGGGAAACGTGTCCTAAATGCACCTAAAATGATATTTTTTTTAATATATAAATATGAAATGATCTAATAAAGAAAGAAGAAAAAATAACCCTAAAATGAATGCAATTTTTTTATTTATAAAAATGATGCAAGAACGATTCTTATATGAATGCATAAATTATGACTAGATGATGCAAAAACTAGGGTTTTAAAAACCTTCGCTCTGATACCAAAATGATATAAACTTAACCCCAAACAGAGAATTTCCAAGAATATTAAAAGATTAAGTTTACCAACATGTACTACAGATTAAGTCAGAAATTAAACTACTAATTGGTTTGATGAATTTTTCAAGATATGAAATAGTTTAACAAGCTCAATTGAAGATTCAATCCTAACAATCAATATATGCCTAAGCGTTCTTAGCAAGTAAAACATGCAATAATGATTTGTACTCTAATTAGCAAGTAGAAATGCACGCTCTCAATATTTATAGACGACAGGTAAATCAAATAATATTCTAGAGACGATAGATAGTACTACAAATAAATGGAGAAGTGGAAAGAGGTTACCGGGTTCAAAGCAAGTTGCGCTGGTGCTAGATTGGCTGCAGTGGCAAGCAGCGAGGAGGAAGGCGGCGGTGGCGGGTGCAGTTGGTGGTAAAGGCGGCCAGCAAGGAAGGGCCGTCAGGACATTGACGGGAAGAGGAGGGCCGCGACCTGAGGTGGTGCTGATGGTCGATTTAGGGTTAGGGTGTCGAATTTAATGGAGCTGGCGTCAGCGGGTAGTGGCGGAGCTGGTGACAGGGTCGTCGTCGAGGAATGACGGCTTGAGGAGGTGATATGGGGACGGAGGCGCTGGAATCAACGATGGTCGTGGATGAGTGTGTGGGCGTTGGGGAGAGAGAGAGAGCGAGATGATGGTGCGATTGTGGTGGTGGGTTCAGGGTCGAATCGATGGCGGGGTGAGGAGGGGGAGGTCGACAGTGGAAAGGCTTCGGCTTGGATGGAGAGGCCGATGGTGGTCGGTGATGGGAGAAGGAAGTCGGGGTGCTGGCGATTGGAGAGGGGTTTGGGTTTCGATCGGGTACAAGGACAGAGAAAGAAGAAGGAAAGAGAGAAGCTTGGCGGTTGTGAAGTTGAGGATTAGGGTTTAGGATTTGTATTGGATTTGGGTGTAGTTTTAGAGTTTATCACAAACCCTAAAATTTCGTATGGTATCACACACAAGAATGCAGAGCAATAACTCAACACAGTAATTTTTTAAATCAATAATAGCATACTTTCTCACTATTCTTAAGTCTTATATATATGCTCAAAACAAATCACAATACAAATCTCCAAAATATTCTAATGCATAAAATAAATGGTGCAAATTGCAAAACTATTACATAGGGCTAAATCTCATAATAAAACAAAATAGAACCGATGTCGTCATCACTCTGCCTTTGGACTCCCTCTATTGGGGTTCTCCTATAGAGGTTTATTAATGAATTACTTGATTGAAACAACTGAACATGATATGAAAGATAATGTTTTTCTTAATTCCCCCAAAAAACTGTATACTACATTGGTGAGAATCACATTATTCAGTATCAGACAATTGGTTGTTTTTTCTTTTCTTAAAAATAGGCAATTGGGGATTCCTGTTCAAACTTTGATTTACAACCTAGATATCTGAAACTGTCATCGAGGATCGTTTTGGTGTAGCACATGGGAGTGAGGGCTGGTATGATGAGTTAGATCGGCAATTCAAGTGGCTTCTTAAATATAGAATCAGTCCCTACTTTTGCCGGTGGGGTAATAACATGCGGGTTTTGACATATACTTGTCCCTGGCCAGGTAACAGACAATTGTGAGGAGAATTTTAATGAATATATGGTTATATACTACTTTGGGTGCAGCTATTGAGATTCTTTTTACATTTCTTATTTTGTTACTATTTCTGTGTTATTGTATCTGATCAAATGTCTCTGGTTTCTGCAGCTGACCATCCTAGATCAGATGATTATTATTCCGATCCAAGATTAGCAGCATATGCTGTGCCTTACGCCCCCATCCTCTCTTGGTAAATCATAAATCAAGAGTTACAAACACAATTACAGACTAGCTGGTGATTCTTTTTTCGCACTAAAAGCTACCTGTTGCTGTTTGACATGTAACAGTAGTGATGCAGCAAAAGAGTCTTTGCGGAAGGAAGTCGAGATTCTCAAGACAAAGGCACATTGGCGAAAGGCTTACTTCTACCTGTGGGACGAGGTATATTCATGATATAACACATACTTTTTCTCTCTTTTTTGGGGAACATGGCCATAGCCACACACACCAGTCTTACCCCCATCACATCCTATTATTTTAAGTGATTTAATTTCCTTGTGCTATCTACACCAGAAAATAACAGAGCCAGGTATATGGGCAGCTTTTTTCATTAAATTGGGACTGTTTTTGTTTGCAGATATAATAGTCATGACTTGCTTGTTGTTAGTTTTCATCCTGTCATGGTTCCTTTTTTTTTTTTCAAACCACAGCCATTGAATTCGGAGCAGTATGACAAGATTCGCAGTATGTCCAGCGAGATAAAGGCTTATGCACCTGATGCGCGAATTCTAACCACCTACTATTGTGGTAATACTCTTCATTGTTCATTTTGCTTAATTTGCTTATATTTTCTCATGATGATTGCCAGATATCATCAGCTGTTATTGTATGAGCTTTAAACTACATGGTTCAAAAGGGCAGGTCTATTTACATGCCAACAACATTTAATATTTTATTATGAGTTTCTTATGGTTAATTTTTGTATTTGCTTTTATTTTAGCACGTCTGAAAGGTAAGGTCTACATAGCAGCATTACAACAATCTGTCAATGTTTTTATGGGGCTTTGTCAACTTTATGCATTTAATGAAAGGTGGGGTTAGTTTCCTCTATTCATGAAAACAATGTTCTCCCTGTAGTTGTTAAGGCGAGTCTAATCTGTTAAAATCTAAATATAATTCTTTCAACCATTCACCATAGTATCGAAGTTTTGGTGTAGTCACGGTATCATTTCCACATGTATCAGACCTGCCTTGGTTCAATTTTCATCGGCGCATAACAGCATACTAAACATGGTTTCCACACACAAAAAAAAGAACTACTGTTGCATTCTGCTGAAAAAAGGGCCACCTGTTGTGTTCCATATCTATCTCATATGCTTCTGGCCGAAGTTTATAATTGTAGTAAAATTCCTGTTTGGCTGGAACTGTTCAGTTTCGTAGCATGAGCTTAGTGTTGGAAAGTATCTCAAGAGTTTGTTTCTCAACTGCAAACTTGATGCCCTTCTTTTGAATTCTATACTTTCTTTTTGTTTAATTATACATTTACCTTTAGCAGTTTGGCTCTGAGATGCTTTCTTGAAACATTGAAAGATACAATGTACTTTAATGAATTGCACACGTAGCTACCTCTTATTCTCTGTTGAATTTTTCCTATTTGCAGTGGTACTCTAGTTTTGATTTTGCCAATCTATTTGAATCTAATCCTACCGAGTGAGAAATAAGTAGTCACTGCTAAGATACAGTTAAGTACAATTTTTAATCTATATTAAATGGGGAAGATCTACTCGTATTTGTTATGTATGGATCATCTGGTTTTTCATTGTCCATAAATGTCAGATGGAGGGCAGGTTTTGCCACATTTTCTGTATAAACCCTGTAAATTTCACTAATTCTGCACTTTTTTTTGTTGTTGACAAATTTCTTAATTTGATTATATTACTTTACTACCAATTTAATTTTGTATATTGATCCTTCCAGTCCTCCGTCCCTATGAAGCTCGTGATTCTCAATTACTTAATTGTGATTAGGAAGTCATTACTAATGATTTTTTTTCCAGAAAAGTTAAGTCAAGTTCTTTAAATTCCATATAAGACGCTCACAATTTACTATTTTCATATACAAAACCCTCAATGTGCTCACTCCAAAAACAACACTCCATTACAGACTGTTAGTTTAACTCTAGTTAAAAGTCATCCACCGTTGACAAATGACTAACGTGCCCTTCAATTAGGCATACCAAATTATATCTCACTCGAACTCAACCTAAAGATATGAAATGAGGAGTTTGAGATAAATTTGGGTTTTTACTGATGAAAAAACAAATGAGGCGAATCTCGAGTAATAAATTGGAGAAACATTTAAGTAATGAAGATGGGGATCAGTAAGATTGAAGAAGATGTATGGGTTTCTACGGAGAAGGAGAGGGCGTATCAGCCGTTGGATAGAATGGGAAAGGAGGGAGTTTCTAAACCATTGGATATAAGAGGGGCATCTGATTAAGTGAGAGGGAGGGGTAATTTAGACATTAGTTTCCTCCCATTAGAGTTAACAGAATAATCACCATTGTTTTAACTCTAGATAACTCAAGTGCTGTTTTTGGCATGAGCCCAACATTGTGGTGGCGTATATGGAAATAGTGATTGTGTGTGTTTTATTTGGATTTTTAGAGGATTGTTAGTGCCCTTTCTGGGCAAAAAACCTTACTATTAATGGTTGGGATCTAATTTCCATGAAGAGGTTGTTTGGTTGGATCTCTTGGATATTTAATAGTGAAGCAGGAATCTCCGGTGAGATATCCAAATGAATGATTTTCAAAATGATCTTTCATAGATAGATCATATGTCTGATATATAAGGAAAACTATACTTAATGCTTATCGCTTAAAGCCATTGTTCATTACTTGATAATGTTCTATTAGATTCTTAAATGAGATGTCTTTTAGCTTCTGACAATTATACAGCAGAAGAACCCAAATAGTTGTCTGAGAATTCTATCACCATGCCCCTACGTCATGGCTAATTTCATTACTTTGTATTGTTAATATAGTTTTTTAATATATTGATGATATTTCTTTTCTTGTTATGGCTATGTTGTAGGTCCAAGTGATACACAGATTGCTCCCGGTACATTCGAGGCCTTTGTTAAAGTTCCAAATATATTGCGACCACATACTCAAATATTTTGTACAAGGTATGCCTTCTGTTATTGGAAACCTTAAAATTGTGTTTTTAGCAATATTCAGATTAACATTGTTCTGTTCTAGGTTTGTGTGTGTGTGTGTGTGTGTGTGTGTGTGTGTGTGGTAATCAACCGTAGCCGCTCACATTGGGGATAGAGGGATTTTTCACATCTCAAATTAATTCCGTCTTAAGGCCGGAATCGAACTTGTGTCCTATTACTTTAACTTACGCTACAAGTGCCTGGCGTTCTTATCTAGTTATACTAGAACCATTTAGCGGGCATATCAAATATTTTAGGCATTGGAAGAAAAATATATGTAGGATATCTCGTGGTGGAGGTGATTCTGAATATATGCATTGAAAATTATACATGGTACATAGCTAACATGCCTGTACTTTCTAAAAATATACATGTTTCACTTGTTGGCTAACTTAACCTAACAAATTCTCTTTATGATATTTTTCACATTGTATGCTTAAATAATGACCAACTACAACCAGTGGATGGAGAGAGAAATACACTGTTTGAGAGACGGGAGTTCTCAAAATCAATTGAAAGAAAGAGATATCAGATATGTAGACTTTCATACGTGGGAATAAGATAAACCCACCTCATGTTATCATGATTACTGTAATTCATTCCGTATGGAGACCAACTTATTGGAATATTAGTTGAACTTGTGCCAAACTCAGGAACCAGTCATGGCATGGTTTGATTTTAAATTAGATTCCTGCTTACTAGACACTACTTGTGAAACCATGATTGCTTCCCCAGAAAATTGGTGTATAGCTAGTTAAGGTGGAGATGTTCTCTCTTTGTATTCATCTTGTCCAAGTCGTACAGTTTCATCGTAATTCAGGACATCATTACACCAAATGGGGGAAATCTCATTTGACTCAAAACTGCTATGCAGCACACTTAACGTTAGAGTGCAGAGCTGAAGAACTTTAATTCAAACATGTGTATATTTTCTTTGCACAACTGGGTTTGAACAATATTTTGTAGTAGTTGACTAGGAATTATTTCCTTTCAAGATGTTTATAGAGATCCTATATGTGAAAAATGTGGTATGGGACATAGCACATTGTCTGATTGTCATGTACTTGTTTGCATTTTTTTAGCAGTTCACACAATGAGTATGTGATTAATCAACCAAAAAATCTTCTTTAGCTGACTCCCAAAATTTGGTTGTAAGTCTTTGCTGTTGTTGTAAAGTCTTTTCTTCTCTTTGACTTTTGGTAATTAAATTTAGAAGATGTATTCGCAGGCTTGTTCAGCCAACAAGTTGATGGCATGTAGCTTGCATGTCATTCTTGGATCCATCTGATTGAAAACCCTATTTTATTAGCGTTCCTCATATCGATTTGTTTATTGGATGAAGGATCCTTGCACATGATAATTTGTTTTTTTACTTAGCTTGTCTGTATGACCTGGCCGATGTTAAAATTTTGCAGTGAGTGGGTTCTGGGCACTAGAGAAGATTTGGTGAAGGATATTATTGATGAGTTACAACCAGAGAACGGTGAGGTATTATTTCAAGGACTTGTTCTACGATTCCTTTTTTTTCTTCTTCTTTCAATTACTATTATAATTATTTAAAGTATTTACAGTTGGTTCTTTCGTGTTATTTTGTATTTCAAAGATGGAATTTTATACTCCATAGCACCACACACCATCTTACCTCTTTGAGTTGAAGGATTTGGAGACTGCACATCTTCCCTCGTTACCACAAACCTATTTTTATAATCAAGAGGGTGGGGTTTTAATATGTAGCACGGGTGCGAGGTTGAGGTACGACATGCCACGACACAGTTACAGGGATAAACAATTTCTTAGAAAAGTTTATACGAGTGCATTTTTGGGTTTGTTGAATATAAAATATAAAATATATTTTAATAAATATTACCTTTAAAAAATAACAATTTCAAAAATATTATAATTCATAAGAATATTAAACTACAATAAAAAAAAGAATATCGAATTATTGCATCCTAACAATTTAACATTTTAATAACAGTAAGTGACTCCTACTCAATAGGTTATATAACAAAAAGTGACTCAACTGAGCATTAATATGACAAGCCCATACCCCCTACAAAAAGAAGCATCTTGACTAACAAATTTTAAGTCATATTGGAAAAGTCTAAACTAAAATTAAAGTCAAATATAACCAAAATATAAACAAACTAATCTTTTGGATTTTATGCACGCGGGAGCACCCACTCATACCCGAGGAGTACCCAAAAAGTACCCATTTTTTTTAATTGATTAATATAATTGGGTATTCACCCTGTAACACCCAAGGAGTATTCGAGGGCACACAATACCGGAACAAACAAACAACAACAACAACAACAACAAAGGATTTTTCCCAACTAGTTGGGGTGGGCTACATGAATCATGGTTTTCCATTCTGCTCGGTTTAGTGCAATATCTTCTGTAAGGCCACAAGTTATCATATATTTTCTCACCGTTTTCACCTGATGCAATTCTCTCTTAAATTATTTTGGATAGGAGCTACCTTTATCATGTCTCGTATATGCTCGTTTCTAATTATATCTTTCCTGGTTTTACCACACATCCATCTTAGCATCCTTAATTCCTTATTTCCGCTACACTCATTTTTTGGACCTGTTGTTTCTTTGTTGTCCAACACTACATACATCATTGCTGGTCTAACAGCCGTCCTATAAATTTTTTTTCTTCAACTTCAAAGGTATACGTTTATTACACAAAATACCACCAACACTTCTCCAATTAAGCCACCTTGCTTGAATCATATATATATAACGTTGTCACAAATTTCCCCATCTCTTTGTATAATCAAGCCTAAATATCAGAACCGGTATCTGTTGATCATCAAGCTTCACTACTTTCTCATTTGTGTTCCGAACATCACTAAAATTACACTTCATAGACCTTGTTTGAGTTCTGCTTATTCTAAGGCCTCTAGCTTTTCAAGTTACTTTCGCAATTCTAATTTAGCATTGATTCATGAGCTAGTCCCATCCACTAAGACAACGTCATCTGTAAAAAGCATACACAAAGGCACCTCATCTTGTATTCCTTAGTCAATTCATCCATAACCAAAGCAAAGAGGTAGGAGCTTAAAGTCAAACCTGTGTGAACCTACTGTAATAGGGAATTCAGTACTCTCTTGTGGTTGTTCTAATTGTGGTCATTGCCCCTTCATACATATCCTTAATCACCTCAATATAGCGAATAGTCCATACTATGTCTCTAGGGACTTTATCGTATGCTTTTTCTAGATCTATAAACACCATATGTAGATCTTTCTTGTTCTCCTTATATTTTTTCATGTGTCCTTAGTGCACAAATTGCATTCATTGTTGACATCCTAGGTATAAATCCAAACTGATTCTCCGACACTATTATTTCTAGTCTCAGTCTATGTTCGATAACTCACTCCCAAAGTTTTATCGTATCACTAATTAATTTAATCCCGATACCGGAACGAGAGCTAAAATATACTACCCGTGCGTCCTAGGGTTTGACTGTCTACTAACTTGGCAGGGTTTTTGGTGTGGCTCTGTTTTGCTCATAGTTATCTTCACATATTATTTGGTAGATCAGGGAGGGGTGAGTTTGGTATGGTTGAAGCGAAAAAATGGTGAATTCTTTCTTGGTTTTTTTTGTCCTTTCATGTCAAATAATTTTTGCATATATCAATTGTTATTAAATTGTTATAGTATGTTGATTTACAGTGCTCTGTACCTGTACACTATAATTTCTACTTTATGAGTTGAAGTATTGATGTAAACTTAACTCTAAATAGAGAATTTCCAAAAATATTAAAAGATTAAGTTTATCAACATGTACTGCGGATCAAGTTAAAAATTAAAACAGTTAATTGGTTCAATGAATTTTCAAGATATGAGATAAGTATAACAAACCAAATTAAAGATTCAATCCTATCAATCAATAATTATATACCTAAGCATTCTTAAGCAAGTAAAATATGCAATAATGATTTCTACTCTAATTAACCAGTAGTAGCACACACTCTCAATATTTGTGAATGACAGATAAATTAAATAATATTCTAGAGATGATAGATAGTATTACAAATAAATGAAGAGTGGAAAGAAATTATCGAGTTCGTAAATAACGTTACGATATTACTGGATTTGAATCTGGATCGTGCCTAAACATCGTTGATCGGAGGTGGAGGAGGGCAGTGGAGACGTCAGCCGTGGCGAGGTGGTGCTGGCTTGCCGGCTGCCGCTGCAGTGGAGATGACAGCGAGCGGCGAGGCAGTGAGGAGACGCAGGGACTTCGAGCGCTCGGTGCGATGGTGGCGTCGATGTTGGTGCAGGCAACAAGGAGGTGGGCGAGGGATTCGGTGGGGTTTCGAAGTGTTAGGGGGTTAGAGGTGGTGGTTGCAGGGCAATGGAGGACGGTGGAGATGGTCGGTGATGGGAGAGCGGGTGGCGATGGGGACATTGAGGGGTTGTGGTCGGGGCTATGGAGAGGCAGCGAGGGACTTCGTCGGCCAAGAGGAAGGAGGGCGAAGCGAGGGTGAGGGATGTGGTTGGGTTCGGTGAAAATTGAAGGAGGTTGAAGGAGATGGCGGCTGAGATTAGGATATGGAGTGGATATTTGGGGATTAGGGTTTGAATAAAATTGGGGGTTTGGGGTGTAATTAGAGCTTCTCACAAACCCTAATAATTTCTTATGGAATCATACACAAGAAAAGAATGCAAAGCAATAATTCAACACAGTAATTTTTTAATCGAGAATAGCACACTTTCTCATTATTCTCATGGCCTATATATAGGCTCAACGAATCTCAATACAAATCTCCAAAATATTCTAATGCATAAAATAAAGGGTGCAAATTGCAAAACCAGTATATATGGCTAAATCTCAACATAAAACGGAACAGAACCGATGTCCTTATCAAGTATCTTCTGATAAAAACAGGTGCAAATACAAATATAATTGCATAAGTTTGTGGATATTATGTTATTATTTGGTTTATGTCCAGCTTTTTCAATATAAGTAATATGGAGAAAATGTGTACTTTTATAGTCAACGAGAATAGCTAGAGTGAATTCTCCGTTGTCCAGAACAAAGTTTTGTAGCCTTTTTGGCAGTAGATGTAAGCCATTTATGAAAAATCAATTATGTAGAGGGTTAACGGTACTTAAAATCCTGCATTGAAAAATTCTGTTAATCAAATATCTAAACTTGTACGCATTGAGTTGAATTAGGTTGTTCTTGCAGGAGTGGTGGACTTACGTGTGCATGGGACCTTCTGATCCCCATCCAAACTGGCATCTTGGGATGCGTGGCACACAACACCGTGCAGTGATGTGGAGAGTCTGGAAAGAAGGGGGCACAGGGTTTCTTTACTGGGGTGCTAATTGTTATGAGAAAGCAATGGTTCCTAGTGCTGAGGTATTATTAGACGGGAGATTTTTAACTCAAGCAAACAACTAATCTCTTCAAGATAATAAAGAAGCACCATAGTTCTGAATTTTGACATCTGGAATGCATTGGATTCTTAGATGATGGGTTCAATTCACCCAAAAAAAAAGGATGATCTGAAAGGTTGGGAGATAATGGTGTAGTGGGAAGACTTAAATAAGAATCTGGCCTAGTTTTTCTGTCATGTTAATCTTAAGGCAAATGATTGTTGGATCAAGTCAAATATGATATTTATCTTATTTAGCTTAAAAATTAGAATTGATTATCAGAAAATGGACAGTTTCCTGTATAACAAAAGGAAACTGTACAATTTGACTCTGCATTGTGGAGCATTAATTATTGATAGACGCCCTTTTCACTAAAGAGAACGTAATAAAGCCATAGCTAAAAAGTTGGGAGTGGTCTTACACTACACAAACTAAAGAGGATAAGCTTCAAATAACCAATGAAGATTGGAAGTCCAACAACATAAGTTCGTTCTAAATTTTGCATTTTATATTTCACCATTATTGATCATTATTGGGTGACATTTATTGACCAAATTTGTATTGTATATTTCACAATTCAGATTAAATTTCGGAATGGCCTCCCTCCTGGCGACGGAGTTTTGTACTATCCTGGTGAAGTTTTTTCTTCGTCACACGAACCAGTTGCTTCAGCCCGTTTGGAGCGATTTCTCAGTAGCATGCAGGTAATTGTTGAGACGGGGTAGTACTTTGGAATGCTGCATTTTGTCTCTGATATTATGGGTATTTCAATTCCATACCTATATCAGTTGGTGCCAGACTCTCATCTCTATCCAGCACTACTATAATTTTTTTAAGGATGTGAAATGGATATTCAACTGATAAAAAATTATCTGCACTAATATATCTATGCATAACATGCATCTATCGTGCAAATCAGACGTTTGTTATTGGTATATTTGAGAACTTGCTATATTGGCAAAATTCATTTATCTTTTTCCAACATAAGCACACCGTCCGAAGAAGAATGGGTGTGATAGGACTTACTAAAACTCCTTAATGAAGAACTCATTCGAGATGACGACCTGTTAGACACTATAGTTTAGTAAAAGAAATACTAAATGCCTTGAGCAGAGGGTAACTGACATTGGGCAGTCATGCGCTCCACCTTCTTAACTTATAACAATAAGTGTTAATCTGGGTTGCAGAAGTTTGAACTGTAATGGATCTTTGACTTGATCAATTGTAACAATATTGTAAGTTTGTAACCATCGCACAAAATAGGAAGTCTGGTTTGATAATGGAGGACTTGTGAAATGATAATGGAGATCAATTGGGAGTTCTAAAAGTAGTTAATTTAGTTGTGTTGATGATTGCTAGGGAACCGGGGGACACGATGCACTGGATCGTCCTTCCTCCTTGCCCTTCTCCTCGAGTAAGGCTACATCATAGCCTGGCCTCGAACTTGAGAGTTGAGACCGCTCTTACCCATCCCAACCCCTTACCAACTGAGCTACATCTCCTGACTTCTATTAATTGAGTTAATGAGTTGACTATTTGACTGGTTGGATAGATTGTACTGATGCGATAGCTTTGGCTGATGCAACTTAGGGTACTGGTCCTAGTCTGGTTGTTACTTGTCTAGTTCTAAGCCGAGTGACGGCAAACGGAGTTAGGATGGCTATCATGAAGAAATCAGGAGGGTAGTGAGGAAGGGGGCAGTGTGTTGGTTGCGAAATCCCACCCAGGTGCGATTGGTGCATACAGATGCCTCATACTTTTCCGCTGGGGAAGTGTTCATGCAAGATTGGCATCCCATAGCCCCATGAGATAAGTTCAATGATACCTAGCTGTATTCCAGGAGGAGATACACCTTTCTCTGCATGATGGAGTTGCTACAAGAACTTTGCATGCACTAATGTAACAAAAACTCTTAGCATAGGAGTGAGGAGTCTTATCTCCAGAAAGCATCGGAGTATATCTCCGTAAAATAAAGTCAATGTGAGTCATGCCTTATTACCTTAAGACAAGCTACTTGAGATAGCACATACGACCCAACAAGTGATAGAACTTGTGATAAATTTGTGTACCTCCTGTTTGCCAATAATGTTGGCCTATTCTACAAGTGACATATTGTGTTAACCCTTTCGAATGTTTTAATGGAATGTGGCATCACATGTATCACATTCATATTGCCCTTTACTGGAATCAAACTTCAAATGGAATTTTGATTCACAGTTATGTATTCCACAATTGATCAACTTTCAATTTTAATTATTAGGATATCGAGAAACTACATAAGGCAATATCAAAGTATCATTTTGTCTCTTTTTCAAAATTCCAAAATAGTATACAATCCAGAACGTTCAAAATAATCTTATTATTCTTGATTATAAAATGATTGTAATTAATGCTTCGCTGGAATGGCCTTCGAATTGCACACACGAATTTGTCAAGATTCAACTGAGGGTTGAAGCTATAACGTCATTCTTGGCTGGAGTTAGAATATCTGTGAGACCTGGGTTACAGTGTCAGTTTAACAAATTGTCGGGATCTCCAAAACATTACATTTTGGCAAGCTGTATATTCTTCTTACTGGTCAACTTTGATTGCAATATCAGGCAATATGTTCATATATTTTGATTCCACCTAGATATGTTAGAAAAGCAAACAATTCTCTCTTCACCATTGCAACATTTCTTTTTTGGTGAAGAGTTGGATTTCCCCAGATTTTGTTCTGCTTTTGAAATCTCTGAGGAGTCTCGTTTTGGTAAAAGTTTCACAAACAATTTTTTCTTTCATCCTGTATCAGTTTGGTCTTCATTTCTGACTCCGTTTTGTTTTGTTTTGTTTTTCTTTGTTGTTGTTTAATCTCGTGTTGTCAGGACATTGAGTACTTGAAGCTCTATTCATCAAGATTCGGCAGGGAAGGAGGACTGGCACTTCTTGAGAGGACTGGGGTGTATCTCGGCCCCGAGCGTTACACACTTGAACATGCACCGATCGATGTAATGCGAGCTGAAATTTACCGTTCTTGCCAGTCTTGAAAGAATTCTTGGCCTTATTTGTATTTTTCGAACCAGGCTTTATAACTTGACTGAACTAGACACTTGTTATTCAGCACTCTTCTTAAAGGTAATATTTAAATCTGCCATCAAACTCTAGTAAGTACGGATCGAATGCCTTTTGGACTGGGTATAGACTATGTTCGATATATTTATTTTGGTCGCATTATCATACTGCGAATTCAGTTCATGAAAAATGCACCATGACACTTTTAATAGATAGGGTATGTGGTTGGGGATATCAATCATTCATCAGAATGGCACAAACAAGAACACACCTGATTTAGTTGTGCGAACAGTGAGCCATAAAACCATGTTTTACTGTGAGTATCACGATTGATCTTTCAACGAGAATTTCAGTCATCATAACTTCAGGTCCTAACTAAAAGTCATGTAATTGAGTGGGGAACCAAGTTTTGTCAGATGATCGGTTCAAATTGTCTTTCAACTGTTACTCTGAGAGAAACCCCTCTCTTCGTGAACTCAAAACTGTTAAATTTTGAGCAGAATGGTGACACATTTCTAGAATGAATTGCTAGTTTATATTTGTGATCTATAATAAACTTGCGTTTTTCATCCCCCTTTGTATGGAATGGTTTTGGGAAGGATTTGCGTCTTCTTCATGCATCTTAAGAGATGGATTCTGATTCCGATTTTCTGCAATATTCCTTTCCCTATTGTCAAGGAAGAGTTTTTATTTTCATTCATTGGATAAATAAAAGGGTAAATGCCAGCACATGAAATGATGGGGTGAATTTTTTTCCACTTTTTGAAATTAAAAATATTGAGATTTGATCCATTTTCGAAAATATTTTTCCAACTGATCCAGTTTTGGACACGTCAGCATTAACCGTTATTGAAAATAACTACATAGGTTAATATCATGCTGTTCTTCCAAATAGCAGTATCTGACTTATTTTCAATCGTGTACTCTCTCTGACTTGGAAAAAAAAATTCAAGTGAAAAATTTCTATAGCGGATAACGATGTTTGGAACAACGGCAACAACATTACAGATGTCGTTGTTAGGAATAGCGGCATCAACTATAATATTCATTGTTAAGGATAACTGATATAATTGTTTGGAACAACGGCAATTGTTCATTTTATTACTTATACTTGGCTAATCTATTTCTGTGAACTGTTATCGCTATTTCTAAGAACGACAACAGTTAGCTCATGACGTTGTTTGGAAGAACGACTGTGGAGGAAGAGAGTTTGGAAGAACGATATCAGTTATAATACTCATTAAACTCTCTTCATCTACAATGATTCTTCCAAACAATAACATGAGATAACTGTTGCCGTTCATATAAATAGCAGCAACAGTTCACAGAAATAGATTAGTCAAGTATAAGTAATAAAATGAACTGTCAGTTATCCCTAATAATGAATATTATAACTGATGCTGCTATTACTAACAACGGCATTTGTAATGCTGTTACCGTTCCAAATGACAGTATCAGCTATATAATTTTTTCACACTTGCATTTTTTTCTAAGTCAGAAAGAGTACATGATTGGGAATAAGTTAACTGATGTCGTTACTCTAAATAGCGGTATACGATTTTTTTTTTACAGATGCTGCTATTGAACACAATGACATCTCTTATACTATTTTAATGGGAGAGTTGGGGTTGTAAACAAACAAACCCTAATTTTGTAACTGAGTAAACACGTGCAATATACGGCAAACTAAATCCACCAAACATACCCGTGTGATGCACGTGCAGCTCCTAAAAAAGGGATATTTTAGCAAATGCCCCCATTTAAAATGTGAAAATTAGCATATACCCCCACTATTTTTAAAAACTAAGAAATACTCCTATTTCTAATATTATAATGGGAGAAGACCTTAGTGTCATTTGTAAATGTTTTGTCAATCTACCAACTCGTGCAATACACGTGCATAACTATTATAAAGGAGGTTCTAAGTTCAAATCCACATTATGTCTAAATTTTTATTTTAAAAAATTATATTTATTAAGACGTGCATCGCACGTGCAAATTACTAGTATAAATAACTTATACCGTTGTTTTCAATAATGGTTAATATTGACAAGGTGTCCAAAATTAGATCAGTTGGATAAATATTTTTAAAAGTAGGTTAGAGCGCTCAATATTTTAATTTTTTAAATAAAAAAGTGGGTCAGTAAGGCAAAAAAAACTCTGGTGTGGTAGGGATCAGTCACTCATTCAGGGTCTCTTTCCCTCTAGAATTCATTGACTAGAACATCCCTTCATGATGTGAAATGAACTTGGCCAAAAAGTCAGTGACAAAGGCCCTACATTCATACAGTCAAGATTCTAAATTCAAAACTATTCTTTTGTTAATTACTCATTAAATGAATAGAACAACTGGTGTCATTTTTATACTCAGTAAGAACACTTTCTATCAAAACACTATGCATTCGATCAGAGTGTTATAATTCGTCTTATAAAGTGAAGCTTTGTGTACTTCTCTTGTACTATCTTCTCAACTAATCTATAGATATATGTTAAAGACAACAAACTCGATACTTCAGTTAGATATTCTTTATAGAACCCTTACATGGATTAGTTATTTGAAAACTATTATCAAATTGACTTAACCTACATCTAGCTTAATCTAGTTAATAAAATATGAGCAATAACTAGTTTAACCGACAAGTAAAAGATGTTTAGTTATAAATTAAGGAGATGTGTGATAAAATATTATAAATGAAAAGGGGTTTAGTGAACTAAACCCAAAAAACAAAAGCACTGTTCTCCCGAATTTAAAAATTATGGAGCATTGGTCAATGAACGTTATGGTGGGGGGGAGGGGAGTGGTGAAGAGAACATGCAGCCTTTTTGGTGATATATAATTATTTAATAATTAGTCTATGAAGGGGTTCTTTTGCAAATAGAATATTGTTCTTGGAGGGAAATGCATTGTGGGTAAGCCTCTATGCTCCATTTCTTTGCTTTCCATTGAATCTTTTCAAGTGAAGCGTAAGTAGGAATCTTGGGGAATCTCCGAGTGAAAAGTCAAAAGTACCCCTAATTTAGGGATACCATCATGCCATCCTCCTTCACTCGTATATAAAGGGGGCTATCTTTCTCACTTGAAAATGATGGTTATGTCCGTGAGAGCATCTACTATCGTTTCTTCTAAAATTTTTACTTTTAGCAATTAGAATTTAAAAACTATATGTAGGTGCCGCTATTATTACTACTATTGTTATTGCTGAAATGAAATTTTTTTTTATATATAAATAGAACGGATGATGATCCTTCGTTTGACGAAGTTTTTCTATTTTTTAAAAAATTTCTGAAACATCTTCGTCCGTCTGCTAGTTTTTGGGTTTTTTAAAAACGATAGTGCATGGTCTGAATGCCATAAAATGATAATTCCGCGGTGCATTCTACAGCTATGTTAACCTAGATAACGAGTGATTTTTCCACGGTCCATTCTGTGCATCAGCAACTTGACAAATTGGTATCGGCAATAGATTCATTGATGCATTTCTGAGACATTCATCAAGATATGAACAAGCATAAAACATGTTTTGACAAATCGATTGGATCATGAAAAAATTCTGATCCACTAATATAAAATATCGACCATCAAACAACCGATAATCCCTTCTCTGATCACAACATACTCTTACTGCAAATAACAACGGTTTCCTCTATATTACTCTACTGACAAGTTCGATTAAGTGGATGTTTGATAATATAACCTCTTTAGAGCATCTGTTGTCGTTGGCTATTTAGCCAAAATATGCAAAATTTGGCTCGATGGCTGCTGCAGTCGTTGGCTATTTTGCCAAAATTTGACTTTGGGGGAACAGTCGCGATCTATGTTTGGCAGACGATTTGGCTAAATGGATAAAATAGCTCGACAAAACATTATTTCTCATCTGTTAGTCGGATGGGAGATAATACACCGTCCAAATTTTTTTTGTAATAAAATAATCGGACGGAAGATAATACACCGTCCCAAAATTTTCTTTTTAAATTAAAAAATAAGACGGGAGAAAAATATACCGTTCAAAATTAAGTTTTGGCAAATTTTTTTTTGAACGGTAGATCATCTTCCGTCACATAATAAAAATTTATAAAGAAATTTCAGACCCCGTCATCATCTCCCGTCCTATGAAAGTGGAAGATTTCTTTGATTTTTTTAGTGAAAATGTCACTATCAAGACTGATGAAAAAAAAAAATTAAGGAATTTTTAAATTAAAAAACTCATCGGACGAAAAATAATTTATCGTTAACAACAACGACTATAAATGAAAGCTATTTTTGCTATTGCTATAAGCCAAATATGCAAAAAATGGTTTTAAACGGAACTACAGATGCTCTAAATGGCAAAGCCCAAGTCTCTCCCAAGTCCTTCATTCAATGGAGAGAAAAATACTTGAGAGATCGATTTATAAATTTGAAGTTTATTACGAACTAATATGTAAAATTCTTACGATGTGCAAATTCCACATAAAAAAATGACAACAAAAAACGTGTCCTCAAATCACTGGCTCAATGCCTGTTTTGTGTTCTGTCCCCTCCACCCGTTGCTCCACCGTCAGAGACCCGGAAAAACCAAAACGGAAACTGACCCAAATTTTTTTTTTTTGTGTGTGTGGGGGGGGGGGGGGGGGGGGGGGGGGGGGGGGGGGATTTTCAAAACACAATTATTTTTATAAAAAAAAAGGGCTTTTTTGCCGTACTATGCCATTTTAAAAAATATTTGCAATTATAGCCCAATTTAGAAACTATCAGTACTCGTGACATACTTGGTGCCACGTCAGTAGTGGTCGATATTCTCATTAATGACATCGTCACTTTGAAAGTCGCTAATGAGAATAACGGCATGTATTAAAAAATATTTAAAATTTTTTGTTTGTTATCCCTATTTCCACTAGCGATTGAAGTTCATATGAGGTCACTAGTGTGATTAGCGGCCTCAAATGAATATATTAAAGCACTCGGTGATTTTTAAAATACTTTTGCTCTCTTGGAGAAAAAAAAATAAAACTGAGGTCAATAGTCTAAATAGCGACCTCGGTAGAAGACTAAATTTGACTGCTCTCTGTAAGATTTGCAAAATAATTATCCAACTAAGGTCGCTATTGGAAATAACAATCTCAGTATACTTTGGTCGCTATTCGTAATAGCGACCTCAGTAGAAAATTCAATCTTCTTGTTCTTTGTAAAATTTACAAATTAGTCACACAACAAAGGTCTCTATTCGGAATAGCGACCTTAGTACAATAAAACCCTATATTCGGAATAGCGACATTTGTACAACTAATGTCCCTATTCTGAATAGCGACCTCAACTTAAAAAATAAATTGATAGTAAAATATAGAGAGCCTTTTCTCTCTAGAAAAACTCTCTAGATTTTACTAAGTGTTGGAATACAATTCATTGAAGGTCGCTAATCCCATTAGCGACTTCATGTATGCTTTGGTCGCTAATAGGAATAGCGACAATAAACAAAAATTTTAATTTTTTTAAAAAAATAGAGACCGCTATTTTTATTAGGGATCTCTAAATAGAACACACCGCTAATAAGAATATGGGTCAGTGTTGACATGACACCAAGTAGCTCACGAGCACTTATAGTTTTGAAACTGGCCCATAATCGCAAAAATATTTAATAAAGTAGCGAAAAATTTGTCGTACTGCCCCCTTTTTTGAAAATATTTAGTGACTTGCCCTACTTCCCAAAATAATTAGCGATATGCCCTTGTTTAGGACACGTCAGCAACAAACGTTATTGGAAAAAACGGCATACGTTATTTCGATGTCGTTCTTCCCAATAATGGCATCTCTTTTAAAAAAAAATGTCGTGCCGTTATTGGGAATAACGACATAGCTTGTTTTTATCTAAAGATCGTACAGTATCAATTGTGACTCGAGAGAGAATTGCAAATTGAAAGCAACTGATGTCGTTCTCTCAGAGAACGGCATCGATTATCCTGATGCCGTTATTGTGAATAACGGCATCAGTTATAATCTGTTTGCACAGCTTCCTATAATCAAAAAATCCTTCTCCTTTCCCCTTTTGTTTTGCGATTGTTTCCTTCTTCATTCCGACTCCGAAATCCCTAAACCCCAAAAAAAAAATTCCTAAAATCCCAAGTATTTAATTGATCTGTACTTAGAGTCTACTCTTCAATCTCTCATTGAGAATTCCAAATCAATCGGAATCCGAATTTGTTGTAAGTTTTCAAAAACCCTAATTTTTTTTGCAATGTTGATTTTGAAAATATGATAGATGTGTGCATTGGTAGTATAGTACAAGTGATGTAGATTTGTATTATTTAAGTAGTAATTTTGGAAAAGTACTTATGGATTCTTGGTGATATAGGGTTTACAAAATGTTGAAATGTTGAGAAAGGTGCAATTCTTCAAGTTGTTAGGAAAACAAAGAATATAGGGAGATACTTTGTGGGGGGGTTTTCGTTGTCATTATGACGATTGCAAGCAGTTCAAAATTCATACTTAGTTTATAAAATCCATTTTTTTACAATGTTATGAATGATTTGGATTTGAGGAATAACGAGTTTGTGATGAATTATACTTAGTTTATTTTCAAAATTCTTTTTCGAAAATTATTGTTGATTAGTGTTTGTTATTGTTGACAAGCCAATGGATCCTACACAACCATCTTCTTCTCATGGTGTTGGTGCTTCATCTAGTTCTTCGTATGGACCACGGGGACATCCGGGTCCAATAGATCCTACCGTTCTATATTTGCAAGAAGATCACAGATCACAGACGGTTTGGAAAGGAGATGTAGAGAAGATGAGTTTCCGAATGCACACCATCATGCCGGCGATCCCCCGTATTGAAAATTACTTGGTAAGCAGCGGATTCTACGGGATGTCAAAGCTGGCGAAAATCAAATGTGACCACGCCTTACTTACCGCTTTTGTGGAGCGATGGAGGCCGGAGATACACACGTTTCACTTACTGGTTGGAGAGATGACGGTCACCCTACAAGATGTAGCCGTGATTGCGGGTCTTCCAATTGATGGGGTGGCCGTCACCGGTAACTTGATGTTCAATAAGGTAGCATTGGTACGAGATTATCTTGGCTTGGTGGTGCCTGAAGAGGATCACGAAATATTCGTTGGGGAATCCATTAGACGTTCTTGGCTTGATGGGAAGTTCACTAATCGATTGCCAGACATGCCGACGGACATCCAACTCCAGAACTATATCCGCGCTTATCTATTGTCGATGATTGGAGGGATTCTATTCCCTAACTCTTCAGGTGATATAGTGCACCTCATGTACCTTCCACTCATTGCTGACCTGCAGACAGCCGGCCGATATAGTTGGGGAAGTGCGGCTCTGGCCTCCCTCTACCGTGCTCTCTGTAACTGTTCGATGGGGTCGATCCAAATGACCGGGCCGATGTCTATATTGCAAATATGGTGTTGGGAACGAATACACCTCGGCCGACCCCGTGTCACGGTACTATCAGAAAGTTGGAGAGTACAACAGGAAAATCCTGTGCTGAGAGCTCCTTTTGGTGCCTACTGGGCGGGGAAACGTACATGGAGGGATAACCCACGTGGTGTCCTCATCTATTATAGGGACGAACTCGATCAGTTGAGGAAAGAGTTCATCAATTGGACCTCGTACACAGATGATAGGCTACAACGTCTATCACCCATTTGCACTACTAATAATCAGTTGTGGTTGACATTAGCTCCACTTGTAAACTTCTCAGTTGTGGAGTTTTATTACCCCGGCCGCGTTCTTCGCCAATTCAATGCACAACAGTCCATCCCCGTTAACTCATTGTTCGACCGTAGACTTCACAACATCACGGGTCAAGGTCGTTTACCAAATATGGATTCGGCCGATCACCACCGTACTCATGTAGGATGTTAGAATGAGCGGAGGTACGAGTTGGTCGTGGAGGGTATTGTACAGCCGTACGACGGATCAATGCAAATAGCATATATGGCATGGTACTGTCGCATCACAAGGTTGTATGTTGCGCCGAAAACGGATCTTCCCGCGGGTATCCAACAACCGATACCCGCGCACCAAGTTGAACCACCACCCGCACATTCATCATCACAACCCATGTATCAACCGAAAGCTTCATCATACCGTCTAATGGTAAATTATTTTTTTGGTCAATTACATTTATTTTAATGGATTTTACTTATGATTGTTTAATGGTAAAGTTTGGTTTACTACTAATAATTTATATTCCTAATATAGATCGATAACACATGGGACATGGCGAGAAAATGTGCGAGTGTCTTGAAGAGCAACGCCAATAAGGCATGCAAAGAATTGGCACGAGATTTTCTGTGCACTTTTCGTACCTCTCTTGAATAGGTTGGAGATGGTTCACGTTTCAATGACCTTATGCGGTCGACCGAAGTATCAACTCAACCGGTTCGACCTAACATTAGCCAAGCTCCACCTCCACCACAACAAGCATTGGAAGCAGGAGACCCCCCCCCCCCCCCCCCCCCCGCACCTCAAACTCAACCTCAGACTCCGTCACATCATCCACGAAGGGATAAGATAGTTCGCTTCCCTCCTACGCAGAGTGAATTGGCAAATCCGGAGATTGAAGTAGGAGGAGGCGATGAAGACGAAGGAGTTGGTCCAAGTGCACCCGCAATGCAGGAGACCCGGGAATGTAAGAGGAAAGTCCCGGTTCGAAAGAGGAGACCACCCCAACAGTACACGCCGAGTTAAATTTTACAATTTGCGAATTTTATGTTTAGCTTGTCAAGCTTTGGATGATGGGTTTAGGTAATATTAAACTTTCTTGTTTTTTAGTAATTATATACTTTATGTAGTTATTGCTATATATTTGATGAAGTGTTTATTATGTCGCAAATGATGAAGTGTTCATTATGTTCATGTATTTGATGAAGTGAATTGATTTTTTTAAGCTTGATGTGCATGTTTCGAAAGAATTCAGTTGTGCATGTTTTGAAGCTTGATGTGCATGTTTTTTGAAGCCTGTGATGTTCTTGCTATTTCAGTTGTGCATGGTTTTAATGTCGTGAACTAAATGTAGTATGGTGTTCTTGCTATTTCAGTTTTTTTTAAGGATGGAATGTAGTATGTGTATGTGGATAGGGTGATGAATTGAATTTTGTATTTGAAGTATGTGGATGGGTTGAAGTATGTGTATGTGGATGGGTTGATGAATTGAATTTTGTATTTGAAGTATGTGGATGGGTTGAAGTATTCGTATGTTGATGGTTATCTGTGCATGTTTTGAAAAGTTCACAGCAAAGATGATTAGCTTTGCATGTTTTGATGTGGAAAACATGTTTTGATGGAATGTAGTATGTGGATGTGGATGGAATGTAGTGTGTGTATGTGGATGGTTTGTGTAATACCCTGATTTTTCAAATATATGAAAAATTATCTACTTTTACACATGGCGTGCACGTGTAATATTTTTTTTGCTAGTATTTTTTTAACATGATGAATAAGAATATTGTTTTCTATAAGCATTTTTCCTAAAGCCCAAATGTTAATTTACTTATCTTTCTTTTAAAATAATTATTTTGGCCCAATTAACTTAAGCCCATGGATTTGATCCCTTTTATTATTTTTATTTTTTTTTTACAACATGTAATGTGTAGCATCTCTTTTTAGACTTGTCTTTTGTGTACAAGTTCTTGTAGGGTGTTTGGTGCATACACGTGCATGTTGCATACACGTGTAGAGCACACCCTTTGTTTGGCCGGTTGGAGTAAGAAGTGGGTTGGAGTCATGGGCGGTTATTCAAGGGATGGGTAGTTTTTACAACTCCCTAGTGCATCATAGCCTTTGATTCAACAACCATCTATTGAATCCTAGCCCTCCATCTCACCCCATTTGGTGTATAAATACCCCCCTCCCATCCATTGTTTCTTTTACAACTAAGATCATATTGTAAGAGAGAATTGTGTGTGAGTGTTTTGTGGAGACCGGGCATCATTTTTCTGGAGGTTTCAGCGTGGAGCAAGGAGCAAGGAGCCGTCCTTTGCATTAAGGAGTTTTCTGGATTTCGGTTATTTTCGTCAATAAGGTGGGTTCAATTTTCTTTATTTCTAACTAGAAAATATGCTAGTATTGAATCGAATAATAATGCATGAAAAATGATTAATAAGAGAACACATTTAATTGAAAAATGATCTATTGATTGATTAATGTATGGATGAGAAATTGTATGCAACTTTACTGGTAAATAACATTGTAAAAAGAATTGAAAAGGGTCTGTGTAGTCGACTGCCAAGGGGACAAGTTGACTGATACGAGGCGAATGTTTTTCATGATTTCTAAATTAGAATCCTTATTAAGACGAAAGATTTATTTGTGTATACGTATGCAAACCACAGTGGTAGAACAGTTGTTAAATCAATATTCTCCATGTGGTATACAATCTAGAAAATATGAATGATTGAAAAAGAACTAGTGATAATTGGGGAACTGGAAATGATACATACAGTCGACTGGGAATGTGAACAGTGGACTGGCTCATTGAAATGAAACATGTATAGTTCTGAGTTCTATGGCACAATGTATTTTAATGTGATGTTATTATATGCAAGTAAATGATATGTAAATGAAGTGCATGCTCGGTATTTTTCTTTGGAAAAAAGAAACATTAGTTATGCGAACTTTACTCTCAATTGAAACTACATTATGATGTTAATAAACAGATAAGAAATTACATGTTGTGTTGGCACGAATGTAATGTGATATGTGTAAATGAAGTTTTAACCTGTTCAGTCGACCAAATGCTTGAAGCAGTCGACTGTACCGAACATGATAAGTATATGATTGAACCACCCAGCACAGACGACTGATTTGAGGAACAGTCGACTGTTAACTGTATGATGTTTTTAGAAAGAAAACTGCGGAACAGCCGACTGGCCATATGCAGCAGTCGACTCTTCCGAGCGTTATTGATGAACTATTTTTGACTGGATGGGTCGACTGGTAGAGTTCCAAGTCGACTGTCCAGAGTGTTCTTTTGATATTTCGGAAATCTTATAATTTGTGTTGTGTTAGAGACTGTGAATATGGATATTGGTAAACTCTATTGCTTTTGCATGAATGTACATGAAGTGAATCATTTATTGAGAATTATGAGAATTAAACGAATATGGAAGCTATGACATGAAAAGAAAATCTATTAAGATTATGAATTGAACTCATGAGTTGGAAATGCTCAGATTTTTTAGTAATTATGAATTTGAATTGAAATGAAAGAGTAGCTAAGTCTCTCCCGGCAATTGAAAGAAATGAAATGAAAAATTGGAATGAAAGACCAAGGTTGGTCATGTTGAATAAATGAATAAGTCCGGTTGAGTGGAGAGGCTAACTCTAGAGCTTTGATTTTATTCATGATTCTAATAAAAACTAAGGATTTAGCACATAGTGGAGATGTGATGAAAGTAGAAGAAAAACATGAGTGAGAGCCATTGGATAGCGGCGAGAGCGTATCCCAAGAATTCCCATGATGAGTCTGGGTGAGGATGCTGCTCCAGAGTACCGTCCCGGTGGTGACGCTCGTGGGATGTTCGAAGACTACGGGTGGTGTCATGTCTACGGTGAGAGCTGAATTACCACAGGATGTCTGCATGATGAGTCATATCAGCGATGGGATTCCCTCCAGAGTGCCTAGACATGAGTTCGTAGGTCGGAAGACATCTAGGATACTTACCGTAGTTACAGTAGTAGATTATGTCATAACGAGGGATTGAACCCTATAAAGTTGAAGAACGATTAAGGGCTTGCCCTCGGACCTATGTAGTATGGGATGCATAGAATCCGAACAAGTGCGCATTAGTGTCATGTAACATAAATAAATACATTAAGGATTAAGTGCACCATCACAACACGACATCATTAGGGTATTCCCTTTATTTGGAATGTGACAAGTTTGTGTTTGCTAAATATGGAAAATTGAGTTATACTATCTCCGGCATAGAGAGGATGGCCGTGTATAATGATCGTCGGTTGAATAAACTGACGTACCCAGAGTCTTATATGCAGGTAAATGGCATGTTAAAAGATTAAAGAGGAAAGGATGCTTAAAGATTGTACCATGTTGTTGTATATTTATTCAAATGTTGTAAATTTTACTTCCGCTGTGCAAATGAAAAGTGTAATATTGATGTAAACTCTGATGTATAGTGAAAAGTTTAAATTCCTTGTAAAATTGTACTACGAGAAGCAAAAAGATCCTGTAGAACATCTCGAATTCAGTGTATTTGGGATTCGGGGCGTTACAGTTTGTGCTAGTGATTTTTGAACACTTGATGTGGTCTGTACATGTTTGGATGTGAAAAACATGATCAAAAGATGCCGTTATTGCAAATAACGGCATCTTAATCCTGTAACGTTATTGCGAATAACGGTATCAGCATAAAGAAAAAATTAGCAAAGTTGGAGATGGCTGCCAATCTTTCTGTCTTCACAGTCGTTATCCAAGATAACGGCATCCTAAACTGATGCCGTTGTTGAAGATAACGGCATATTCATATAATCCCCTGCCCTCCAAGATAACGACATATCTTAAGATCTACATAAGTATGCCGTTATCCAAGATAACGGCAACTTCTACTCCTGCGGTTTATAAAATAACAACATCTATTAACTATGTCGTTCTCCAGAATAACGACATCAGTTTAGCGTCAAAAATCCACAATTTGAGATTTCTCCCAAACTTTCTGTCTTCACAGTCGTTCTTGCGAATAACGGCATTGAAAGAAGATGCCGTTATTTTCAAGAACGACATCTGTTGTAGGAACAGTTGTGCATATTTTCTGTGCATGTTTTGTGATGATTGTTTATTTACAACAAATTTACACATATCCACCAAACATTCATACCACAAATCTCATTCCAAACAATTTAAACTTAAATTGCTCCGCAAAAAATGCAACTTAATAAATTCATACAAACACTAACAAAAGAGAAGACATTACTAAAATACAATAACAAGGAAAATATTCAAGTGCGGGTAGATTGTGAAGTCCCCACACTTTGTACATTCTTACAACTCCGTCTATTGTGTCTACTCACACCACATTTCGAGCATACTTTTTCACTACTCCCACCTTCTCGAGCATCCATGTCATTGCGGATGCGAGTACTCCTCGGCCTCCCCTTCACCCGACGAAGACTTGAATCAGCTATAAGTACCGGTGTGCTTTGGGTAGGCCAATAAGATTCGTCTGGTATAGGATTGAAAGTTGGTGCCTATGTTTTTGCTAACGAATCCGTAGAGTAGAAGACATCAATATACGGCTGATAATCAAGTGCACGTGAAGCACATGCCACTAACACATGAGAGCATGGAACGTGGAATAGTTGGAATTTGCCACACGTTACAAGTTCGGCCCTCGAGGTCCACCGTGTGCCAATGTCCACCTTTTTGATATCCATCGTCCATTCTAATGCCCGTTTTCACCCCAAAAACACCTTCTCGATTATTAAACATTATTGCCTCATGTAAATTAGATTTTTCACGGCGGGTATCAATTAGGTCCTGAATCCGGGGTGCCCATAATTTACCTTCACTTATAAGTGTCTGCGCGGTTTCACGGCGATCAGTGAAGTACATGTTCAGACGGAAAAATATCTGTTCTACAATTGCGGTGACAGGTAAGCTACGAACACCTTTTAGAACCGAGTTGAACACTTCGGACAGATTTGTTGTCATTATACCATATCTACGCCCACCAATGGCAGTAAGTGCCCACTTTTCGATCGCTTTTTCCTTCAACCAGTTAGCCGCATCAGCATTGCTCGCTTCAAGTTGTGTCATCTTTTCCTCATACTTTTTCCACTGATTTTGACATGAAATTACCTTCAACTTATTCATAAAAAATTTACAACCAAATTTTTTATGGAAATTGCTAGCAAAATACCGCATACAGTACCGATGATATGCAAATGGTTTCCTCCACGTACCGAACTCATTTTTCATTGCGAATAAAATACCGGCATGTCAATCAGAAATGACACACAGACCTTCACGATCTGTGACAAAGCACCAAATACAGTTCATGAACCATGTCCACGTTTCCATGCTTTCATCGTCAACTAGTGCAAACGCAAATGGAAACAACCTCCCATTTGCGTCTGGTGAAACCGCAATCAACAAACAGCCTTTATATTTCCCGTACAAGTGAGTGCCGTCTACACTTATAACTGGTCTATATGACTTAAATCCTTCGATGGAAGGACCGAATGCCCAAAAAACACCCTTAAATGTTTCTATGCCCGGACCGGTCGCAATCTTCGCCCAATGTACAGCCGTACCCGGATTTGAAGCTTGAATTGCATTGAGTAGATATTGTAATTTAGTGTACGCTTTTTCAAAAGAACCATATAGTTTCTCAATTGCTTTATATTTTGCCTTCCAAGCTTTCCAATATGATATTGTGTAATGGAACCTACCCTTCACTAATACAATTATGGCTCTTGGTGTTATTGAGAGTTGTTCCTTCACAGTATCCATTATGACCAACGATACGACCGTCGAGTCAATTTTGCTTTGATCCTGAGTCAATGTAGGATTCATACATGTGTGTACACCTTCAAGATTTTTTACCACGAAATAATTATGGCCTTTGGAAACAATTGCACGCAAGCGCGATGGACAACCAACTACATTTTGAAGTGATGGATTTTCTGCAATCTCCTTGGCTGAATGGTTGATGGGCGCGTATTTACATTTCACATGGTATAGACCACGATCTGATTTTACCGTTATGAATTCTCTGTGGTTCTTCACGGCATACATCTTTACTTGATGTTGTAGAGCATCTTTGGTTGGAAATCTTTGACCAATGAAGAGTTCATCCAAGTTGAAAGCGCCAACGGAAGACTGTCCATATTCATGTATGGTGGCACGAGACATCCATTCATTGGATTGAGATTCACGCATCGCTGCACTTGTGTCCTGACTTGGTATCACGCGGGCATTGTTAACCGGCACATCTACATTGACATCAACAACTGGAGCTTGAACGGCAATCTCTTCATCATCATCCTCGAGACCGCGTTCCTCATCTTCTTCCTCTTCGACCAAGTCGTTATTTACAACGGCGTTGTCAAAGTCTTCCATAGCAATGCCAGCTACCAAAAAATTTTGTGGCAATAGGGTAGGATGTACCTGCTCGTATTCGGAGGAAACAGGTTCCGTTGGAGTTGTGCTAGTATCTTAGTCTGTATTTGAAATTCTAGCATGTGACTCTGCAGATGGTTTCAAAGTCCGTGTGGGCCTTGGACTTTCAATAACAACTCGTGTAGTATTTGGAAGCCTCGTTTGATCGATATATAACTCAACTATATTCCAACCACAACTTGGATGAAGTGTCCTAAGCAATATAGACCTCAGAGAACAGTCACTGTCTATGGGTACCAATATGAAATACTGCTCATCCCCTTTACCAGCAGAATAACGAGCTTTGAGTTTCAGACTCATTTCACTTCTATCCCAATTGATGACTTCATATATCTAATCTATTAATTCTGCGTATGTAAAGTTGGGGGTAGCCCAAATAATTACCGGTTCAACATCACTATAAGAATATCCACTCTTCGGATCCTTAATTACATCACCCCCATAATATAACCAAATAGGTGATGCTGCTTGTTTTTGGTCACAGTGTGGGTGCACCAGGTGTGAGTTCGGACTCAATTTGTAATGAGGGAAGAGTACGGTACTGGACGGTGAGCGAGAGGCTCGCTTCGGCGCTTGAGGATCGGCTCGGATGGCCTCGCCTCGAGTACCTGCAGACGGTCCTGAAACACCGGGGTTTATCCCGGTGGCGGACCCTCCGACGTTCTAGTCAGTCTCTGTGAGAGAGTAGCAGTAACTAGGGGAATTTAGGTGGCAAAGATTGATTACCTGAAAAGGTGGGTGAGGATCTGGTATTTATAGGGAATCCCAACCAGGTTTGGATCTGCTTGGGGGCCGGGTCTGAACCCGAAAGCCCATGGGCCTGACGTGGCAGGAGGCCCAGGGGGTTTAGGGCGGACGTGGCAGTGCCAAGAGTGGTATAGGGCTGACGTGGCAAAGCCCTAGGTGGTATTTGGAGCTGACATGGCTGATCATGGGGCTCCTGTGCCTCTGGGAGAATCGGATGGCCTAGGTTGTGCCAGGTCATCCTCATTCCTTGCCAGGCTGGGTGGACGGCCCGTGGGGCTATCGCAGATCGGAGGCCGAGGGCCATCGAGGCTCGTCGGATACGAGGAGACCAGTTCTGTGAGGGTGAATTTACGGCTCGGTGCCGAGACTGTAGTGGTCCGGGGTCGAGCCGTATTGTTTTTTCTTTTCGAGTGAGCCATCCTGGGCCTTGGCTGGGCCCCAGGCCATTTTTACCCTACCACACAAGCCCCCCACTCCTGTGGGGATGCGGGAGTTAGCCGTGGAGGAGTGTTTATGGTCGTAGAAATGGGATGGCGAATCGTTGGGCCTTCATGAGAAGGCTACCCTGGTGCTAGACCGAACCTCGAGCTGGCAAGGGTTTATGGGTTGGCAAGGGCGATGGCGAGCCGTTGAGCCTTCCTGAGAAGACTACCCTGGTGCTAGACCGAACCTTGAGCTGGCGAGGGATTATGGGTCGGCAAGGGTGATGACGAACCGTTGAGCCTTCCTGAGAAGACTACCCTGGTGCTAGACCGAACTTCGAGCTGGCGAGGGATTATGGGTCGGCAAGGGTGATGGTGAACCATTGAGCCTTCCTGAGAAGACTACCCTGGTGCTAGACCGAACCTCGAGCTGGCGAGGGATTATGGGTCGGCAAGGGTGATGGCGAACCGTTGAGCCTTCCTGGGAAGACTACCCTGGTGCTAGACCGAACCTCAAGCTGGCGAGGGATTATGGGTCGGCAAGGGTGATGGCGAACCGTTGTGCCTTAGAAGGTTTGAGCGGGGCGGCCTGCTGTCTTTGCGGAGCATTGAAGGTGCTCTGGGATCTGTGTGATGTTTCCACTTCCTAGGGGCATTAAATGGAGCCACCTAATAAATGCATGGCGCTTAGGCTTCCGTCGTTTGGCTTTCCCAATGTCATAATGGTCGGTCTATGGGGGAGGTTATAAATACCCCTCTCCCCACAACGGGTTTGATCACAGCAAGGGTGGTCCATCGGCCACCAGAGGTGTCTGCTTTGGCGGACGTCTGTCTCTTGCAAAATTTTGACCCTGAGAGTGTTGGACGGGTGGTCACTCTATTGAAGAAGTCCGCGAAGGAGAAGGAGGAGCTGACAGTGGTGTCGCAGGACCTGGTGATCAAGACCCAGGATGAAGTCTACGCAAAGGCCCTCAGCCATGTGAGGCATTATTACCCGACCATCGACCTGACCGGCTTCGACTTCGATATGGAGGTCGAGGGGGTACCGAAGACCCCTAATGAAGAAGGGCCCGTTGATGGCACGGCTGCCGACCCCCCCGTGAACCCGGCCGATGCTGAGGTGGGAAAATAAGTTGTCTAGTTTTGTCTTTCTTTTTCCATCTCTCGATTGTATTTGCCGACTGCGGACTGGCCACCGCATTTTTTGTATGAAGTAATTCCATTTATAAAAGAGGATTTTTGATTGGCCAAGTCTTTTGTACTTGGATTTTTCCGAACCACTTTTGCCGATGTGTTTTGAGTGGGCTGGTTCTCTTGTAGGTTACGGCTCCCCTTCCCGAGGCGGACCCCCGTCGCTCCGACGTGGCGTGGCTCCGGAGCAAGGTTGAGGTCCTGGAGGCCACGTTGGTTCGCTACCAAAAGGGAGCTCGTGACAATGATGCGGCCTTTAACTATTATCGGAATAAGTCTGAAGCCCTAAGCGAGGAGGCGAGCCGGCTGAGGAGGGCGATGGTGGATCGGGACCTCGAAAGTGTCGGTCTTGGATATACCATGTCGAGTGCATCGGTGCAGAGGCCCTCTTCTGAGAGGCTACTTCGTGATGTCATTGTGGAGAAGGAGATGGAGATACACCGTTCCAAGACGATGCTGGGTGTCTCGGCATCCTCCTCGGGAGGTCAGCGAGCAGAGGGGGTTCCCTCTACGTTGCTGCTGCTGGAGCGTGTGCGACCAGTTGATGCCCAGAGCTCCGTGGCTGGTGTGTCGACCGTGGCTGAGCCTAAGGACCACCATGACGAGGAGAGGGCTCCTAGTCGTTCGATCGGAGTGGTACCGCCATTCGTCGGACCCGAGGGGCCCTAAGATGGCGGTTTCCTTCAGTTTGAGATGAGTGGAGTGGTCCTGTAACGGTCTTTGTTTGTTTTTTTAAGAACTAATAAGAGAGTATGAATAAAAAATTCTTTTCATTCTTTGCTCTGGTCAATAGTGTAGTGAATGATGGTGGAGGTGAGGCTCGGCCCCATCGATCCGTGAGGGATCGGCGCAGGGCGTTAGGAAGACTCCCTGGCCTGAAGCCGGTTCCTACCTACCGAGACGTTGGGGGACGGCACCGGAGTGAGGACCCGGGTGCCGAAGCTCTTTGAGAAAGCGATCCCGTTGTCCGGTGTTAGGTCGGACCTGCCGAGGCGTTTGGAGTTTGAAAAAAAGAGATTTCTTTCATATAGGTAGAGCGAGGCTCTGAACAAGGCCTTTTACATATGAGAGCTTACAAAAACTGTTATTTACATTAGCCGAGCTAGAACATATGTTCGTCCCTCCAGGAACTTCATTAGGTGCTCGGCTTTCCAGGGTCGGCTGATCGGCCGGCCGTCCATATCCGCCAGTCGGTACGTACCAGGGCGTACGGCCTTGACTACCCGGTATGGGCCTTCCCAGTTCGGAGCCAATTTTCTCTTCTTGGTTGGGTCGGAGACGGACAGTTTTCGTAACACGAGGTCCCCCGCCTTGATGTTTGTGGGGCGGACCTTCTTGTTGTAAAACCTCTCGATCCGTTGCTGGTAGATGTTTCTCCGGACGGAAGACTTCTCCCTGACCTCGGCGACGAGGTCCAGGTTGGCCCTCAGGCCGGATGAATTGTCTGCTTCGTCGAAGGCTATGATCCGGGGAGAAGGCAGGCTGACCTCGATGGGGATAACTGCCTCCGTCCCGTAGGTCAAGCTGAACGGCGTCTCTCCCGTGGGCATCCTCTTGGTGGTTCGGTGCGCCCATAGTACGCTAGGCAGTTCTTCCATCCACATCCCTTTGGGAGAGCTGTCGAGGTGCTTTTTGAGGCCGTCGAGGATCTGCCTGTTCGCGTTCTCTGCTTGGCCGTTGGACTGAGGGTGGCAAATAGCGGAGAAACATTGCTGGATGCCGATGTCTGCGCAGAAAGTTTGGAAGTTCTGACCTTGGAATTAGGTTTCGTTGTCCGTGACGAGGACCCGAGGGATTCCGAACCGGCAAATGATGTTCTTCCAAAAGAATTGTTGTACTTGGCGCTCGATGATGCTGGACAGAGGCTCGGCTTCGAGCCACTTGGTGAAGTAGTCGATGGTGACTATCAAGAATTTCTTTTGCCTTACCGCTACGGGGAAGGGGCCCACAAGGTCCATGCCCCACATGGCGAATGGCGTAGGACTAGCCAGGGATCGGAGATTGGCTTGAGGAAGCCTCTTGATAGGGGAGAACCTTTGGCATGGGCCGCACCTCTTGACTAGGTCTTGCGAGTCTTGGAGCATGGTCGGCCAATAGTACCCCTGATTCAGGGCCTTTCGGGCGAGCGACCTGCTCCCCATATTGCATCCGCCGATCCCCTCATGAAGATCTCTCAGCGCGTAGCTGGCCTCGTCGCTGGTGAGACAGCGGAGGTACGGCTTGCCGTCGGCCAAGGTGTATGAGCGTTTGAAGAGGACGTCGTCAATCATGACGAACCTTTCAGCTCGGACCCTTACCCGTCTAGCTTCGGCCCGGTCTTCAGGAAGCTCGGTATTGATTAAGAATCTCCGGATGGGGGTGGTCCAGTCATCTGGACTGGCACCGTTTTGAACACACATTGCCTCCTGGTCTTGATCGTTGATACTCGGCTTCAATAGGATTTCGATGAGTACCGTTTGGTCGAGACCCTCAAAGGAGGAAGAGGCGAGTTTTGACAATGCGTCTGCTTGAGCGTTCTGCTCCCTAGGGACTCGAATGACTGTGGAGTGGCAGAAGGACGCTAGGAGACGTCGGACCACCGCCAAATACCTCATCATGTGATCATCGCGGGCTTCGTATTCTCCGGTGATCTGATTGACCACGAGCTGAGAATCACTGAAGGCCCGAATTTGCTTGGCTCCGGCTCGGTGTGCTAGGGTCAATCCGGCGATCATGGCCTCGTATTCCGCCTCGTTGTTGGAGGCCAGAAAGTTGAGGCGGAGGGAGTATTGAAGTAGGAATTGGTCGGGGCCACGAAGGATGATGCCAGCCCCACTCCCCGTTTCGCAGGATGATCCATCGACAAAGACCTCACAGGTCGGATCCGAGCCCTCGATGTTGGGCTGCTCGGAAACGGTGCACTCAGTTATGAACTCGGCGAGGGCTTGCCCTTTGATGGCCATCCTCGGCTGATAGCTGATGTCGAACTGACTCAGCTCAATTGACCACTTGACTAAGCGGCCGGAGTTTTCGGGCTTGTGGAGGACAGTCTTCAGTGGCTGGTCGGTCAGTACTTGGACGGAGTGGGCCTGGAAGTAAGGACGAAGCTTCCGGACTGCCATGACCAAAGCATAGGCCACCTTCTCTATCTTTGCGTACCTCGTCTCGGCAGGGAGCAGGACTTTGCTCACATAGTACAATGGTCTCTGAACCCCCTCCTCTTCTCGGACGAGGACGGCGCTGAGGGCGCTATCCGAGGCGGACAGGTAGAGCCATAGTGGTTCGCCTGGCTCGGGCTTGCTAAGGAGAGGGGGGTTGGCGAGGTACAGCTTTAGCTGTTCGAAGGCCTCTTGTTGATGGGCACCCCATTCAAAGCCCCTTTTCCCGCGTAAAGCTTTAAAGAAGGGGAGAGACTTCTCCCCTGACTTGGAGAGGAAACGGCCGATTGTAGCCAACCGGCCCGTAAGCCTCTGAACTTCTTTGACATTCCGAGACGGGGCCATGTCAATAATAGCTTGAATTTTCTTGGGGTTCGCCTCGATGCTGCGCTGGCTGACGATGAACCCCAGGAATTTCCCAGTGGAGACGCCGAAGGCGCATTTAGCCGGGTTGAGCCTCATGTTGTGATGCCGGAGGACTCTGAAGGCTTCCTCGAGGTCGGCGACGTGGTCCGGCCCGGCCCGGCTCTTGACGAGCATGTCGTCGACATAGACTTTCACGTTGCGGCCGATCAGGTCTTTGAAGATTCTATTGACGAGATGTTGGTATGTGGCTCCGGCATTTTTCAGCCCGAAGGGCATAACGCGGTAACAAAAAAGACCCTGGTCGGTGACGAACGAGGTCTTGGAGATGTCCGGTGGAAACATCCGGATCTGATTGTACCCCAAGAATGTGTCCATGAAGGACAGTAGCTCATGCCCCGAGGTTGCGTCGATTAAGGCATCGATGCGGGGAAGGGGGAAAGGATCTTTCGGACATGCCTTATTCAGATCCGTGAAGTCGATACAGATCCGCCAGCCCCCGGTTGCCTTCTTCACCATGACAACATTAGCCAACCACTCGGGGTAGCTGACTTCCTGAATAAATCGAGCGGACAAGAGTTTGTCGACCTCTGTCTTCACAATTTGCTGTCTCTCCGGGACGAATTTGCACCTCTTCTGGACGACCGGCTTAGAGTCCGGGATGACGCTCAGCCGATGCATAATCAAGTCTTCGGAGATCCCGGGCATGTCGGAGGGCTTCCAGGCGAAGAGATCAACGTTGCGGCGGATGCAGGCGATTATGCCTAGCTTCAAGTCCTCGGGGAGCGAGCGGCTCACCCGGAACCATTTCGATTCGTCCTCGGCGCCGAACGGGACCTCCTCCAGTTCGTCGACAGGCTCGGGAGCGGGGCCGTCCCTCTCGGGTTCGAGCTCAACGGCGTCGAGGGGGAACACACCCCCTCCGACGGCGGTCATGTAGCACAACCGTGCTGCTTCTTGGCTACCTCGGACTATGCCGACCCCTTGCGGGGTGGGAAATTTAAGTTTCAGATGGTAAGCCGAAGGTACCGCTTGAAGGGAGCACAGTCCGGGTCGGCCGAGTATGGCGTTGTAAGCTGCCTTGACGTTTACCACCATGAAGTCCATGGACTCAGTCCTCTTGACAGGAGCCGATCCTGCGGTAATGTCGAGAGTAACAATCCCTTCTATTACAACAGGGACGCCGGAGAACCCATGCAAGGTGTATCCGGCTGGCTTGAGTTTGCCTCTGGGCAGCTTAAGATTCTCGAAGGCTTCGAGGAAGAGAATATTTACCGAGCTACCGTTGTCGACGAGGATTCGGCGAACCTCACAATTAGCCATGTGGAGGCCAATGACGAGGGCGTCGCAATGAGGTAGGCGAACGCCTTCGAGGTCCTCTCCGGAGAAGGAGACAGGCACCGGTTGCAACCTGGGCGAGGGGTTGTCTTGGACAGCATTCACCTCTCGGATGAAGGCTTTTCGGGAAGTATTTGACTCTCCCCCCATTGGCCCCCCGTGGACACAGTGCAAGATGGCCGGCGTACCCGCGGCTCCTTCGAGCGAGCGATCCCGATCCTGGATACGGTTCGGAATAGGGGTCGGAGGCGAAGGCCTCCGGTTCCTCGTATCCCGCCGATCCCGTGGGCCTTCTCTGGTGAATTCTCGGAGGTACCCTCGTGAGATGAGGGCCTCAATCTCATCTTTCAGGGTCCGATATTGGTCGGTTTCGTGCCCATGATCTCTATGGAACCGGCAGTAGAAGCGCTGATCTCGCTTCTTGTTGTTACTTGGCCGGGGAGGTAGTCGGACAAGGCCTTTGTCTTCGATTTCTAAGAGGATAGCGGACACGTTGTGTGTCAGGAGAGTGTACCTCTCGAAGCGAGGGACCGGAGGTGCCTTCTTCGTGGCGACTCCTTCCTTTGCCGTTTTCCTGGCAGGCTCGACGTCATCGACCCTGCGCTTGCCCTTCCCCACGACTTCTTTGCTGCCCTCTGGGTTCAGAGCTTCTTCAGCTCGTATGTACTTCTCGACTCTGGTTGAGAAGGTCGGGGAAGTCCAGAGGTGGCTTCTTTGCCAGGGAGACCTTCAGCTGGTTGTGCCGAACATTGTGTCGGAAGGCAGCTGAGGCGACCCCGGCGTCAAGGGCAGAGATGGATCTTGCCTCGGTCGTGAACCTCTTGACGAAGTTACGGAGCGACTCTCCCTCCCTTTGACTGAGGTCGAGCAGGGAAGCGCTCGTCTTTTCGGCCTTCCGGCTAGTGATGAAGTGGGGCAGGAAGCTGGCTTCCAGCTGGTCGAACGAGAAGATCGAGCCAGGGGAGAGTTTGGAGAACCAATCTCTGGCCGAACCCCGGAGGGTGGCCGGGAAGGCTCGGCACAGCAGGGGATCCGAAGCACTGTGAATCATCATGAGGATTTTGAAGCCCTCCATGTGATCAGCTGGATCACTCTCGCCGTTGTAAGTCTCGAACTGCGGAGGCCGGAAGTTCCGGGGATCTCTGCTTCTATGATGTTGACGAAAAATGGAGGTCGAGAAGGTCCACGACCTTGGACTAGATTGGGATTCCCGTCGTCGATGCGCTCGAGGCGATTCTCCATCTCTAGGAGGCGTCGGAGCATCTTGTCTGTGCGCTCAGGAGGGGGGGTCGGCGCACGAGTGTGACTCCTCCCTTCGCTCATTTGAAGGGATCGGCCATAGGTCGCGGACCTTGGCGCTCTATGGAGGGCCTCCATGATTTCATCTCTGAAGCTTCTGAACTCGGCCCTGGTGACCGCGCCATGGTCGGAAGGGTCGGGTCGGGGCGTAGGAATTCGGCCGATGCGGCTGAGTACCGACGGCCTGTCCCCTTGTGCGGGCCTGGAATGGTTCGAGACCGAGTTGGAAGCAGTCCCTCCCCTAGCCTGGTGATGCGGTTTATTTCTGGAAGACGTGTGGATGCACCAGGTGTGAGTTCGGACTCAATTTATATTGAAGGAGAAAGCTGCTTGTCAGACGACCCTCGGAGTGACCTGGCGGCTCCTGCAAGGGGCTCGGAGTGAAGTGGATGCCTCGGCTCGGATCAGAGGGTTCGGATCCGAGGTCTTGTGTACCTGCAGACGGTCCTGAAACACCGGGGTTTATTCCGGTGGCGGACCCTCCGACGATCTAGTCAGTCTCTGTGAGAGAGTAGCAATAACTAGGTGAATTTAAGTGGCAAAAGATTGGTCACCTCAAAAGGTGGGTGAGGGTCTAGTATTTATAGAGAATTCCAACCGGGTTTGGTTCTGCTTGAGGGCCGGGTCTGGATTCGAAAGCCCATGGGCCTGACATGGCAGAAGGCCCAGGCGGTTTAGGGCAGACGTGGCAATACCAGGAGTGCTATAGGGCTGACGTGGCGAAACCTTTGGTGGTATTTGGAGCTGACATGGCTGATCGTGGGTCTCCTGTGCTTCTGGGAGAATCAGAGGGCCTAGGTTGTGCCAGGTCATCCCTACGCCTCGCCAGGATGGGGGGACGGCCCGTGGGGCTGTCACGGATCGGAGGCCGAGGACCACTGAGGCTCGTCGGATACGAGGAGGCCAGCTCTGTGGGGGTGAACTTGAGGTTCGGTGCCGACCCTGCAGTGGTTCGAAGCCGAGCTAGATTGCTATTTTAACCATTTTTGAGTGAGAGTTGTATTGGGCCCTGGTTGGGCCCCAAGCCATTTTTACCCTTCCACACAAGCCCCCCACTCCTGCAGGGATGCGGGAGCTAGCCGTGGAGGAGTGTTTATGGTTGTAGAAATGGGATGGCGAATCACAGGGCCTTCATGAGGTGGTTGTCCTGATTGTTAGAGCGAGCCTCGAGCCGGCGAGAGTTTAAGGATCAGCAAGGGTGATGGCGAGCCGTTAAAACTTCCTGAGAAGATTACTCTGGTGTTAGACCGGACCTGGAGCTGGCGAGGGACTGGCGGATCAAGGAGGGCGATGGTGAGCAGTTGAGCCTTCCTGAGAAGACTACCCTTGTGCCAGACCTGACCTCGAGCCGGCGAGGGATTACGGGTCGTCAAGGGCGATGGCGAGCCGTCGGCCTTCCTGAGAAGACCACCCTGGTACCAGACCTGACCTCGAGCCTGACGAGGGATTACGGGTCGGCAAGGGCGATGGCGAGCCGTGAAGCCTTCCTGAGAAGACTACCCTGGTGTTAGACCTGACCTCGAGCTGGCGAGGGATTACGGGTCAACAAGGGTGATGGCGAGCCGTTGGCCTTCCTGAGAAGACCACTCTGGTGCCAGACCTGACCTCGAGCTTGGCGAGGGATTACGGGTCGGCAAGGATGATGGCGAGCCGTGAAGCCTTCCTGAGAAGACTACCCTGGTGCTAGACCTGACCTCGAGCTGGCGAGGGATTACGGGTCAACAAGGGTGGTGGCGAGCCGTTGGCCTTCCTGAGAAGACCACCCTGGTGCTAGACCTGACCTCGAGCTTGGAGAGGGATTACGGGTCGGCAAGGGCGATGGCGAGCCGTGGAGCCTTCCTGAGAAGACTACCCTGGTGTTAGACCTGACCTCGAGCTGGCGAGGGATTACGGGTCAACAAGGGTGATGGCGAGCCGTTGGCCTTCCTGAGAAGACCACCCTGGTGCCAGACCTGACCTCAAGCTTGGCGAGGGATTACGGGTCGGCAAGGATGATGGCGAGCCGTGGAGCCTTCCTGAAAAGACTACCCTGGTGCTAGACCTGACCTCGAGCTGGCGAGGGATTACGGGTCAGCAAGGGTGATGGCGAGCCATTGGCCTTCCTGAGAAGACCACCCTGTTGCCAGACCTGACCTCGTGCTTGGCGAGGGATTACGGGTCGGCAAGGATGATGGCGGGCCGTGGAGCCTTCCTGAGAAGACTACCCTGGTGCTAGACCGGACCTGGAGCTGGCGAGGGATTACGGGTCGGCAAGGGTGATGTCGAACAGTTGTGCCTTAGAACGTTTGAGCAGGGGTAGCCCGCCGTTTCTGCGGAGTATTGAAGGTTCTCCGGGATCTGTGTGATGGTCCAATTTCCTAGGGGCATTAATGGCGCCGCCTAATAAATGCAGATGGCGCATGGGTTTCCGTCGATTGGCTTTCCCCGTGTCATAATGGTTGGTCTATGGGGAGGCTATAAATACCCCTCCCCCCACAGCGGGTTTGATCACAGCAAGGGTGGTCTATTGGCCATCAAGGGTGTCTGCTTCGGCGGACGCTTGTCTTTTGCAAAAAAATTTAACCCTGGCAGTGTCGGAGAGGTGGTTACTCTGCCGCCCGGATCTTCTCTTGGATCTGATAGCTCTTGATACGGTAGCCAGATCCAGGGGAGATCAGGGCGAGAGGGGTAACGGCCGAAATCCGTACCGGTAGATAAGGAACCTCGGATTGGTGGTGGCTCTGCCGTCTGGATCCTTTTTCGGGTCAGACAACCCTGACACGGTTGTTTGGCCCGAGAGAGATCCGGACGGGAGGGGCACCAACCGTATTCCGGTCTTGGGGCTGAAGAGCCTCAGATAGAGGGGTCGTCTCTGATCAGGGGTTGGCCAATCTGTCTTCCGGTGGGGCTCCAGGCGATGGTGGTTTCTGTCCCACCCTCGAACAGTTCGGGGTTTCGGCTGCCGAGGCTGTAAGCCCCGAGCTGCTCAGGGGTGAGAGGAGAACCGACCGAGCGCTGGAGCCCGGGGCGTCTGTCGAAGGACGGCGCCTTAAACCTTAAGTAAAACGTTTTCTCCGTCGTATATTCCATCCGAACCGACCCCTGAGTCTGGCCGCCAGCCTGGCACCTGATGACGTCAGCAGCGCATGTTTCGAGGACATGGCGCGATTTTTCAGGCGGCAGTTGTACGTCAATCGGTGAATAGTAATTGCGGAAGTCGAGGAGTCGTTCTTATCCTCTATAAGTATTCCCCCATCTCCTCCTATCGCCCACTTCTTTCTCGCTGCTTTCTTTCTCAAAAAATCTTCCAACCCTTCAGCGCTCGTTCTTGCAGTTTGCTGTACTAGGCTCGTCCTTCCGAAGCGGACCCAGGTTAGTTGGTAAGTTTGTTTAGTTTAGGCACAGATGGATAGGGTTCAGTCCGGCTCGTCAGCGTCGACGTCCAGGGGGGAAGTGAAGCCTGTCTCCACATCGACGTCGTGGGAGGAGCCCGTGCTTGAGGAGGAGTCAGTGCACGCTGCGGAGCCTTCCGATTCAGTTTCGTGGAAGGAACCAGTAGGTGAGGGGGAGGTGGTACACAAGATGAGGCCGTTACGCTCCCGACATCCCTTCGTGGTGGAGAGTAGCGAGTCGGAGGAAGCCAGTGATGGTTCGGACGGTATCCGGGTCCTGGAGTTGTCTTCCGAGGAGGAGGGAGGTGAGGGCGACACAGTAAGGAGATCCACCGTTCAGGGTGCGGGTTCGAGTTCCAGGCCGACAGGCCTGGGGCCATTATCTACCCCCTCGTCGGAGCGAGCCAAGAAGAGGAAGAGGGCCCCAAGGAAGGCGGGGTCGACTGGTGGTTCGAGCCAGGCGCCTGTTTTTCGCAATCTGAAGACAGGTTCGCCCGTACAGCCGAAGCCTTTCCGTCAGTATCCCGACGACCTTTCTGACAAGGAGCTCTTCGGTGTGCAGCCCTCTTCGCCGAGTCGGAGATGGATGCGATTCCGACCGTCTTGGAGGGCGGGGACTTGGAGGTTCTGCAGCTAGCGTATCACATAGGGCCTGGCTACGAATTGTTGTTGTCGAGCTCTACTCTGCGCCCCACCGATCCCCTTTCTGCTTGGTATTGCGTCTTCCCAGTGGACGCTTTCATCTCCGGGCTGAGGCTGCCAGTCCACCCGTTTGTTCGGGACGTGCTGAACTGGGCCTCCTTGGCGCCCATGCAGTACGGGCCGAACTCTTGGAAGCAGATTATCTGCTTTGTGCTGATGTGCGAGGAACAGAAAATACCCCTGCGGCTGAATGTGTTCCGTGCGATGTTGATGATCAGCTCGGCGGCCGAGGGTGTTTACTACATCTCTCTCCGGAGTAAGGGGAAGGTCGTTCACAGTCACCCGGACTCCATCAAGAAATAGAAGAAAAGATATCTGGTGATCCGGAGTGAAGAGCCCTGGGACATTCCCACTCGATGGAACCACTCCAAGCCGAGCTATCAAACGCCGAGGCCGAGGGATCTGTCGGCCGAGGAGTGGGGGTTTGTCGAGCGCCTCCGTCTGTCACCTAGTATTGATTGGACGAAGGTGACGGAGGCCAACTTGGCGAGCGTTGGACTGAGCCCAGTCGTTATGTGTATGTAGTTGTTTCTTTTCTTTCGGTCCTTTCGTACTTTCTTGCTCATTGCTCTTAATGGTTTTTTCTGCAGATATGGACGAAGCATCGATCAAGGCAAAGAGGCTCGCCATGAGGAAGGAGAAGGCCGAGAAGAAGGGGGAGGCGGCGAAGAGGCCGAGGGGGTCGTCCCTAGTCATCTCGGGGGTCCAGCTCGAACCGGGGACCAAGAGGATTCGCTCGGAGACGAGTAAGGGGGCGGCTGCTTCGAAGGGCCAGGGCCTAGCGAGGGCCTCCGTTCTTGACAAGGGGAAAGGTCCCTTGGTCGAGGTCGAGGAAGAGGACCCGGTGGTGGAGTTGCTGCGGCAGCGGTGGGCGCCGGACTGGTCGGTTCGGATGGGGGACTGTCTGACCGAGGAGGCCCAGGCCATTGAGGTGGTGGAGAAGTTGGCGACCCCTCGCGACCGCAAGGCGATGGAGGGCGAGCCCATGGAGGTGGCGTTCACGCGCCTGGCGCAGGCCACCGTGTTGGTAAGTCCGTCGACCCTATCTTCCTTGTTAATTTTTCTACGGAAGTCTTTTCCTCATCTGCAATCGTTGGTCGCAGGCTTGCATGCAGGGGGCTAACATGAAGAACCTCTACGAGGCGTCCCTGGCACAAGAGCGAGCTCGAGCGGAGAAGAGCGAGCGGGAGATGAAGGAGATGCGGATCGAGCTCGAGGGTTCGCACAAGAGGGAGCAGCAGATGAAGCTCGAGCTCGAGGCCAAGGATGCGGAGTGGGGGAAGAAGGTGGTCTCCTTGAAGAAGAAGTTCGCCAAGGAGAAGGAGGAGGTGACGACTACGGGTCAGATGATGGTGATCATGGCCCAGGACGTATGTTATGCGAAGGCCCTCAGTCATGTGAGGCACTTCTACCCGACCCTCGATCTGTCCAATTTTGAGTACGACATGGAGATCGAGGGGACATCGAAGACTCCTGGCGAAGAAGGGCCTGCTCTCGACCCGCCTGCCGACCCCCTTGTGAATCTGTCTGTCGATGCTGAGGTGGGACAATAAGTTGTATAATTTTGTCTTTCTTTTTTCCCTCTCTCGACTGTATTTGCCTCCCGCGGACTGGCCACCGCATTTTTTGTAAGTACTTAAATTTATAGGAAAAAGTTTTTTGACCGGCCAAGTATTTTGACCTCGGATACTTCTGAACCTTCTTGCGCATGTGTGTTGAGTTGGCTGGTTTTCTTGTAGGTTGCGGCTCCCCTTCCCGAGGTGGACCCCCGTCGTTCCGACGTGGCGCGGCTCCGGAGCAAAGTTGAGGCCCTGGAGGCCGCGTTGGTCTGCTACCGAAGGGGGGCTCGTGACACTGATGCGGCTTTTAACTTTTATCAGAATAAGTCTGAAGCCTTAAGTGAGGAGACGAGCCGGCTGAGGAGGGCGATGATGGATCGGGAATTCGGCGGTGCGAGTCTCGGACAGGCCGTGTTGAGTGCCTCGGTGCCGAGGCCCTCTTCCGAGAGGTTACTTCGCGGTGTCTTTGTGGAGAAGGAAATGGAGATACACCGTTACAATATTAGGCTGGGAGCCTCGGCCTCTTCCTCAGTGGGTCGGCAAGCGGAGGGGGTTCCCTCTGCGCTGCTGCTGTTGCAGTGTATGCGACCGGATGACGCCCAGATCTCCGTGGCTGGGGAGTCGACCGTGGTTGAGTTCAAGGACCATCATAACGAGGAGAGGGATCCTCGTCGCTCGTTCGGCGTAATCCCGCCATTCACCGGACCCGAGGGGCCCTAAGATGGCGACTTCCTCTAGTTTGAGATGAGTGGAGTGGTCCTGTAACGGTCTTTGTTTGTTTTCTGAGGAAAAAATAAAAGGGTACGAATAAAGAATTCTGTTCCTTCTTTGCTCCGGCTAGTAGTGTAGTGAACGATGGTGGTTAGGGAGAGTCCACCGATCCGCGAGGAATCGAAGTGGGGCCTTAAGGAGAGTCCCTAGCTTGGGTTCGGTTTGAGCCTACCGAGGCGTTGGGGATGATACCGGAGCGAGGATTCAGGCGCCGATCTCATTGCCTGGCGTTAGGATTTTGACAAAAAGAGATCTCTTTTGTATAAGATAAGGAGGGCCGCTAAGACGGCCCTGTACACATGAGTGTTTACACAAAAACATATTTACATTTAGCCAGGTAGAGCCTACGTTCGTCCTTCGAGGAGTTTCATTAGGTGCTCGGCTTCGACTGGGATCTCCTCCCGCTTGGTGACAGGTTTGGGAGCAGGGTCGTCCCTCTCAGGCTTGAATTCGATGGCGTCGAGGGAGAACACACCTCCCCCGACGGTGGTCATGTAGCACGATCGCGCTGCTTCTTGGCTGCCTCGGACAATGCCGACTCCTTGCGGGGTGGGAAATTTGAGTTTCAGATGGTAAGCCGAAGGCACCGCTTGGAGGGAGCATAGTCCGGGTCGGCCGAGTATGGCGTTGTAAGCCGCCTTGACGTTGACCACCATGAAGTCCATGGACTCGGTCCTTTTGACAGGAGCCGATCCTGCGGTAACGTCGAGGGTGACAATCCCTTCTATCACGACAGGGACACCGGAGAACCCATGCAAGGTGTATCCGGCCAGCTTGAGCTTGCCTCTAGGTAGCTTGAGATTCTCGAAGGCTTCGAGAAAAAGAATATTAACCGAGCTGCCGTTGTCGACGAGGATTCGGCGAACTTCACAATTAGCCATGTGGAGATTAATGACGAGGGCATCGCAGTGGGGTAGGCAAACGCCTTCGAGGTCTTCTCCTGAGAAGGAGACCGGCATCGGTTGTAGCTTGGGCGAGGGGTTGTCGTGGACAGCATTCACATCCCGGATGAAGGATTTTCAGGAAGTATTTGATTCTCCTCCCATTGGCCCTCCGTGGACACAGTGCAAGATGAAGGGCGTATCTGCGGCTCCCTCGGATTCGGAATCCCGACCCTGGATGCGGTTCGGAGTAGGGTTCGGAGGCGAGAGCCTCCGGTTCTTAGCATCTCGCCGATCCCGTGGGCCTTCTCGGGTAAATTCTCGGAGGTACCCTCTTGAGATGAGTTCCTCAATTTCGTCTTTCAGGGCTCGGCACTGGTCGGTTTCGTGCCCGTGATCTCTGTGGAAGTGGCAGTAGAAGCGTTGATCTCGATTCTTGTTGTTATTAGATCGGGGGGTAGTCGGACAATGCCTTTGTCTTCGATTTCTAAGAGGATGACGGATACGTTATGCGTCAAGGGAGTGTACCTCTCGAAGCGGGGGACCGGTGGGACCTTCTTCATGGCCCCCGCGTCCCTCGGAGCTTTCTTTGATGGTTCGACATCTTTGACCTTCCGCTTTCCCTTCCCGGTGGCCTCCCTGGTATCTTCGGGATTAAGGGCCTCTTCCGCCCTAATGTATTTCTCGACCCTGTTAAGGAGGTCGGGAAATTCGACGGGGGGTTTCTTTGCCAGAGACGCCTTCAGCTGTCCATGACGGACGTTGTGCCGAAATGCCGCAGAGGCGACGCCCGGATCGAGGGAGGAGACCGACCTTGCCTCTGCGGTAAACCTCCGGACGAACACTCTGAGTGACTCCCCCTCTATCTGTCTGAGCCCAAGTAATGAGGCGCTGGTCCGTTCGGCCTTCCGGCTGGTGACAAAGTGGGCAAGAAAATTGCCCTCTAGTTGGTCGAAGGAGTAAATGGAGCCGGGGGCGAGCTTCGAGAACCATTCACGAGCCGGACCCCGAAGGGTGGCAGGGAAGGCTCGGCACAGCAGGGGATCCGAGGCGCTGTGAATCATCATGAGGGTTTTGAAACCCTCCATGTGATCAGCAGGATCTCCCTCGCCGTCGTAGGTCTCGAATTGAGGGGGTCGGAAATTCCTGGGTATTTCTGCTTGGAGGATGGGGGCGGAGAAGGGAGGACGGACAGGTCTGTACCCCTGAGCCGCTCTTTGGCCGTCGTCCCCTATGTGATCGAGGCAATCCTCCATTTCTTGGAGGCGCCTTAGGAGTATGCCATCGTCCTCTGGCTGGATTGTTGACGGGCGGGACACACTGGTCTCGGTGTCCGACCCGGTTTGGGAATGGAGGGTTTCTCCCCTGGGGGCCCGTCGGAGAGCCCCAAGAATTTCTCTTCGGAAGTCTCGGAACTCCTTGTGAGTGACGGGGGCTCCCTCGACCCTGTTCGGTCGGTCTGAAGGTTGCCTTCCGACGCGGCTGAGTGCTGGCCTCCGTCCCTCGGGCGGCGGTCTTGGATGGTTCGGGGCCGGGTTGGAAGCGGCCCTTCCCCTGCTGCGGGTGATCTGACGGTTGACGATTATTCCTCGTAGGTCGGGTTGGACTTGCTGGGTGACGCTCCTTTGGGACTCCTGATGGGGAGCCCTGTGTTTTGAAGTGTGTGGCCTGGCGTTAGCAGTTGGTGGGGGCGAGTCCCGTCGGTTGACGGAGGAAGCAGCCCCCTTGCCCTTGGAGGCCATGAGAGTTCGGCTGTCGAGGTTGCTCGATGGTCGGGCTCGGGTCGGCTTCTTAAGCAGTTTTCCCACAGACGGTGCCAACCTGATGCGGTTTATTTCTGGGAGACGTGTGGATGCACCAGGTGTGAGTTCGGACTCAATTTATATTGAAGGAGAAAGCTGCTTGTCAGACGACCCTCGGAGTGACCTGGCGGCTCCTGCAAGGGGCTCGGAGTGAAGTGGATGCCTCGGCTCGGATCAGAGGGTTCGGATCCGAGGTCTTGTGTATCTGCAGACGGTCCTAAAACACCGGGGTTTATCCCGGTGGCGGACCCTCCGACGATCTAGTCAGTCTCTGTGAGAGAGTAGCAATAACTAGGTGAATTTAAGTGGCAAAAGATTGGTCACCTCAAAAGGTGGGTGAGGGTCTAGTATTTATAGAGAATTCCAACCGGGTTTAGTTCCGCTTGAGGACCGGGTCTGGATCCGAAAGCCCATGGGCCTGACGTGGCAGAAGGCCCAGGCGGTTTAGGGCAGACGTGGCAATACCAGGAGTGGTATAGGGCTGACGTGGCGAAACCTTTGGTGGTATTTGGAGCTGACATGGCTGATCGTGGGTCTCCTGTGCTTCTGGGAGAATCAGAGGGCCTAGGTTGTGCCAGGTCATCCCTACGCCTCGCCAGGATGGGGGGACGGCCCGTGGGGCTGTCACGGATCGGAGGCCGAGGACCACTGAGGCTCGTCGGATACGAGGAGGCCAGCTCTGTGGGGGTGAACTTGAGGTTCGGCGCCGACCCTGCAGTGGTTCGAAGCCGAGCTAGATTGCTATTTTAACCATTTTTGAGTGAGAGTTGTATTGGGCCCTGGTTGGGCCCCAAGCCATTTTTACCCTTCCACACCTGGCTAGCCCTTCTGTTCTGAATGACCCGACGAAGGTTGGGTTCGGCGACACGTGAAACGCTTCGTTGGGGTCCGGGGTTCGCCCCCGGATTATTGGATGCTTGCCCTCCGTCGAGGGCCCCCTCGGGAGGAGGCCCGTCTGGTCGGGCGGAACGAGCCGATCTTCGGGCTCGGGGAGCCATGGGAGATCGGGTCGAGGGAGAGCGTCGGTGGTGAGGCTCGGACTGTCGTCCGTACCGGATAAAGGGTTCCCACAGACGGCGCCAACCTGATGCTGCTTGTTTTTGGTCGCAGTGTGGGTGCACCAGGTGTGAGTTCGGACTCAATTTGTAATTAGGGAAGAGTACGGTACCGGACGGTGAGCGAGAGGCTCGCTTCGGCGCTTAAGGATCGTCTCGGATGGCCTCGCCTCGAGTACCTGCAGACGGTCCTGAAACACCGGGGTTTATCTCGGTGGCGGACCCTCCGACGATCTAGTCAGTCTCTGTGAGAGAGTAGCAGTAATTAGGAGAATTTAGGTGGCAAAGATTGATTACCTGAAAAGGTGGGTGAGGGTCTGGCATTTATAGGGAATCCCAACAGGGTTTGGATCCGCTTGGGGGCCGGGTCTGAACCCGAAAGCCCATGGGCCTGACGTGGCAGGAGGTCCAGGGGGTTTAAGACGGACGTGGCAGTGCCAAGAGTGGTATAGGGCTGACGTGGCAAAGCCCTAGGTGGTATTTGGAGCTGACATGGCTGATCATGGGGCTCCTATGCCTCTGGGAGAATCGGATGGCCTAGGTTGTGCCAGGTCATCCTCATTCCTTGCCAGGCTGGGCGGACGGCCCGTGGGGCTGTCGCGGATCGGAGGCCGAGGGCCATCGAGGCTCGTCGGATACGAGGAGACCAGTTCTGTGGGGGTAAATTTACGGCTCGGTGCCGAGGCTGTAGTGGTCCGGGGCCAAGCCGTATTGTTAGTTCTTTTCGAGTGAGCCATCCTGGGCCTTGGCTGGGCCCCATGCCATTTTTACCCTACCACAATAGGGATATCAAATTTCATACCTATGCATAAAAATTCAAACATATTCAAGTCATTCACAACTCATAATAAGCATAACATTGGAATACATATCAAACATAAGGTTAAGATGATAATACCTTCAAATTAAACCAAAAAACCACTTGCAAGAAATTCGTTGTGGATGAAGATTGCAAATGAGAGTGGGAGTAAGGAGGTAGGATGTATGGAATTTTAGAGGACTCAAATGGTTGGAATGTTTTTATTTTGGGATGTAGGGTTTGTGGGTAACAGGAGCGATGAGAGAGAGAGAAGATTACGAATCACAAGGAGTAGGAGAGAGAAAAAGGGGTCTTTCCATTATAGGAAGCTGTGCAAAACGAATATAACTGATGCCGTTATTCACAATAACGGCATCAGTATAATCGATGCCGTTCTTTTAGAGAACGGCATCAGTTGTTTTCAATTTGCAATCATCTCTCATATCACAATTGATACTGTACGATCTTTAGACAAGAATAAGCTATGCCGTTATTCCCAATAACGGCACGACACTTTTTTTTAAAGAGATGCCGTTATTGGGAAGAACGACATCGAAATAACGTATGCCGTTTTTTCCAATAACGTTTGTTGCTGACATGTTCTAAACAAGAGCATATCGCTAATTGTTTTGAAAAGTAGGACAAGTCACTAATTATTTTTTAAAAAGGGGACAGTTCGGCAAAATTTTCCAAAGTAGCCTAGTATGACAGAAAATTCCGAAAGAAGCAGGTCGGTCCGAATCAGAACTAAGCACTACACAACAAACAACCGAAGTTCGCCACTTAGCAACATCAAGTACAAACTCACCGTCCACGTGTACGGCCCATATTCCCCAGCCCCAGCAACTCCCCCCTCTTCAAAAAACCCCTCCCCTTTCCCTCAACTCCTTCTTCCTCCTCCTCCCTCCATCCCACTCTGCCAATAGAAAAAATGACCACCAGCACGAATCTCAAAGCTTGATCATTTCGAAGCACGAATTTCGAAGCCATGGACAACTCCGCCTCCAGCGAGTCCACCGCTTCTCCTCCGTCGATTCCCGCAGCCAAAAAGAAACGCAGCCTCCCCGGAATGCCAGGTAACTAATTACCAAGCCACCCCCTAGTTTTTTTACAAATTTACAAATTCCACCTCCAAACAAAAACCTTAACATATAGTATCTTTGTTTATTTGCAGATCCAGACGCCGAGGTGATCTGGCTGTCGCCGAAAAGCCTCCTCGCGACGAACCGCTTCGTGTGCGAGGTGTGCAAGAAGGGATTCCAGCGCGACCAGAACCTCCAGCTCCACCGCCGCGGGCACAACCTCCCGTGGAAGCTCCGGCAGCGGAACGGTACCGAGGTTCGGAAGCGCGTGTACGTGTGTCCGGAACAGAGCTGTGTACACCACGATCCATCACGAGCGCTGGGGGACTTGACCGGGATCAAGAAACACTACTGTAGAAAGCATGGGGAGAAGAAGTGGAGCTGCGACAAGTGCGGGAAGAAGTACGCCGTGATGTCGGACTGGAAGGCGCATTTGAAAACGTGCGGGACCAAGGAGTATCGCTGTCACTGCGGCACCTTGTTCTCGAGGTGGTAGTAGCAAATCGTTATTGACTTTTGATTCAAATTGTAGCAACAGTATTGATATACTAATTATTTTTTGGTTGAAATTAAAATAGGAGGGATAGTTTTATTACGCATCGGGCGTTGTGTGTTTCGCTGGCAGTCGCAGAGGAGAGCAAGGCTGGGTCGCCAGAGAAGTTGGCGATGGAGAGTGAAGGTTTGTCATTTCTTTTTCTTATTGTTAAGAAACTAATTACAAAACTGTAAAATTTTGTTAAGAAAACTTTACGTATATCATCATCATCATCACCATGTCTGCAATCAAAAACTGCAAGACTTTAGTTCGATGTTAACAACCCAGCCCATCAATCCATCATAATCATTGCTGCTCTTTTTTGTATTGTTAATCTCTGCAGAACCGGACGCGGAGGCGGGAATTGGGATGCTGGAGTACTTGCAACCTCCGGCATTGGCAATCAACAGCAGCGACAACAACAGAGCGAGCACTAATAGTGGTAACAACAACGACAACAATAATACTAGCTTGTTTGCGAGCCTGTTCTCGTCGACTTCACCCTCTGTTGCCACTGCTCAGACTACCAGCTTCACTGAATTCCTCAGCTCGGTAAACCACCAACCTGAACCCACATCGCTGCACCTCTCCCAATTCATCGCCCCTTCGACTCCAACTCCGCAACTCTCCGCAACTGCATTGCTCCAAAAGGCTGCGCAAATGGGCGCAGCCACGTCCAGCACTTCGTTACTCAGAGGTCTCGGCCTCGCAACCTTATCCAACTGCCCACCACCTCCTAGTGATCGCTACTGGGAACACGACGACCCAACGGCAATTGGGTTGGGCCTTGGACTTCCGAAACGGGCTACTTTGGATCTTCTAGGATTGGGTATCGGGCTGGGATCCACTGGTGGTGGGCTGTCGGCGTTGATGACCTCAATTGGCGGTGGCGGGCTCGATATTGGACCGGGGTTGTCGTGGGATGAGGCTGATCGGAAACCTAGTAGCTCTGCCATTCTCTAGTTTGTTATTTTACAACTTAAAAACTCCTCTTTTTTGCAGGCATGAAAAAGTACTTTTTGAGGGTTTAATTAAGTATAGTTATTGTTCTGTTTAGTTTATAATTAATTGTTACTTTATTCTTACTGTTTTGGTAAGCTTCATGGATTAAAGAAAATAGAGGGTGTTTGTATGTATTTATTAGTAAGTAGGTTAAGGTAGGGGTTTAGAAAGGAAACATAAAACGGAAATGTTAGGAAAATATGCTTATTTCTTGTCCGTTTTGCTTGCTCACTATGATTATTATATGGGTAATGCTACACCTACTACCAAATCTACTACTTTTTTCTTTACTACCTTATGTGACACACTATTAGTGGAGATTATTGTAGAGTAGGTGGTAGAAATATCCAATAATGGTGTACCACCTAAGGTAGTAAAGAGAAAGGTAGTAGATTTGGTAGTAGGTGTAGCATTACCCTTATTATATTTTGTTTTTGTGCTCTTCTGTCTGGTAATTAATTTGGTGGGTCCCGCTTGTTTAATGTTTGGAAATGGTAGTAAGTTCTAACTGAGGGGAAATTAGTTTTACTAGGGTTGCTATTTTTTACTTCTGCATGTGCAACAATGCGGCCTGATATGGGGAAAAATGACCTGGCACTTCCTAGGACATCCGATTCCCTCAAAAATACTGCATCACATGATCTGCCAACTCAGCCCTAAAACCATCTAGGGCTCCTGCCACGTCAGTCCCAAAACCACCTGGGGTTCTGCCACGTCAGCCCCAAAACCACCTGGCCTCCTGCCACGTCAGGTCCACGGACGACCGGGTCCAGACCCGGCCCCCAAACGGGTCCAGGCCCAGTTGAGTTTGTCTATAAATACCAGGCCCTCTTCCACCTTTAAAGGTAATCAATCTTTTTCCCCCTCAAACTCTAGTTACTGTTGCTCTACTTCAGGAACTAACTAGACCGTCGGAGGGCCTGCCATCGGGACCAACCCCCAGTGTTCCTAGGCCGAGTGCAAGTACACGAGACTCTGGGATCTGAGCCTCCAGATCCGAGCCGAGCCTCAACTACCGAGCTGACCTCCCGACCTCTGTCTCAAAATCCCCTTACGCCCCTCTCGCCGGGGATCGGGCGTATCGTCCAGTACCGCATCCTTCCACCAATACAAATCAAGTAGAACTCACACCTGGTGCATCCACACTCCTCCCAAAAATAAACCGCATCAGGTTAGCGCCGTCTGTGGGAACTCCGCTCGGTACGGGCGTCAGCCCGAACCTCGCCATCACCAACGGTCTCCCCTCGAACCATGCTCCAATGGCTCCCATGCTCAGGAGAGCGGTTACCTCCATCCTCCGCCCGAACGGGCCTCCTCTTCAGGATGCCCTCAACGGCGTACACGGATTGAATAATCCGGGGACGAACCTCGGACACCAACGAGGCGCACCTTACCCAGTCGCGCCCGACCTTCGTCGGGTCATCCAGAACTGAAGGGCCAGTCAAGCTATGGGAGGGACCGCTTCCAACTCGGCCACAAACCATTCCAAACCTGCGCCCGAAGGACGGGCATCGGCACTCAGCCGCATCGGCCGAAGATTGCCGCCCCGGCAGGACCCGATCGACCATGGTGCGGTCACAAGGGCCGAGTTCCGCAGCTTCCGAGACGAAATCATGGAGGCTATCCACGGAGCACCCAGAGCCGAGACGTTCAACCAATCCCGCCGGGCGAGCGATGGGAGGAGCCACACTCGTGACCCAACCCATCTCCCAGAACGTGAAGACGAGGTACTCTGCCACCTAATAGAGATGGAGAATCGCCTCGACCACCTCGGGGACGGCAATCCGAACCCTGGTCTAGGCCGCAGGCCGTCCCGACCGCCTTTCTCGCCTGCCATCCTAGAAGCGGAGGTCCCCCAAAACTTTCGGCCTCCACAATTCGAGATCTATAACGGCGAGGGTAATCCTGCTGATCACATGGAAGGTTTCAAGACCCTCATGATGATTCACAGCGCTTCGGATCCCCTGCTGTGCCGCGCATTCCACGCTACACTCCGAGGTCCGGCTCGGGAGTGGTTCTCCAAACTCTCCTCAGGCTCGATCTTCTCGTTCGACCAGCTGGAGGCCAACTTCTTGGCCCACTTCATAACTAGCAGGAAGGCCGAGAAGATGAGCGCATCCTTGCTAGATCTCCGACAGAGAGAGGGAGAGTCACTCCGTGACTTCATCAGGAGGTTCACCACCGAGGCAAGGTCGGACTCCTCCCTCGACGCCGGGGTCGCCTCAACCGTCTTTTGGCACAATATCCAGCACTGCCAGCTGAAGGTCTCCTTGGCTAAGAAGCCCCCATGGGATTTTCCGACCTGCTCAACCGGGTCGAGAAGTACATACGGGCAGAAGAAGCCTTGAACCCGGAAGGCGCCAAAGAAGCCGCAGGGAAAGGCAAGCGCAAGATCGACGAAATCGAGCCTGCAAGAAAAATGGCAAAGGAGGGGGTCGGCATGAAGAGGGTACTCCCGGTCCCTCACTTCGAAAGGTACACGCCCTTGACACAGAACGTGTCCGCCATCCTCCTAGAAATAGAGGACAAGGGCCTCGTCCAATTACCCCCTCGACCAAGCAACAATAAGAAGCGAGACCAGCGCTTCTACTGCGGCTTCCATCAGGATCATGGGCACGAAACCGACCAGTGTCGGACCCTGAAGGACGAAATCGATGTCCTCATCTCACGGGGGTACCTCCGTGAGTTCACCAGAGAGAACCAGAGGGATCGGACGGATACGAGGAACCGGAGGCCTTCGCCTCCTGCGCGTACTTCGAACCGACATCCCGAGCGGGATCCCTCCTTAGAAAGGATGTGACCTAGGAATGCCACTTCAGATTTTCAGAAATCACACTTGGATAACTTGGCATACAACTTCTGCTCTTCCAGCTTCTTCAAAACTGCTGTCAAATGCTCGGTGTGCTCCTCCTCTGACTTGGAGTACACGAGGATATCGTCGATAAACACCACGACGAAAGAATCAATGAACGGCCTCAGAACTCTGTTCATCAAATTCATGAAGATTGCGGGTGCATTCGTCACTCCAAATGGCATAACTAAGAATTCGTAATGCCCATGTCGAGTTCTAAATGCAGTTTTGTGCACATCTTCAGCTTTCACTCGAACTTGGTGATATCCTGATCGAAGATCTATTTTGGAGAAAACAGCTGCTCCTTGTAGACGATCGAACAAGTCATCAATTCGGGGAATAGGATACTTATTCTGAACAGTGACCTTATTCAGCTCTCGGTAATCGATACACGTTCTCATCGATCCATCCTTCTTCTTTACCAAAAGCACTGGTGCTCTCCAAGGTGACGCACTAGGCTGAATAAAGCCTTTCTCCAACTGTTCCTCAATCTGCCGTTTCACCTCATCCTGTTCCACTGGAGCCATCCTATACGGTGCCTTAGAAATGGGTGCACTTTCCGGTTGAACAGTGATGCTGAACTCTACATCACGATGTGGGGGTAACCCAGGAAAGTCATCCAAGAACACGGTCGGATAGTCCCGAACCACAGGAATCCCTTGCACTTCCACAGGAATCTCTTCCTTGCGGATAGCTGCCACCAGCCTAGAACACTTCTTCTTCCCTTGGAAAGTGACTTCAGGTCCACCTGGAGCCTTCACTGTTACCGTCTTGGTCTTGCACTCGATGCTTGCACTGTACACCGACATCCAATCAATGCCAATGATAACATCGACTCCCAAGATAGTCAGCTCGATCAGATCAATCCCAAAGATTCGATCTCCAATCACAATCTCGCAATCAGCATAATACCGATCAGTGGTTAGAGTTTCCCCTGATGGAGTAGCCACTACTAAGATCTTGCCTGGAAAAATCTTTGGTTCAACTCTCAATACTTTAGCAAATTTAAGAGACACAAAAGTATGAGAGGATCCAGTATCGAACAGAACAACAGCTTTCATTCCATATTCTGATGTAAAAGATTCATTAATTTTGAAGTATAAGACATGAATTTTAAATCAACTTGCATTTCATTGAATTCCAAACTTTATACATTCGAATTGAAAAATATTTTTTGACATCAGAATGAAAACAGTAGAAGCTACAATAGTCTAACTCCTATGGTTCCTCTTCGCTTCTCGAAGTTCTCCCCGTAGTTCATCAACTTCATCCTTCAGCACATCGGTCAGATTCTTCCTCTTCTTGAGTTTCCATACCCGATGACTGAGAACAGAAAATTCGTCCTTTTGCTTTGCCAGCTGAGCCTCCAATAATCCGACTCTCTCTTGCAGTGTTTCTACCTGTCTCTGAAGAGATATCACAAGACTATTTGGAACTGGTTCTTCTTCTTCGTCGGAAGAGTCATCAGATGAATCCGTAGGTGGGGTGATCTCTCGGGATTCAGGCCATTCTTCTCCGTCAGAATCTTCTTGTCCTGGGTAGTACTCGTCCTCGGAATCTGCCTGTCCAGGATGGTACTCTTCTTCGATGATATGCCAGTCGTCGTCTCCAGCAGGGTCGAAGTGATCAGCCATCTTAGAAATAGAGAGGAAGAAGCATAAGTCATAGAGCAACACAAATGTAAGTCACTTACATTTAAATCTCTAGACTCAAACTCACACTCTAATGTCCACTTCTAGGGTGTTGTTCCTTATAAATTTGTACAAGTGTGAAAGCGTGGCTCTGATACCACTCTGTAACGCCCCGAATTCCAAATACACTGAATTCGAGATGTTCTACAGGATCTTTCCACTTCATTTAGTACAATTTTACAAGGAAATTTGAACTTTTCACTTTACATCAGAGTTTACATAAGACTTTACACTTTACATTGCACAGCGGAAGTAAAATTTACTACAATTGAATAAATGTACAACAACATTGAATAATCTTTAAGCATCTGTTCCTCTTTAATCTTTATCATGTCATTTACCTGCATATAAGACTGTGGGTACGTCAGTTTATTCAACCGACGAACATTATACACGGCCATCATCTCTATGCCGGAAATAGTATAACTTATTTTTCATATTTAATAAACACAAACTTGTCACATATCAACTAAAGGGACTACCCTATTGATGTCGTGTTGTGATTGTGCACTTAGTCCTTAATGCAATTATTTATATTAGATGACACTAATGTGCACTTGTTCGTATTCTATGTATCCCATACTACATAGGTCCGAGGGCAAGCCTCTTAATCGTTCTTCATCTTTGTAGGGTTCAATCCCTCGTCATGTCTTAATCTACTACTGTAACTACGGTGAGTATCTTAGATGATCTATGAGTACAAGCACGTGCACCGGACCCTGGAGGGGAATTCCACGCCATGTCTTGACTCATCAAGCATGCATTCTGTGGCAATTCAGCCTCCTCCCTGAACACGATCCTCTTGCAGTCACCAAACATCCTACAAGCGTGGCTAAAGTCCGATCATTACTGAGTTGTACCCACGCCATGTCTTGACTCATCAAGTATGCATTCTGTGGCTCACACACCTTCACCGTAAACTCTAGTTCTCATACTCGTATTTTTCTCTCACTTTCATCACGTATTCACTATGCACTAATCCTTAGTTTTTATTAGAATCATGAACAAAACCAAGCTCTAGATTTAGCCTCTCCACTAAACCGGACTTATTCATTTATTCAAACATGACCAACCTTGGTCTTTCATTTCAGATTTCATTTCATCTCTTTCCAAATGTCGGGGGAGACTTAGCTACTCTTTTGTTTCAATTCCAATTCACAATTTCCAATTTGAGCATTTCCAACTCATAAATTCATTTTCATAATCATAACAAATTTCTTTTTCAATATCATGATCTCTAAATTGTTCAATAGTCCATAATCACACATGGAATTTTATACTTCATCAAATATCAATTTCACATTGAAATCACATCACTAAATGGATATTCATATACCATAAATTTCACACTATTCTCAAATGAGAATAATTCACAATATATCACTACATATAATTTCTATTTTTATTCCACTTCTATTCTAATATTTTATTTCAAGCCTTTCTACAAAGTGCAACTTTTATACCATACAAGTATATAACCATAAGTCTAAATTATACATCTTATTCCCAAATCATATTTTATTCTATGTAAATAATTTCCAAATTATTTTTCATAAGTCCCATATATTTTTAGAAGAATAATCATATTTTTTTCATAATTTTTTGATCAACAAAACATTCAAAAAAAATATTTTTTCAATCTTGCCGAAGCCAAGATTCGAACCTAGCACCACAGAGAACAAAGCCAAAGGCACAGGCCACTAGTCCACTTGCACCAGCAGTATAGAAAGAGAGCTGAGAGTATTTAATGCTCTCGGCTGCAGTTTTATTATTTTTTTAAAACATGAAATAAAATATGCGATGCTACTGGGGATCGAACCATCAATCCGCCCAATACTGTAGCAATTTAGAGCGATCCGACCACTCGAGCTATAGGCTCGGGTTGTCACTAGTACAATTCGAGTCTCATTTAACCAATTCTCTCTGTTATTTAAAACATTTCGACGTTCATCAAAATCTTATTTCAATTGCTCTTACTAACATACTGTAAAAATTCCAGATTAATCATTTCCATCATGAATTACACTCCAGTATATGAGAATAATTTTCTTAGATAATTAAACATATTTTTCCCAATAATTAACACAAATCTACCATACAATTTGGTTAATTTGATATACTACTACTAACGCATTCTTTTTCGACATTCTAATTTCACTAATCTCTACACCAATTTTCTACTCTTATTTATTTCACGAACCTAACAATTGTATCGTAATTTATTCGTTACAACAACATAACAAAATTTCTAATTTAGCACATAAAGCGACATTGTCAAACTACTAATCTTTGCACATAATTTTTTCATGCTACTAACAAAGGTTTATTTACACAATTCATAGCCATATTCATATCACACACAACTTGAATTTTAATAATAGAAACACATATAATTTGCATATCAACAAATCAATCAATTAGGGATCATTTTTCCAATTAAATGTGCATTCTTATTAATCATTTTCATACATCATTTTTCTAATCAAATCTAGCATGCATTCCTATTTAGAAATAGGAAAATTTTACCCACCTTAAATGGAGAGAAAATCAACTAGCGATACCTCCTAAACAATGTCCTTGCAAACGAGAGCGATCCTTCTCCTTGAAGCGCGCACTCGAGCCTCCAAGAACACCCAACCCGAGAGCTCCTAAGCCAAACCGAGAGCACTTCCTTGATAGCCGGCCTCTCCTCTTCTTGTTGCAAGCAAAACTCTCACACACAACTCAATCTTTTACTCACTTGCTAGCTACTAGATAATGTATTTTAGACTATAGGTTTGGAAGAATTAATAAGCACAAGAATAACTAGCCATGGGGGGGGGGGGGGGGGGGGGGGGTATTTATACTAAAAATCTAGGAAAATGGATGGCCTAGATTGAAGTAGGAGTTAGGAACAAATGGCTATGATTTAAGGATGAGTTATACTAACCACCCATAATCAAGTAACCACCACACCATGATCCCACTCAAATTTTTCCCATTCCCTCCAAAAGCAAACCGGCCATGCTTGGGAGTGCACTATGCACGTGTACGTGCAATGCACGTGCAAGCATTTGCCTCCAAAAATTTGTACATTATATTTTGTATTAAAAAAAATCTTTAAATTGTATCCTATATGACAAGTTGTATTTAAAAATAAATTAACTCATGGGCTTTAGTTTATGGGCCAAAATAACAATTTTAAAATAAAATAAATTAATTAAATTTTGGGCTTTAAGAAAAATGCTTTTTGTCTAATTGAAAGAAGGCTTTATACAAAATAATTAAAAGCACATATTTAAATATTTATACTCATCATGATAAAATATTTACCAAAAATATTGCATGTGCACACTACGTGCAAAATAAATAATTTTCATTAAATGAAAATCGGGGCATTACACTCTCTTCACTCTTCACTTTTTCATATTTCTCTCGTTCTCTCTCTTCCTATATTTTCTTAGAAATTTAAATAGTAAATATCTCTTCAACTCCACACTTAATGTTCTAAAAAGTTAGATTTTATACCCTATTTATAATTATTTTTCAACATATACTAATGGAAACATGGACTTTTATTTACAACTAATTATTGTCATACTATTCAAACTTGAGCTACATAATTATTGTTTTACTGTTTACAGGCTTTTTGTATTTTGTATCGTTCCGAAGACATACCGTAGGCACGTGCCCACGGGCAAATCTAGTATATATATATGATGCAACCTTCCCGTTAGTGCTTTAAGATATGTACTCGCTTTAAATTGAGTTGGCCGTTGTTTTGTTGGATGTGTTTGGTTTATCTTTCTCCTTCCCTTTCATGATCCGCATGGTTGGACTAGATCGATTGAGCTTGCGGGCTTTCTTAATATTATGTGTAATATTATTATATGGATAACACGTGTGTTACACATACTAATTGTATGTATATCAGGTTGCAGGTTAAGTGGGTTGAGAACCAAGCACCATATAAATACTGGTTTATGATAGTAGTGTAGGTATTCCAATTTTGATACGTAAGATAAATATCTCAAACACCTTAATTTATGATATTAACTGTAATTTCTCCTATTCCTATCTCTTTTAATCTCTAACACATTTTAAGGTTTCAGTGCATTTGATCTTTTACATATAATCTCTTTAGAACTTTTACTAACCATCCATATTATATGGGTGGTGAACATTATAATGGTTTGAATATTAAAACAAGGAATTCCATCAACAAATCTATCTATAAATTTTTTTATAACAAATTTAAAAACATATATATCAACGGTTTCTTCCAAAACCAAAAAAAAAAAAAAAACAAATTTATCAACGGAGAGAGCAAAAACATGGACAAGTTACAAAATAGCTAGAAGAATACAGTTCGAACAAGTTTGAAATGGATATATTTTAGCTAAAATTGTTATTGCTTTGAGGGGCGTATCTGAGTTTCGGGAGGAGGAGGGGGGGCTAAGCAAGTTCTCAAAGAGGTCTTTTGCAAGTTGATAAAATAAAAATAATAATTATTTAAATGTAAAAAAAACTTGATATTTAAATGAAAATAATTTATATATATGCTTCCAAAAAAAATTTAACTGATAGCGTACACATTTTACATGAAATGTCTCGTGGCAAAAAGAAACTCGGTCCAGCTCTAAGAAAAAAGCAGCAGTGTTTTTATTCTGAATTACATGTTATGTAAGATGATGGAAATGATGAATGAGAGAGTTAAAGAGGAATAGAACAAAAAAATATATATATGTTCACAACATAAAAGCAAAAACACATTGAGTTTGTGTACATTAAGTTGAAATATTGAGCTGACATGATTGAAGTACATGTATAATGCTATTTTGAATGCTTTCATGGATACATTTTGGTTTTATCAAACGCTCTTTATATATTTTTTCTTTTTTAAGGCAACCATAATATCCTTTCATCAACAGATACAAAATTTAGAAGAAAGAGAAAAGAAGCAAAAAAAGCAAACATGTATATGCACTTACAGTTTACATTATTGCATATATGTAAATATGATATATTAGAGAACACGGTCAGAATGAAATGATGATGAATATATGCATATGAGAATATTAGTTGAAAGCTTAAAATGTAGAATAGCCATATGCACTTGAAGATTTGGTTAGAAATTTATCATAAACAAGTAAATATAATATCCATAGAACATTGAAAAAATATCATACAGTGGCATGCATGGGCTAGTGATAAAAATATTAAATTCATAAAATAGTAAAATGACAAGTATGGCTATGTGAAAAATAATTAGTTTAAAAAATAAAATAAAAAATTTGAAAAAGTAATTAGCCCAAAGTAGGTTTCGAAAAATGCGACCTTCACGTTATTATCGCAATGCTCTAATCAGATGAGCTAATAGGCCAACTGTTGTTTTAAATTTTAGATAATACAGTGTAATCGTATCAGAGAACAATTACATTTTTTTAGAACATTGTAAATACTTAAAAAATACGGGGCCCTATAAAATTGGGGGCCCAAAACAGTTGCTTGTGCTGCTTAGGCTCAGATCCGCCGCTGATTGCTTTTGCTGACGGTTTGAACCTTCTGGTCGTCAGCACAAAATTGAGTGTTGTCGAGGTGTCGTCAGCAAATTGTTTTGACATCTCAAGTCAAGGGAAGGTCAAGGGAAGGAGTGTGAGTGACGAAAACGGAAGCAATTAAGGCATACAACAAGCGCAATCAAAGGAAAGGGAAAGGGAAATTGATCCTGTAGTGGGCCATGATAAAACTAGGCCCAGATATTTGCAACTTTTATTGGTGAAAGAATAGGCCCATACTATAAGGCTCAATTTAAACATTTCTTTTGGTTACGGGGTTTCTTGTTTGATTCTTAGAAGCCCAAACTTAGGTGGGCCTTTTAATTAAGCCATTTGATGCTTATGGGTCGTCAATTAAATTGATACAACAAGCCCAACAGTCTATTTGTAATAGATTATCAAAAGTTTACCCCAAAAATTATGATTTTTCAAACCCCCCCCAACAAAAAAAAAAACAAAAAACAAAAAAAAAAAAAAAAAAAATTGTAAATGTTCTAAAATTTTGATTTGGATCGAGGAACCTAAACCGTTATCTAGCTGTCCCTCAGTGCATTAAGATATAGTAGGTGCTCTCTTCGTTAGTGCTTTGGTAGTATATTGGATTCATCGTTACTAATAATTTACACGTGCGATGCACGTTTTAATAATTTCAAAAAATAAAAATTAGAACTCTGACGTAGGAAAGATTTGAACCGGAAATCTTCTTTATATTAATTATGTACGTGCGTTGTACATGTTGGTAGAATGACAAAATGACAAATGACACTATGGCCTTCTACCATTATAATATTAGAGATTGACGTCATAGTGAACTGAGTAATACAAATAATCTATATAATAAAACACAGAGAAAGCTATCAAGTGGCTCTTCTTCAATTCCCCAAAAATTAAAGGCCCAGATCAAATCTCACAAAACATATTCCCCCCCCCCCCCCCTCCCTCCCCCCCCCTCAAAAAAAGTTTTTCCCCAAAACTCAAATTCAAATCCCCCATCCAAAACACTCTTATATTTATTTAATTTTTTCCCCTCTCTCTTCCTCCCTCCCTCCCTCCCTCTTCTATTCGAAAAATTAAGAAAAAAAAAATAATCTATATAATAAAACACAAAGAAAGCTATCAAGTGGCTCTCCTTCAATTCCCCAAAAAATTACAGGCCCAGATCAAATCTCACAAAACATATTTTTCCCCCCAAAACTCAAATTCAAATCCCCCATCCAAAACACTCTTATATTTATTTAATTTTTTCCCCTCTCTTTTCCTCCCTCCCTCCCTCCCTCCCTCTTCTATTTGAAAAATTAAGAAAATAAAAAAAATAAAAAAATAAAAAAAATAAAAACTTTAAAAACTTTTAAAATAATTTAAAAAATCATATAATATGTTTTTTGCTCTATGTTTGCTACTTCAATTAATTTGCTGGATCTCCAAAACTATTTTATATGATCAAACAAGGTGCACCGTTCCGAAGACGTGTCGTAGGCACGTGTCAACGAGCAAGCCTAGTCTATATAATAAAACACAAAGAAAGCTATCAAGTGGTTCTCCTTCAATTTTTCAAAAATTAAAGGCCCAGATCTAACATCACAAAACATATTTTCCCCCAAAACTCAAATGAAATTCCTACCCAAAACAACTCCTATATTTATTTAGTTTTTTTTTCTCTCTCTCCCTCACTCTTCTATTCAAAAAATTAAGAAAATTAAAAATTTTAAAATTTTAAAAAATAAAAAATAATAAAAAAGCAAAAAATTTAAAAAGTTTGAAACTTTAAAAATAATTTAAAAAAATAAAAAAAATCATATAATATGTTTTTTGCTCTATGTTTGCTACTTCAATTAATTTGCTGGATCTCCAAAACTATTTTATATGATCAAACAAGATGCACCGTTCTGAAGACGTACCGTAGACAGTGTCAACGGAAAATCTAGTTACTAAAAAAGAATCCAGACTAATAAAGAAAGACAACATTTTGAAACATCTGTCATTTAATTGAATCTCCGCTTTATCCAATTATTATAATGCAACGTATCACGTAAACAAGATATTAACATCGAACTTGACAATGAAAGTGATAGAGTAAGAATATTTTCTTACCCAGATCACCACAAAATTTTCAATAATATTTCCAAATATAAACACTATTTCGATTTTTTTTTACAAAATAACCCAATTTTTGAAAGTACTTACCAAACTGTCACACTTTCGAAAATATTTATCAAAATGTTCCACTCGCAAGTTTGATAAAATATCCGTTTGAGATAGCGAGTATAGGTTTAGGTATAATTCTACAGCTTGAAGGAAAAACTTGAAGAAAAAATATCAAAGTAAAACTCGCAAGTTTGGTAAAATACCCTCGTTGTTTGAGATAACGAGACTGTTTTTTGTTTTTTTTAAAGGCAGACTCACTGTCTCTTTCCTTCACCTTTTTTTGTTTAGTTGTGTTTCTAATTTTGTTAATGATAATGAGATTATCACAAAGAGTGTTGGAAATTGTAGCGAAAATCTGTAAATGAACCATATATAATGTATTATTATGTATACAATAAAATTTATTATTGCAGGTTGCACTTGAAAATGTCATAACTATACTCGCTATATGGAATAACGAGTTTAGTTCAAAGGGGCATGCTGTCTCAGATAACGAGTTTAGTATTGATAAATTTTCAGAGACTTCGAAGTCTCTGTAAAAATCTCTATACACACAGTCGCTATCTCAGATAGCGAGTGTAGTATAATGACTCTCGCTATATGAGATAGTGATTGTAATTTAATTAATGGGGTAATGAACCATATAAGGGTCTTTTGGAAGATGGGTTTAGGATTTTGAGTGTGGAAGGATAGAAAGATTATGAGGGATGAAATGAAGAGTGGGATTTAGAAAAAAGTTTGTGGATGAGATGTCGAACTTTGAAGGTTAAGATTTTGAGTTTCGAAGTTATGAGTGAGAGCGAAGAGAGAAGAGAAATAAGAAGTGAGAGTTGAGAGTGTGATTAAATAAAAAACAAAACCCAAAGACACTCGTTGTCTCCAATAGCGAGTTTAGTATAAGCACGCTCGTTGTTGGCGACAACGAGTGTAGTTTGAGATATCTTCACTCCCCAAGATTTATCTAAATTGGAGAAAAATATTTAATCCTACACTTGCTATCTCAAACAACGATGATATTTTCACTAAACTCGTTATTTGAGATAGTGAGTGGGTCATTTTGATAAATACTTTCGAAAGTGTGTCAATTCTTTAAATACTTTCAAAAAGTGGGTTGTTTTGGGAAAAAGTTCACTATATCTTACTTTTTACCTTTCCGGCTTTCCCTATCCAAATCGAATATAAAAAGGTGCGCACTACGCACTCATTCAACCCAGCCAATCAGGTGAGCCCACGTGGACGACAAATATCACCTCTACCGTCCAATATTCTAGGGTTTGCCCTTTTTTTGGCAATCCGATATAATTTTTTTCCCCATCGAGCTCCTCGAATTCTCCCCTTTTATTATTCAATCAATCCCTTAAGCCTCCCATTTTAAACCCTAAAATCAATTCACCAATTCACCGCCAAAATCGCCCCCAATTTATAACGGCTAGGGTTTCACCTCAAATCCACGCCGCCGCCAAATTAGCTGTGGTTCGCCTCTCAATCTTCACGCGATCCATTCATATATCAATCTTGTTTGCTTGTATTTATTCAAAATTTGGGATTTTTTTCGTTTATAGAGCACGAATTTTGATGCATTTGAGATTATGAGAATTCATCTTTGGTGCTGTTGTTGTTGGGTTACGGAAAGATTGATCTTTGTATAAGAGAATAGCAGGATGCCATCGAAATACTTGTCGAAGCATAAATTGCTGTTTTCTTTGTGGAATCAAGGGAAGAATAGTGTAATTGCCAATGCTAGCCTCTTTATTTCGAAGCCCTTTTCGACAATTACCAACTCGATTCGACCCTTTCATGCACTTGACATAAGAGCAGCACTGTTTGGGAGGAACGGTGGAGTGGCTGCGTCAAGCTCGTTGACAGGCGGTGCCCGGTTGGAGAGCTTGGGTTGGAAGAGTGGGGAGGTGGTGGAGGGTTTGGTGGGTGTGAGTGATGTGGGGTGTGGAGTTAAGGTGGGTGAGTATTGTAGGAAGGTTAGTGGGAGTTTGAAGAGTCGAGAGCCGTGGGGTAGCAATCTGGTGTATAGGTGTTTTTTGACGAATGCGGTGGGGATGAATGGGAAGGGTGGTCAGGTTATGGAGTTTTGGATGAGGGATTTTCATATGTCGTCTTGTGCTCGGGTTGCTGCTCCTGATGTCTCGTTAGGTGTGGTTCAGCGGGATGAGCTGGCTGAGAGTTCTACGGCGTCTGCTGATCAGTATGTATTTTAAATCTTTACTTTTTTTTGTTAGTTATTTGAAATGAATAGCGTTTATGGTCTATTTGAGCTGAATTTTGGCATTTATGGGCATTTATGTAGAATATCCATTGCTCAGAGTTCAGTGTAAATCACACTAGATTTCATCCCAACATGTAGACATTTATAACATACAATTTGTAGCAAAAGTCCTATCATAGCTGATTAACATTGAAGCTTTTGGGTAGGATGCATATGTAGTTATTTACGGACCAAGGCTGAACCTCTTGTGAATGTCTCGATATATTTGAGAAGAAATGAACATTAAAAAACTAAAGAAATAAACCAAATTGCTTGTTTACTATACAAAATGTGAAATTGTTGAGGATATTATCATGCCTAAGGTGCAACAACACCATATAGTAGGAGTATTGGAGCCATGCCTAAGGGGGTGTTTCGGCACGAGAATGTTATTGGGGAAGTAATTCTATTTAGAAAACTTTATCGGGAAATAATTAGGGAGAAACATGTTTGGTTGTTTCCGAAGCAGGGGAAACTTTTCCATTCCTTTCTTGAGAATCCAATGAGAAGTTATCACATCTTTAGTGTTTTAATGGCCTTTCTCAAAATAAAGAGAAGGGAAGCTATAGATGAGCACTAAGGCTCTATTTGGCATTGCTTTTGGAGAGTATTTATTGGCCCTAAAGAACTTTTAGACTCAGTGATGAAGACATCAATTCTGTTTAGTTTATTTTGAGATTTAGCACTATGTAGTAGTTTTACAATTTGCACCTTTTTCTTTTATGCATTAGAATATTTTTGAGATTTCAGAATATTTTGATATTTGTAACAATATTTGTTTTAAGCCTATCTATATATAGGCCTTTAGATTAATGAGAAGTAATGCTATTATTGATTAAAAAAATATTTTGTTTAGTTATTACTCTTCATCCCTATTTTTTGTGAGATAATTGAGAGAACTATTAGGGTTTGTGAGAAGTCCTAATAAAATTTTAGGGTTTGTGATAAACTCTTAAACTATACCCCAAATCCTCAAATTAATTAAAATCCCAAAACCCTAATCCCCAATATTCACTGCCACCACCCTTTCTCTCTCCTTCTTCATCTTCCCCTTTTTTCCTTCCCGAAACCCAACCCGCAACTTCTTCTCCTTTATACTCGTCGTCCTCGCCGTTGCATCACCTCACCACCGTAAGAACCCCGACGACTCCCATCTTAACCTGATCGCTGGCTGCCCTCCATCACCATCTCCTCAAGCTCCGACAACCATCACGCAACCTCTGACCACCCCCATTGCTCCCCCCGTCACCGTCAACACCTTCTCCACTCCAAATCCCCTTCAACCCCCTCGCCGTCGACTCAACTCCAAACTCCTCACCAAAGCTTCACCTTCCTCATGCCTCTGACTACCTCTAGAAACTCCACCCTCATCCCCAAATTCCCTAACCCCCGTGCTGCCTCCCCCTTCCACCACCGACGCCACCAGCACCCTTGGCCTCCTGCCGCAACCACCACTATCTGAAGTCGCTTTTGCCAACCCTACAACCGCGCCCCTCATTGCGCCGCCATCACAGCCAATTGCCGCACCCCCTCGTTGCTTTGCCGCAGTCACCTTCGCTGTCGCTACACACTATCTGCAACCCCGGTAAATTCTTTCCACTTCTCATTTATTTGTGATACCATCTATCATCTCTATTATATTATTTGATTTATCTGTCGTCCACAAATATTAAGAGAGTAGTCTACTTGCCTATTAGAGTACAAATCTTTATTGAATATCTTGCATGCTAAAAACGATTAAGTATTACTGTTGATTGATAGGATTGAAGTTTTAATTGGGCTTGTTAAACTTAATTCAATTCTTGAAAATCCATCGAACCGATTAACTGATTTTAATTTCTAACTTGATCCGCATTACATGCTGGTAAAATTAATCCTTTCAAATACTTGGAAATTTTCTATTTAGGGTTAAGTTTTACATCACTCAGAGTAACTGTGTAAATTTTGTAAAAGTGTGTTTAACCAAAAGAACGTCATCAAAATTGTTGTTCGTGACCTTTTTATCACCACACCTCGAGGTGTTTTTAGGTCTTATGAAAGTGCTTTTACTCGCTAAGACAATTTTAAGTTAAAAGTATTATTTCTTCACAAATTTTTTTCAACAAAAGCACTTTTCGTTCGCTACAATACCAATCGATGCCTACAGCTATAGTGCTCTTCCTAGTAGGGGTGGCATTGGTCGGTATCCAACCTAATATGGACCATCCACCACCGATCCAAAGAAAATCGATTTTTTAATTTTCTCAACCGCAATCAATCTGAACCTTAATTGGATCGGTTTCCATCCAAGCCGATTAAGCCCGGTTTGGATTGGATTGGATGGTCGGTTTGGCGTGCTACTTTTCACCTTCATCATCATTCACAATTTTGTTGAAATTTGAAGGATCAACTTCAATCAAACTTAAGAAACAACTTGCTATTTGTTATTCAGAAATGAATTTAAAATGAAGATTCATAAAACCACAAATTGTTAATGAATTTAGCATTAATTGTTTGAGATGATGACGTTTAAATGAGTGAGATAAATTACTTTTTCACTTGCATATTTCTGTAATATTAGTTTATTATCATAAAAGAAACATCAATAACCATAGCTAATTGAATTTCAGGTACAATAAAAAAAGATTTAGAAAACAATTTTTGTCTGACTTGATTAAAGTAACTACTAAATATTATATCAACTTCATGATTCTATTAAGCTGGTCACACTGTAAATCAAGTATTTCTCAACAACATAACACACGGGATTATGGAGAATCAAAACATAGATAGAACAACTGCTCGATTTGTATTAAAGAAATTAAAGAAAACTGTTTGTATCTCCAAGAAAATGAGAAATGACTATTTGTATATTTAAGAAATTAAAGGAGAACTGGATCTTTATAGACTTATGCATAGAGGTACGGTCGGTTCGGTTTCATTGGTTATTTGAAAGCCTCATCCAACAACCGAACCGGTTCAATTGCTTATTGAAGATCAAGAACCGGGCCAACCCAAACCTCCAATTGGTTCGGTTAAAAACCGGTCGGTTTGGGTTGGATTGGTTCAGATTGGTCGGTTCGGATAATAATTGACCACCCCTACTTCCTAGTCTTCCATATGTTCTCTATTATGCATGTCCATCCTTAATTTGTTTTAAGCTCTTATTGCACAACCAAACACCTGCAATTAAAGTAGAAACTAGATCATTAGCATATGGCCTCCATGTGTTTTTTCCTTCATCGTTAGAAGAGTCTTATTTATTTTGTCTAGACATTGAACTGTCATCAATTTCCATCAATTTCCAGTGGGTATAACAAATAAAGATGATAAGGATTCACAATCCACATGTGAGGCCACATGTACAATGCCCACAACCCATTACCCTCAGAACCACAACTTCAATTATCTAGTTATAACAGTTCTAGCAATTTTCCTGCCTATAAATATACTGTTTTTGCAGAATGAACTCATATCATTGTAATGATAATTTTCATTTAGGTCATTCTAAATGAATGAAGGTCTCGTTGGTTAATGGAAAGGCTCATATTAGAGTTCTAGGAATCAACGACCCTTAAATATTGGTGCAAGGTTAGAATAGCGGTGTAGAAAAGGTTTAAAAACTGTATTTTTTGATAGATGTCTAAGAACCTACTTATAAAAGAAGTTTTATGGTTGAACAACTAGGATTTAATTGGTTGGCCTCACACAAAGATGGACGACTTCAAAGGAATTAGGGCCATTGTTAAAATGGGTCCAATGCAGTGTGGTGCATAAGTGATCCCTCTTTGGTTTATCATAATTGGTTTAATGTTGGTGACAAGAATGGTTCGGAGGAACAGATCATCTTAAATAACTTTATGTCTAATATAATATTCTAACAAAAAAAAGACATCTCTAATATTATATATTGTGATGAAAACTAGCGTGACATTTGAAATTTAGTATATGTTTTTCTATACCTCTATAGGTAACACATATTTATTCGTTCTACAGTTTATGAAATTGGTGTAGCATATACATGCAAAGCGAAGCACGATCCGTTTTTTCTTATTATCTATTTATGTATGATAGATACAATCTTTGAATGGTTTGAGTCAGAGGTACACATTCTAATTTTAGGATTGTAAACTAAAGACGTCTCATATTGAGCTTGATAATGGATTAGCCAGATTAGATACTTCATAAAAGTTAAATTCAGCACGAGTTCCAAAATCAGTTAAGTAGGTTGGACTATTTTGGGTCTATAATCTTCGGGTGATTTTGAATCTTTTGACATTTATCCATATTCCATAAGCTACCATATCCATTTTTACAGCATAGGTGACTGTGGAGTTGTAAGAATGGATCCAATAAAACTTTAGATATTTGACATAGGTGATTGTGTAGTCTCTAATAAAGTTCTCAGAAGCCAATTTTTCGTTGGTCCAGTGTATCCGAGTAAATTCTAACTTGTGGTCCATTTTACTTCCTTTGGTCCAGATAAACAAACTTAATGATATGGCTAAAAATAGGATTAAATCGGGACCGTTCACATCGGAGACGAATCTTAAAGCTCAGGGGTAAAACGGTAATTTCACCTACTGACGGGTCTGAAATGGGAACTGGGTTTTTATTCAAAGCCCAATAACCCATAAACGGATCCACATCAACTGGGTACGGGTTCCAACCCGCTGCACACCCGGTCCAGCAAGATAAAATCAAGGTCCCTGATTAAATCTTAATCAACGGCCCTGATTCACATCTATCTTTTCACTGGGAATTAGGGATTACATTCCTTATCTATACACAGGAATTACACGCCTAATCTGATCCCTGAGACGCCTATAAATACCCCACATCCATCTCCATTAAGAGGTAATCAGTATTTTGCCAATTTACGCTCTTTCTTAATCATCCTGATTACTGACTTGAGCGTCGGAGGGTGCGTCGCCGGGATCCATCCCGGTGTCTCGCACTTTTTGTAGGTTCGCAGCAGCGGCAAGAGACCAAGTCAACAAGTCGGTGAAGGTCAACAGGTTTGCCTTGTTCGTTTTCTCAAGAATCCACAAATTCTATCTGTTTACCCCCACACCAGATTTAGCGGTAACAGATTGGCGCCGTCTGTGGGAAACGAAAAAGCAACCTGACCTCTCTTCATCAGCGATACTAGTTTCAAGTCATGCATCCAAAACAGAAGAGGAAGGCAGCGGTTTCCAACCGAAGAACCACTTCCCTTCCTCCTCTCCCTCCTCCGGTTCAAGGTGCTCCTACTCAACAGGCCCCTCAAGGGTCTCGGGGGGCTGCCCAGGGGGGCTCCCGTCAGAGTCATCTGAAGCAACATCCTCCTTATGACCGAGTCACGGGTCCCAATCCTTCAATTGAATCCCTGGCTTCTCAAAGCCCTCCCGAGCGGGATCTTCGTCAAATCATTGCCGACCGCCAAAAGGGGGTCGACCTTAGAACCCGCCTGAATGGATGGCGGGCCCTTGGTCGAGTCCATCAACCCGAGAACTCAGGCGCTTTAAGAATCCGAACCCCCCGACGACCGAGGACTAGAAGATCCCCTCCCCCGAGGAGGCAAAGAGAGTCCCCTCAGCATCATCGGCGGAGAACTCATTCTCCAGTAAGCCGAGCCACACATAGGGACCGCCAAGCTGGAGAGGCACCAGTCACAAGAGCAGATCTTCAAGACTTCCAAGCGACAGTCTTAAGGGCCCTCAATATCGCTCCAAAGAACGACCAGAGGCCACCTACTCATGAGCCAACTAGGAGCCATCGCCTTCAAACTCTCAGTCCTCGTCCATCTCCAAGCTACCATCGCCGCAGCCCCAGTCCACCCTCGTACGAAGATGAGTCCTGGGGCTCGGCAAGGTATGATCAAAGAGAAGACTCGGTCTACCGCCGTCTCCACGAGATGGAGAGGCGCCTCGGCCGAATTGACAGGGAAGAAGAGCAATGAGCGATAAACCTCCGCCCGAGCAGACCTCCATTCTCCCGCACCATCATGGAGGCCCCCATTCCAGAGAACTTCAAGTCGCCTCACTTCGAATCATATACCGGGGAGTCAGACCCCGCGGATCACACAGAGAGTTTTAAAACTCATGATGATCCACCGTGCTTCAGACGCCCTCCGCTGCAAGATGTTCCCTGCCATGCTGAAGGGGTCTGCACGAGAATGGTACTCTCGGCTCGCCCCGACCTCCATCTTCTCATTCGATCAGTTCGAAGGGCTCTTCCTTACTCATTTCGTGAGTAGCTGCCGGACCGAGAAAACAAGTGTATCTCTGGTGACCCTCAACCAAGAAAAGGGTGAACGCCTAAGGGATTACGTTCGACGCTTCACCGCCGAAGCCCGGTCCATTCCCTCCCTCAACCAGTTAGTAGCCTCTGCCGCATTCGAGGGCAACGTCACTAATGCCAACCTCAGGGCATCCCTTGCCAAGAAGCCTCCTCGGGACTTCTCAGAACTCCTACTTAAGGTGGAGAAGTACATACGGGCGGAAGAGGCCCTCGACCTCCTTGCTCTTGAGGAGACATCTTCCGGGAACAAACGGAAGAACACAAGTGAAGAGGGGACCCAAAAATTCCAGAAGGACAGTAATGGCCAGCGCCGTCCGGCTCCACGTTTCGAGAAGTTCACCCCCCTCATTGCTAATATATCAGAAGTTCTTATGGAGGTGGACAAGGAAGGACTACTCCGCGCTCCCCCTAGAATGAATACCCCTAGCAAGAAGAGGAACAAGGATAAATGGTGCCGCTTTAACAGGGACCACGGCCACGACACGGATGATTGTCGGGCTCTCAAGGAGGAGATCGAAGAACTCATACAGCGGGGGCACCTTACCAAGTTCGTCCAAAAAGAGGGGTCCGAGCTTTCCCCCTGAGGAGCCTACAAACGAACGGAAAGGCCCCCGCCGAGCTTCAAGACTCAGAACCTCCCAGCTCCTCCCAATAGGTCTTCACCTTATCATAGAAGTAGGATTTTGATTTTCAATAAGACTGATGCTTGTAATCCGGCCAATAGCATGTAATAATGGCTCGCCCTATTGAAGCAGCCACTTAGTTTATCTCAATAAAACTTTACATTTTTTCATTGAAAATTATTGCTCTTGCTTCTCTATCTTTCCGAGTCACAACTCGCTAAATGGTGAGTTCGGAGTCCAGCTTCTTCTACATGGCTGCTCCCGCAACTTACTAAGCTCTTCACAACGAGTTCGGAGTCCAACACTTGGCTCGATTCTGCTTCAAATAACTTGCTCGTAAGCGAGTTAGAAGTGGTTCGCCATTCGGAATTGCTCCCACCACCGTTGATGCTCTCTTAAACAACGAGTTCGGAGTCCAACACTTGGCTCGATTCTGCTTCAAATAACTTGCTCTTCAGCGGGTTAGAAGTGGTTCGCCATTCGGAATTGCTCTCACAACCGTTGATGCTCTCTTAAACGACGAGTTCGGAGTCCAACACTTGGCTCGATTCTGCTTCAAATTACTCGCTCATAAGCGGGTAAGAAGTGGTTCGCCATTCGGAATTGCTCCCACAACCGTTGATTCTCTCACATAAGCAGCAAGTTCGGAGCTAAAACTCTCCCCTAGAGTTGCTCCTCACACTTGTCTCACAAATAGCTCTCTTCCAGAGCCGAGCTCTTCACTCCGCTCGCCTCCGAAGTGGACCTCTTCTCAACGAGTTTGGAGCACAACTCTCTCATAGAGTCTCTCCTCACACTCGTCTCACCGAGCTCTTCACTCCGCTCGCCTCCGAAGCGGACCTCTTTTCAACGAGTTCGGAGCTCACGATTCTCTCCTAGAGTTGCTCCTCAAACTCATCTCACAAATGGCTCTCTTCCAGAGCCAAGCTCTTCACTCCGCTCGCCTCCGAAGCGGACCTCTTCTCAACGAGTTTGGAGCTCAACTCTCTCATAGAGTCCCTCACACTCGTCTCACCGAGCTCTTCACTCCGCTCGCCTCCGAAGCGGACCTCTTCTCAACGAGTTCGGAACTCACAACTCTCTCCTAGAGTTGCTCCTCAAACTCATCTCACAAATGGCTCTCTTCCAGAGCCGAGCTCTTCACTCCGCTCGCCTCCGAAGCGGACCTCTTCTCAACGAGTTTGGAGCACAACTCTCTCATAGAGTCCCTCACACTCGTCTCACCGAGCTCTTCACTCCGCTCGCCTCCGAAGCGGACCTCTTCTCAACGAGTTCGGAACTCACAACTCTCTCCTAGAGTTGCTCCTCAAACTCATCTCACAAATGGCTCTCTTCCAGAGCCGAGCTCTTCACTCCGCTCGCCTCCGAAGCGGACCTCTTCTCAACGAGTTTGGAGCACAACTCTCTCATAGAGTCCCTCCTCACACTCGTCTCACAAATAGCTCTCTTCCAGAGCCGAGCTCTTCACTCCGCTCGCCCAATCCGACCCTCAAAAGTAAAAGAAAAAGTCTCTTGGACTTTGTAACGTAAGGGCGCGACTCTTGATTGGCTCTTGAGGCATTACGAAAGTCCAAATGACTTTGTAACCGAGCAGCAACGGTTGGCGAAAAGGCAAAACGTTTCGATACAGGTCGAATAGCTCGGCACACGCGGGATCAAAATCCGAGCAACTGTCGAATCCGAGCTCTTCCCTCCGCTCGGATGCCGAGCAAGTGCCGATCCGACCCCAACATCAAAGGGTTCGGCTCGGATTCCGAGCAAGTGCCCATCCGAGCCCCAAAACGGAGAAAAATCACTTTTCCCTCAACATTCGTGTAAGATCTCGATCGGATGGCCCAGATCTTGCCAGCGTCGCTAAACGACAAGATAGTGTTTTCTTGGGAACTGAGCCTGTCTCGAGATTCGTACCATCATTCAACCGTCCAGATCGAGCCACGTAGCTCGGATCTACCATCCGAGCTACAGCCCTACCGAGCTACAAAATGGCCAAAGATTTGCCTCGAAATCCGTGCTCGGATTTGCCGAACAAGAAACAGCGGGGAAGGAAAAAAAAATTTAAGGCAAACGAGTCGGGTTTGGATCCGATACCCACACGACCCGTACCCTCTTCTCCTTCTTCCGCTCGTTCCCGCCAAAACAGCACAGAAACCCGAACCCCACGTCACCCTCTTCTTCTCCACTCTCCCGCCAAACCAAAAAGAGAAGAACCACAAAAAAACAGCTCGTCACCTTCGAGCTTTACGCCAAACCCACCATGGCCGAGCTCCATCTCCAATGCTGAGCCCCCCCTCCGTCGCCGGCTGCCTCCGACGCCGAGCTCACACCTCCATCTCCATCAAAACCAAGCTTGTCACTTTCAAACTCCGATCTCTACCGCCATGCCTCGCCACCTTCATGGCCGAACTCCTCCTATAACCTCCTTACCCATTCTCCCGAGCTCGGCTTCATCTTCTTCACGAGATCCGAGGCCCCGCCAAGTTCTCCATGCCGAGCCTAGCTCCCTCCTCCTTCGGCGAGCTCCCATGTGCCCTGCCATGGCCAAAGCTCGGCCATCGAGCCCACAATCCAGAGGTCCACCCTCGCCTACTTTACGAGCTCGAGCTCACTTCAACTCCGAGCTCCAAGTTCCATTCCGAGCTCTCCACTGTCGTCGAGCTCCAAAACCCAACACATCGACAAGCTCAACTTCGGGAGCACCGACCTCCAAAGTTCGAGCTCGAGCGTTCGCCTCTCCCATGTCGAGCTCCCCCCTTTCACAAGCTCACCGCTGCATCGAGCTCCTCCCTTTCACGAACTCACCACCGCGCCGAGCTCCAACGGCGAGCTCGCCTCCGCTGCGAACTCCAGCGAGGAGCTTCGTCAACATCCGAAAACAGAGCCCACCTCCGAGCTCCAGACAACTCCACCTTCGAGCCCTGCGACTTCCTCGCCGAGCTCCGACGCCACTCTCGATCAACCCATGGCCGACCTCCCGAAGCTCCACCCTCGCCGACTTTGCGAGCTCGAGCTCTCCTCAACTCCGAGCTCCGAGTTCCATTCCGAAGCTCTCCACCGTCGTCGAGCTCCTCTCATTCGTCGCCGAGCTTCTCGCCAGATGAAGTCGGAAAGGGGACGAGGGCGGGGGCGAATTCGATGACGAGACGAAGGAGAAGAAGAGAGAACAGAGCAAAGAAGAAGGAAAGAAAGAAGAAAGCCAGCGTGGAGAGTACAAAAAAAAAAAAAAATCCACGTGGCGTCACCTCCCGGTCGGCTGCCGAGCAAGTCCCCATCCGAGCTCCAAAACGGAGAAAAAAGCCGCCGAGCGACTACGACCGTTGGATCTTCCAGAAATTCGCGCTTCTGGTGATGGACGGTCCAGATCGCGCCACGTGCGCTAAACGACAAAATAACGTTTTTTTGGGAAACGCGCCTCCTCGAGATTCGTGCCGGGATCCGACGGCACAGATCGCGCCACGTGTCCAGGTAATATTTAATTTATTTATTTATCTATTTAATCGTTTTAATTATTTAAAAATTTCGAAAAAATATTTTAAAAATCGAAAAAATTAATTAAAAATTCTAAAAATAATTATTAATTCAGAAAAATTATTTTTAAATTCTGAAAAAAATAATTATTAAATTAGAATAATTAATTAATATTTTCGATAATTAATTATTTAATTCGGAAAATGAATAAAAATTCAAAAAAATGAGAAAAAGTTCAGAAAAATCTAGAAAAATCACCAAAAATCTAGAAAATTCTGAGAATATTTTTGGGCATTTTACAAGCCCAGAATAACACCGTTACACCCCAAGCAAGATCCAAAACTCCCTTAAGAACACCGATAAAATCCCGTACGCCATTAGAACAGTAAAACTACTCTTCAAAGACTGAAAAACTCAGTCTCTAGGAGTGGGGGGATCGTGATATGGCTAAAAATAGGATTAAATCGGGACCGTTCACATCGGAGACGAATCTTAAAGCTCAGGGGTAAAACGGCAATTTCACCTACCGACAGGTCTGAAATGGGAACTGGGTCTTTATTCAAAGCCCAATAACCCATAAACGGATCCACATCAACTGGGTACGGGTTCCAACCCGCTGCACACCCGGTCCAGCAAGATAAAATCAAGGTCCCTGATTAAATCTTAATCAACGGCCCTGATTCACATCCATCTTTTCACTGGGAATTAGGGATTACATTCCTTATCTATACACATGAATTACATGCCTAATCTGATCCCTGAGACGCCTATAAATACCCCCCATTCATCTCCATTAAGAGGTAATCAGTATTTTGCCAATTTACGCTCTTTCTTAATCATCCCTGATTACTGACTTGAGCGTCGGAGGGTGCGTCGCCGGGATCCATCCCGGTGTCTCGCACTTTTTGCAGGTTCGCAGCAGCGGCAAGAGACCAAGTCAACAAGTCGGTGATGGTCAACAGGTCAACAGGTTTGCCTTGTTCATTTTCAAAAGAATCCACAAATTCTATCTGTTTACCCCCACACCAGATTTTGCGGTAACACTTAATATATTGTTTTCTGGAGGGGTGGGTGACTGTGGAGTTGTAAGAATGGAGCCGATAAAAGTTGAGATATTTGACATATGTGATTGTGTAGCCCCTAATAAAGTTCTCAGAAGCCAGTTTTTCGTTCAGGTCAAGTGTATATGAGTAAATCTTAACTTGTGGTCCATTTTATTTCCTTTGCTCCTGAGAAACAAACTTAATATATTGTTATCTGGAGAAAAGATTCAAATATTTGATTAGAAGAGATAGAAGAGTTTGTGAGGAAGTAGGTAAATAGTGAGTAGTAAAATTCTTCCCTTTTTCTTTTTCAGGAAGTTACCTGGTGATAGAACGTTAAAGCTGAACTCCGGATCCTGTTTCCTACCACACCCAGATAAGGAGGAAACAGGTGGAGAGGATGCTCATTTTATTTGTGTTAATGAGCAGGCTATAGGTGTAGCAGATGGCGTTGGTGGGTGGGCAGATCTTGGAGTGAATGCAGGACTGTATGCTAGAGAGCTTATGTCTCATTCAGTATCGGCCATCCTAGAAGAGCCTAAAGGGTCTATTGACCCAGTAAGGGTATTAGATAAAGCATACAGAAGCACCAAAGCGAGAGGGTCCTCTACGGCATGCATCATTGCTCTCACTGATCAGGTGCTACCTTGCTTACTCTTCTTCTGTTTATTTTTCTCCCATTCACTAGACACCATCTTCTATTCTAAATGCATATTCATCCAAGTGACATGCAAATTCTGAACACACAAATTAAACATATGATGCAGACTCTAGTAAATTTAGAGTCCTAAGTTGCAGTTTCTGTAGGATTTCAAGATACAGAAACTATTAAGGTACTAGATTTGCCCCTGGTCACGTGCCTATGGCACGTCTTTAGAATGATACAACATATAAAAAACCTTGTAAACAGTAAATCAATAATTATGTAGCCGAAGTTTGAATAGTATGACAATAATTAGTTGTAAATAAAAGTCCATGTTTTCATTAGTATATGGTGAAAAATAATTATAAATTGGGGTATAAAAGTCCATGTTTCCATATATATATATATATATATATATATATATATATATATATATAGAGAGAGAGAGAGAGAGAGAGAGAGAGAGAGAGAGAGAGAGAGAGAGAGAGAGAATTAAATAAATAAATGATGTTTTGGGGAGGAATTTGAATTCGAGTTTTGGGGAAAAAATGTGTTTTGTGAGGTTAGATCTGAGCCTTTGATTTTGGGGAGATTGAAGGAGAGCCGGTTGATAGCTTTCTTTGTGTTTTATTATATAGATAACTGTTTTAAACATACTTCTCATGAGAAAATTTTGGAGCTCCCTATAGTAAACAGTATTTACTTTGATCTTCAGCTATTTTTTTTCCTTTTTAAGGTGTTAGAATATAAATATTAAAACCCTCACCCAGTCACCCTTATCACAACTTCGGAGTTTTGGTCTATCGGTAGGGTACACAAGGGAAAACGGGGGTGTAGGGGTGTTGTTGGCACTATGTTAGTTTTTCCTTCAACAACTTTGTTTTGAGGTGTATATCGAACACCTCTACCTCATAAATATTATATTCATAAATTTGACAGAAACTCAAAATGTTCATATGAGATAGTTGGTTTTTAAGAGTTGAAGATTTCACCGACGAGGGTGGAAGGGCAAAAGCAGTGAAGCATGGAGACTTCTATCTAGGATCTGTGTCATATTAGACACGTGTTGTGTCATATTAGACAAGTGTCAGATACTTTTGCTGAACACGAGTATCCAACGGGACACTAGCTATTTTAGTGTAGTTTCTCAAACTTTTCCTCTCGTCCGCGTTTTCTGTTGCATTGTGTTTGTGACGGCATGTCCATGTCAAATGCTTCTTAGGCCAATAGGCCTCGACATTTGGGTTTGGATAAAATTTGTTTTAACATTTGCTTCTATTGGAACTTTCTCTAAGTGTTGCATCATGAAAATGCATGAGATTTAAGGATAAGTATGCTATAAGGACGGGCAGATACCAGAATAGGCATTCATGTTGTTTTGTGTGCTGCATCCCTACATAGGTTTGACGCATTTTGAGATTTCATGAATGTACGGATTATAGTCATCTCTGTTTTATCACGTCACATATCTGGGGATGTTGTTACCAATTGCATGGACATCTACTGCATGTTCGGAAAAACACGAGATCGTATTTAAGTTTTTGTCATGAATCTGGGTGTGAACTATAGTGATTATGGATTCTGCGGTTGGAGGAACAATCATGGACACTTACTGTAGTCTTGATGCACATGCTTTATTATATTTTTAAAACATGCAGTCACTAGTAGCCAGTTTTTACCTGTAGTTGCATGGCTACATCATGCTTAGATTTATATTTGCAAACCAAGCTTTTCCTTTTTCCTTCTGGATGCGATTAGTTTCTTTAGTTTACTTGTTCCTTTTTTTACCATAGATAATTTGATGCATTTATTGTAGGAAGAATACAATTTGTGGCATATTTAGTGCTTTAGGTGTGAGCAAGTTATACCATCTTCTCAATTTGTACTTGACTCCTCATTTTAGTTCAATTTGGAGGTTGTTCCTTGTAAGGTTTTCTACATACAATCTACTGTGGATGTTTTAAGATTCTGGCTCTTTTTTGTGTTTAGTACTTCTTACTAGTATATATGCCATGTTGGCAAATCTGTCAAAAGTTATCACTAGGATCGAGATTTGGATTATTTTTTGAATTTGTTAGTTAGAATGAACACCTGTGTGGTGTTTCCGTGTATATGCTAACTTTTGTTGTACCTTAAATTTATCTTGATTCTTCAATGGTTAATTTTATTTTGACACTACTTTTTGATAGGGCATTCATGCTGTCAACCTAGGGGACAGTGGGTTCATAATTGTGAGAGATGGGTGCACAGTCTTCCGGTCACCAGTACAACAGCATGACTTCAACTTCACTTACCAACTCGAGAGTGGAAATGGCAGTGACCTACCTAGTTCCGCCCAGGTAAGCGGATGTTCCTTTGCTCTCTCTTATTTGTTAAATGCCATCCAGACCTCTCTCATTTGTTCAATGCCAACAAGACTACCTGGTCCCCTGCCAGTTTGGTTAGGATTAAGGATGTTGATCCTTTAGTAGATTACTGAAGGACCTACTGCAACTCACAGCCACAAACTGGGGGGACTTTACAAACAATTACCGGATTTGGAGAAGCTAACAGCTGATACACATTTTTAAGAGACTGGATGGCAACTCTGAACCTTATTTTGGATGAATTCAGGTATTTGCTGTTCCTGTTACTTCGGGTGATGTCGTTGTTGCTGGGACTGACGGTCTCTTTGATAATTTATACAACAACGAAGTGAATGCAGTCGTGGTCCACGCCGTGAGGGCTGGGCTGGGCCCACAGGTGACGGCCCAGAAGATTGCTGCTCTTGCTCACCAGCGAGCACTCGACAAGAACAGGCAGACGCCCTTCTCAACTGCAGCCCAAGATGCTGGATATCGTTATTATGGAGGCAAACTCGACGACATCACTGTAGTTGTATCTTATGTTACTGCCACAGCTCCTTAAAGAGCCGAGAGAACTGCTCTTTGGTTTTTTCTCTTCCCTTTTTGTATATAACAAGCGTCAGAGCAATATAAACTGTTCGAACATTCTAGATGGATGGATCAATACATCCAGCTCTTTTCTTTTGAGGCTTATAGAACTTTGTAAGAAAACATTAATGCTTAGTGTGTTATTGTTTTGTTGCAGTTTTTTCTTCTAATCTACGCTGATTCAGCTATTGTTGGTGAAAGAATGACAGAAAAGTTCCGAGGATAGACAAGTTGTGGTAAGCAATCTAAACCCTTAAATTGTTGCAGTGTTTTGTTTTGTACTTTTTGAATTAAAAGATGGCAAGAGAATTGCCATCCAGATTTCATTGAACCGAAGATAGTAAATACAACTGAATAACATCGGTAGTTTCACTTATCATTGTCTCCAACATAACATCAAAGACTCACCTGGACATCAATAAAACATCTTATACTCTAATTAACTGGGCTTACATCTGACACTCATCATCAAACACCAAGGGTAACATTGCCAGCAAAAGAAACTCAAACCAACAGTAACTCCGGCTTGGCTGAAGCTATGCTGTGTCTCTCCGTTGTTGGTAAATAAACGGCCTGTGTGTGCTTTCTTTCTCGTACTTAGAAGATGATCGCCATAGGAGATTAGTTTGAGAATTTTAAATATTGACTGGATGACATTCATAGAATTATTCCTGAAACAAAGATCATTACGATCAAGCCAAATAAATAATCCATAAACATGCAGCCACAATAACATCCCAGTATCTCATATGTTCTCTATAACTCTCTTCTCTAACTTGTCCCCCAAGATCAATGGCACGTCCTGGGTATTGGACAATGTCAGAACCCCTACATATACACTCTTCCAAATTGGTCGAATCCTTGGGCATCCTAAAAATAGGTGTTACAACATCTCCGGTGAGATCTCACATCGTGGGCATTTATCTTCTGTTGGGGTACCTCTCTTGATTAAATTGACTCTCGTAAGAATTACATTTATGCAAACTATCCAAAGTAATGCTTTCACCTTATGCGAGGCTCTAATCTGCCAAATGTTCTTACATTCTTGGTTAATAATCCCACCATCATTGAGCATGGTATACATGGATTTGTTGCAATGTTGTATGGGTGAAAATCGTTTTTTCACGCAAATGGATATGAAATGAGATGGATTTGATGCGAATGCCGTGATATAGTGTTTTCTCATATGGTGATAATGATTTTTGCTGGGCCGGCCCTCACATTGAGGCAGGTAAGGCGGCCGCCGTAGGTCCCTGAAGTTTTTACAGTTTTAGGGATCTCTAAGTTTGTAATCCCCTTGCAAATATAGATATATATTTTGTGTATAAAAAATATATATATATTGTAATCACGGTTCCTAAAAATAATTATTTGGGCCTTTTGCCTTGGGCCCCCAGAACTCAGGGCTGGCCCTGGATTTTCGTGACTCATCGAAAGATTTGTATACTCTGGTTTCCCTGGTGTATGGATGATTATCTATAATCTGTGACTCCTTATTTGGTTAGAAGCATCTGGGAAAAGAATCGGTTGTGGTTTTGAGTCCAACATTTGATTGAAGATGAGTTGATTTTGGCTATAAGTCCATTGAATCCATCAAATTATTCGAGGGGATTGAAATGAGAAGTTAGCCAGCCATCGGCTACCTCCTCATAGTCACAAATCCGGCGTTCGGAAATAATTCGGCAAGATTCAATATTCGGAGTTCCGCAAAATTCGGAAAATTCGGGAAAAAATCAGCATAGGTTCGGAAAGAAAGAAATACAAAATTTAATAAATCTTAATAGTTAGTACCCATCATCAAAGCAAAAAAAATATTTATTAGTAGTCTGTGAATGTAGTCACTGTATATTGTGTAAGATAAGAATTAATAAGTTTTACGATCATTTACTTGCTTTGATCATCAGTTTTATATGACATCACACTGCATACCATAAACTACACACACACTATAATTAGCTCTGAAAACACTGACATAGCATCACCTAGTTCTCAGTCTTGTTTTGTTTATTAGCTACTTAACCTATGCACCAAACAACCAATTACAAGAGTGTTTCATAAGAGAATATCTTAGACTATTACAAATTAGAGACATTAATTACAAAATAATTTCAAACTCAAGTTTCCAAGTTCATGCCATACTTCAATCCTCACTCCCCTTAGTTCCATATCCTCTTAAAAATTGGATAGCAGCAAGTTTTTTTTTTATTAAGGAAAAGGTGCGGATAGCAGCAAGTTCACACACAAATGGTTCATTTTATTGATCAACAATTATAGTGAACATGGACATAGATGAAAATGATAGGAGATCGAGAATCATACCTTCTAATGATTGAGCGAACGAAATTCTTTTGATTGCAACAGAAAAAGAGGAATCGTCGCTCCTTTTGATTTGGAGGAAAAAAAATCTGCACGGCTGGGAAGAAAAAACACAAGGGGAGAGGAAAGCAATGTGCTACAAGGAAATAGGGTTGAATACTTGAGTTGGGTTATTGAGTATTATTCGCGAATAATTCAGCAATTCGTGATTTTCGCAAATTATTCGCTCACTTCGCAAATAATTCGGGAAGCGACGTATAATTCGCGAACTATAGTTCGGGTGATGAAATATTCACGAATAAATCACGAATTTGCCGAATTAAACCTGAACTTTGTGACTATGCTCCTCACTACTCAGCCACTGGACTTCAGGTCCCAGTACAGGTTAAAAAAAATTGATCGTGAGAAATTGGGTGATAATACTATAATTTCATAATCTCGTTCAAAATTGGTGGATTATAACCCTCGAAATCAGTCAAAATTCTTAAATTTCATAATATCTGGAAATCATCCAAATTGGGTGGACTATAGTCAACAAAACCATACGAAAATGCTTAAGTATCATAATCTCTACTATCTCTAGCAATCGTTCGAAATTGGTGAACTATAACCCACGAAATCAGATGCAAATGCTAAAATTTCAAAATATCTCAAAATTATCCAAAATCGGCACACTAATCCATGAAATCGGATAAAAAATTTTGAAATATCAGAATATCTGGAAATCATTTAAAACCGATGGTCTATATCCCACAAAATCGTACTGAAATTTTAAAATCTCTCAGGTCCAAAATAATCCATCACCTGTGCTAGGTCCAAGTCATGTCAATCCATGTTGGATATAAGTAGTGGATATTACTAGCTAGCAGCTCAACAAGCTCCATACATGCACACTTGTTGGCATTTCGAATCGATTGAAGATGCATGCAAATGATGCAATCTTAAAAAGGCTTCCAACTATACTATATCAACGTACAGATTCAAACAAACTACTCATAGCAGCCCAAGTTGAAGATCTAAACAGACCCCAAGTCTTCCAGTTCCATCACCATCATCCATGATCCATCAAATTATACAATGCAAGCTAGTGGCACCTCCACCACTAACTAGACCCCACCTCAATCCGACGTGCCATTCTACTCTTCACTGCTTCCCGGGCCCACCTTTGAAGTGACTCTGGCGCACCATTATCATCATCCCATCCCATGCATGCACATCACATACATACATACATACATGATGGAACTTTAGTTACACAGGACTCGTGTCAGAGCGTGAAGACCACGCTGACTTTTGAACATAGAAAGATAAAGGGCAGGAGACAGTGTGAGGTTGAGAATATGTTCTCTCTGGTGGGGTCCGAGTCAATCCTGGCCGTCCGTAACTTGATGATGATGTAATGGATTTTGAGTACGTGACCCCAATGTATGCATGAGTGGAGGGAAAGGGCGGGCCCCAACATCGAGCTTTCTCTCTTTCTTTCTTTCTTTCTTTCTTTCTTTCTTGGTTTGTTTGTCAGGTAGTGCAGCTAGCATAGGAAAGAACGTGGTGATGTTGATATTTTCTTTTTTTCTGGGGTTTCTTTTATAGTTTGATATAATTAATTAAAACTTAAAAGTTTGATTTTTTGAGGAGGAATTATTGGAAATTATCAACATCAAAGAGTCATGATGGAGTTGACTATTTTGAAGAGAAGTTGGATCAAAATTTTGGGGAATATGTTTTTACATATTTGTTGTGGTTCGCATATTTTTTGTAGGACTTTTATATGCCTAATTAATAAGGATCATATACTAATAATTAAGTAGCTAGGATAGTTTTTAGTTTTTACCAAAAGTGTATATGTGATTAATATTAATTCTAAATACCTTTGCATGTGTAACATCTTGCAGCTTGCTATGTCTATTATTATTGTAATAGAATAATTTGTTACCGAACAATTTTATTTGTAATTAAACATTATAATAACTAAATAAAAAAGAAATCTTAGATTCGATGTCAGACAATGTCATTTTTTAAAAAAAATATTTAAAAGACGTACATCATCGAACGTGTAAATTGCTAGTATATTTAATTTGTGACGAAAAGTTATAAGTTGAGAGCTGAATGGAGCCTAAAATGGTTCATTCTTCTTAAGACCATAAAATTAAAATGACACTGAAAAGATATCAATAAATATGATGTTAATCAGTAAACTATATATTCTAGCTATATGAATATATTTGGGCCAATAATATGAATATATTTGGGCCACTGAGTTGCGGCTCAGATGCATGGTAAAAAGGTGGGATGGGTCAATGGTGGTGTTCGATTTGAGACCAGCTGGTAGAGTTCGTATAAGAAAGCTATATACGACGAATTTTGTTCAGCATTCGATCATAGTAAATCCAAAGAGTTTCATAACCTTGAAAAAGCTATTGGCTCTTAGCTAGTAAAGAGTCCAAATTAAGATGAGGACTCAATGCGTACGCCATTTAAACAGTGAGTTAGAGTAAAACAAGTAACACACATACTTTAGCTCCTTGACAAAGACATAGCAACACTCATCCTGAGCTCTATGTAGTCACGAATGAAAGTCTACAAAGACATGTATAGCAACACTCATCCTGAGCTCTATGTAGTTGATCATCAGTGCTATAGTGCATAAGATAGGATATAATACGTTATTATCAGGGCCGGCCCTGAGTTCCAGGGGGCCCTAGGCGAACTTCCGAAATGGGGCCCCCCTGCCCCATACAAAAAAAAAAAAAAAATTACGCGCGAAACTCGTGCCTATATTTACAAGGAAAGTTTGAAATCGGGGGCCCCAAAAATGGCGAATTCCGCGGGGGCCCGAGGCGGCCGCCTTCCCCGCCTACATATCAGGGCTGGCCCTGGTTATTATATGATAGTTGGTCACTTGCTCTTTCAAAAAAATGCGTTATTATATGATAGTAATGACAAGGGATAACTTTAGTAAACCCACCACACGATTTGCAAGTTTGCAGATAACCCACCCTATCTTTTTTTGTTGTTTGCTAAACTATCGAGCTAAATTAGTTGCGGTTTGCAACCTGGTCACTTCTTCCATTAAATTTAAGGTGTTTGGACCGTTATACCCCTACAATCAGTGATCACAAAATTGAGCACATTTTTTTTTAAATTGGGGGTTTTATTTATTTTTTTTGAATTTTTTGAATCATCCCCTCCAAAAAAGAAATCCCAAAAAATTATTTTAATCATTATATAATTTTTAATCATAAAAAAATAACATTGATAGTCTAGGGAAGAAATACTCCAAAAAGTGGACGGGAATGGTCACCTGATCCAAATTTGGACGGAGGGGATAAACCACAACTAGTTTAATCCGATAATATTAAAAAAAAGATGGAATGGGTTATCCGCAAACTAACAAAACATGGGTTGGGCTTACTGAAATTGTCCCTAACGATAATTGTACTACTTTTCATATGCTCCTTAATTTAGTACTATTTCTTAACACTTGCATTATTTGGCTGTACAAATTAGTAACTCCACCTTCAATCCTTTGAATTTTTTTCCAAAATGACCCATTTTATGAAAGTTTTTCCACAAACGACCTATTTTTTTTTAATTCCATAAACGCCTCACTCGCTTTTTGAAAAAACGAGTGTGGTATAATAATCCACGCTTTTTCAAAAAGCGAGTCATAGGGTTCAGAAAATTTGAAACCTAAGACTCGCTGTTTGAAACACCGCGGATCATAATGCCACACTCGCTTTTTCAAAAAGCGAGTCTTGGCCTTCTTTGCCCAGCAACACTCGCTTTTTGAAAAAGCGGGGGGAATTAACCCACACTCGCCTTTTCAAAAAGCGAGTGTCGTTTGGGACTTAAACCCCCCACCCCCAAACAGATCTCACTATTCTCTCTATTCTTTCTCTTCCTCTTCTAACTTTGAAACCCTAACCCATCTCGCATCTCAAATTCGTCAAAGTATCCTCGTAATTTGTGGAATAACCCATAAAATTGCTTTAGACAACTTAAACCTATCTTCCGATAGAGGTTTAATTTGTTGGAATTTGGGTATACTTGAAGAAGAAAGCAACTTTATTGTGAAGGTATGATGTTTATTGCCCCATTATTTTGTTAATTTCATTAGGTTTTCTTTATGGGTAGATAATAACTCGCTTATTGGTATAAATTAACGTAGGTATGGATTTGGAGATTCGTATTTGGTTATACTTTGGTGGTGAAATAATTCGTGATCCAAAGATTGGTTGTTGTTATAGCGTGTTGGATCTGGAAATAGTTTGAGTATCCCGTACCATTACATTTGAAGAAGTAGTTGAGAAAATATATGAAGTTACTAATTGGGATAGGAATCAACGGAATGTGAAAATTTTAGCTCGATACGCAGCAGGAAGAGGAGATGGTCAGTATTTTATGACAGTGCTCGTACCTACTGATAATGCGCTGAAGTCATTGATTGCAAGGACATTTGATCCCAATTGTGCTTGGTCTGCATTAGAGTTATATATTCAGCAAATTCAAGTTGTGAATGCTCAGCCACATGATATTCCCAGTGCAAGCTTCATAAGGATAGTACCTACACAGCAGATGAGGTCTATCCCCGCTCAATCTTCACAACCAAATCCAGTATCCTTACAAGAGAACACCTTCACAAATACAATAATCTCGGATTCTGTAAATGTTGAGCTGCCACGCCAACCTAGTCCGGTTCCTGACTGTTCTAAATGACAGTATATTTGAACTCTTTCAAAATACAGTCTGTAACAACAACTTATTAGACGATGATGAAGATGAGGAAGAAACAGACGATGAAGATGTTGATAGTGGTGAAAATGATGACGGAGACGAAGATGATGATGATAGTGATGCAACTAATTGGACTGGGATGAGATAATGAAGAATTTAGGAGTGATTCGACAATTAATTTGATGGAATATGGCGTTAAATCGAAGAGTATGGACGTTGGGTTAGGGTTTCGCGCGCGGAGAAGGAGAAAGAAGAGAGAATAATGAGATCTGTTTGGGGGTGGGGGGTTTAAGTCCCAAACGATACTCGCTTTTTGAAAAAGCGAGTGTGGGTTAATTCCCCCCGCTTTTTCAAAAAGCGAGTGTTGCTGGGCCAAAAAGGCCAAGACTCGCTTTTTGAAACACCGAGTGTGGCATTATCCTCCACGATGTTTCAAAAAGCGAGTCTTAGAGTTCAAATTTTCTGAACCCTAAGACTCGCTTTTTGAAAAAGCGTGATGGATTATACCACACTCGCTTTTTCAAAAAGCGAGTGAGGCGTTTATGGAATAAAAAAAAAATAGGTCGTTTGTGGAAAAACTTTCATAAAAATGGTCATTTTGGGAAAAAATTCCAACCCTTTTTAGGTTAAAAGTGGAATAGTTAACTAATTAGATATCAGTAGTTAATTAATCCTCTCTAGCATGCATCCGATCGAATCTTTGATACTGTACAGCCACCAAACTGGACATTACAAGATTTGCTACTCATTATACTACGAGGACTGCTAACAATATACAACCAATCAAAAAAGATAAAGAAAAAAAAGAAGAAACACAACACAAAAACAATATAAAGAAATGCATGTGTGATAGGGCTACATGTACATGTGCCTAACAAAGATTCCTCTAATCTTCCTCCCTCTATGCATGATCGATCTGTCCTTTAACTCATCCATCACTCATCATATTCAAAGTATATCTTGGTCGGGACCTTTCTTTCTTTCTTTCTATACCTCTCTATAGTGTTTTGGACACGGTTGATACACGCCATAACTGCACTCATAAAGATAAGAGAGAGAGAAAGAGAAAGAGAAAGAGCCATACATACATTCATTGCTTAGCTCTTAACTTAGCTTGTCATTCACAAAAGGCAAAAAATATTTCTCATTAGATTCTATTAGCGATAAAAAGGAGTTGGGAGAAAGTTGGTTATCATCACCCACTCAAAGAAAAATTAAAGGCATTGTATTGTTGTGGGGAAAAAGATATATATAGGAAAATGTATTGTAAGACCCTTGTTCGACTCCGATGTATTACTAGCCTCTTTGACTATAGGGACCAAGCTTCTAGTCCCTTTCCGATCAATCTTTAAAAACAGAACTGGCCATCCAAGACCGGATTGAACTGGGTTCAGTACGTAGAACAAGAAGAAATTAAGTTTACTGTAATTATATACTCGATCGATCAAGTATATCTTATCTTTAAAATATTGTCTTCTTATGGTTAGTAGGTTCAGTTCAGCATTATTCTTGTCAATCGAGGTATAAAAGTTTAGCCAACTTTCTTCTATTTCCGAGTTTCTGTGGATCCCGTCAAGTTTAGGGTCGGGTTCTAGTTGAATTTGTTGGAAAAAGTTTTTGCATATTTTACGGGCCGGATTCCGGTGGGCTACAACCACCGGCGGCCCCGGAAATTAATTGAATCATGTTCCTCTCGTCGAGTACTATTCTGTATTGTACTCACTTGCCAAAAACGGCTTCCGTATGAATGAAAAATGTAGGTGCAAAGTTGGCTACTCTAAATGTACTAACTTGAACAGTTGGAATGAATAATCCCACATCGGAAGATGGAAAATATTTTCTCTAGTATATAAGTTAAAGAAATGGACTGAAGAGCGTAGCCCTGGGGTTACCACTAACGTGTAGTGGGGAAAGGACGTAGCCAAAATAACAAATACACACGTGCGCTCGGCCTTGGCATGGTTTGGTCTGGCTTGGCTATATATTTTTTTCCTATGATTGTTACAGAGTAATGGACCTTTCAGTTACTCTCATTCTCCTATAAGACTACCCACCGTCACACTACGGAGCGAATTTTGCTTTAAGAATAGAGATCTTAAATCGTATGGTTTGTTTCTTCATTTCCTGTAATTGTAATTCTTCACAAATATTATTAGCATTTTCCGGTTTTATGAAATTCAAGTTCTGAGAGAACTCGGTCCAGCTGCCTTCTTCAATTATCAGTGTCCGATTCTGGTTGTACATGGTCCGATCGGCTGGTCTGATTCACTTAATTTCTACAACACTAGCTTAGCTTCTGATACACACATATAGTAGATTCATGAGCTTGACTTTGTTCGGAAGAAAACAATCAATATATGAAAGCTCATATATATATATATATATATGTTGATGAGAGGTTAATTAGGGTGCGCAAAAATTTGAGTCAAAGGGCTAAAGGAAAATGACATTTGAAAGAGGGTCATGAAATTAGTTTTCCAAGAAGGGAAAATGGCTGCAGAGATGATCAGATACAGGAAGCAATTAATTCAGTAAATTAACCTTGTGGAGTAGGATGAAGGTGCTAATGAGATTAGGTGATTCTATGGATATGTGGTTTACTTTGAAATCTCAGCTAGCTTTTCTCCCTTGATTCAATTCATCATAATATGCTGCTTATTGCTGCTTTAGTTTTGCTGCCACCATGTTATTCTTCCTTCATATAATTTTGATGTTGATCACTCATCACATGTACAATAATAGGGAGGAGTATTCTTACTGGACCGCAGTTTAGGGTCCATGAGGAATAAAGAGTGATCACTATTTGATTAATTATCTTTAATTTATCATTTATAAAAATTTCGCAGAAAATTAGAATCTAACATGTTTTGGATGTCACAAAGCCAAAGACGAAACCCTTTAGAATTTGCCTTTGCTGTGTCATCGAAAAACTATTTACTTTTGGAAAGTGGAGAAAGATCGCAGTTTAAAGTTTCTTGATTAATTTTAAAGAGGAAACTCTCTCTAATACTATAATGGAAGAGTTGGGGTTATCATTTGTATACAATCAACCATCTAATCTCAATCATTTATTTTTAAGTGGGAGTTATATTAACCATTTATTTACCTAATTGTTGTTAGTTACCATAGTACTCTCAAAGTTCAAATTTATTTACTACATAATTATTTACAAAAATATTGCTCATATAATATAAAAGTTTGTGTCACTAGAAGTAATTTGTAAAGAATATATGATGAGTAAGGGGAGGTCTCGGGAATTCAGATTACGTCTTATTATTTACTATTTACTGTATAAAAAAAATAAAATTAGAATGTGCATTGCACGTGTAGAATACTAGTGTAAAATATGGAAACGTATCGTAAAGAGAAGAATCGATGAATTTAGTTTGCCTTAAATTGCTAGTACAACAAACTATACTTTAGAGCATCCACAGTCGTTTGCTATATTTCTCAAATTCTCATATTATGAGAATAATATGAGAATCGACATCTGCAGTCGTTTGCTAATTTGTTAAAAAATAGCAAACGAGCTACAGTCGATTCTCATATTTGAGAAGTGGGCTAGCGAATTTGAGAATATAGAAGACGATACATGATGTATCGTCTCAATATATTTAATATTTTTTATTACAATCGGACGAGACAACTTGTCTCGTCCCATAATTTTTTTTTTTTTAATTGGGTCGGACGATACATGTTGTATCGTCCTTCCCAATTTTTAAATAAAAAAAAATTTAAAGCCCCATCAAACGGAACAACATGTCCCGTTTGATCACAAATTTGATCGGACACAACATCATGTTGTGTCCCATGGGTTTTAATTTTTTTTTTTTTTTTTTAAACACTAGGACGAGACAAATCCTTCTAAAATATAGAAAATAGCATTGCACAAGTTCACATCTATTCTATTCCTATTCTTCTCATTTTGCTAAAAAATAGAAAACTCCATTGTGGATGGTCTTAGGCTGAGAATAATTTTTCCATGATTTAGCTCCTCGCAGGAGATGTATTGACTCTTAATATATACTTACAGTATCTACTAAAAAATTTCTACTGCATTAATTGCAAATTTGTGCAATTTTTATACTACCGGACACGAGAATTAGTTGCGTGCACTTGCATGTGTGGACTGCAATAATAATATTGTACTTTGTTTTTTTGTATAATTAGGATGGAGAGAGAACATTCCAGCCTAAATAAAATAAATAAACAATATAGCAGTACAAAATAGTTGTATAAGACAACATATAGCAAGGAATTTTTTTTCCAAAATGATCCTTTTTTTGAAAGTTTTTTCCTAACTGCCCTATTTTTTATTTTTGTTTCCTAAACGATCCACTCGTTTTTTAAAAAAGCGAGTTTGGTTAAAAATAACTCGCTTTTTCAAAAAGCGAATCTGGAACTTTTAATTTTCGAAATGTTAGACTCGCTTTTTTAAAAAGCGAGTTATTTTTAACCGAACTCGTTTTTTCAAAAAGCACGCATGGTTATTTTGGTAAATATTTTCGAAAGTGGGTCAGCTTGGTAAATACTTTTAGAAAGTGAATTAGTTTGGTAAATAATTTTAGGAAGTGGGTCATTTTGGTAACAAGTTCTTTCTATATCACATTGTCACTTTATCTTCTTTAGGCCACTATATATGAAATCGTTTGTCAGGACTTTTGATATCACATTGTCACTTCATCTTCTTTGGTCATAATTTTATAAATTTAGCAACTGTTTAGCAGTAGCAGGGGATATACATAACTTGACATTATTTCAGTATATACATAATTGGAGTGTTTTAAGTTGTCGAGAATGAGCCCATAGATACTCTCAATCCCCAATATACACATAATTGGCTTTTGACCTATCAATCATATGCGCTGAGTTCTTGCGCCAAAAGTCTCACACTCGCTTTCTGAAAAAGCGAGTGTGGTTAAAAGGGTCCATGTTGTTTTTTGTATTTTACATTAGCGGAAATGACCAAGTTACCACTTTCTTCATATAACCAGATTATCACCTTAAGGGTAAAAGAGTCATGCGGTAGGGAGGGACGGATGAAGTTCATCCGTCTTTCACTTTCACAAATTTTTTTAATTATAAACTTTATATATTTAATATATATTATTTATATTTAAAGTATTAAATCCACCGAGAAACAGAAGATCTTCATTCATAAAGTTATTTATATTTATAAAGTTAGCAACAGTTTAGCAGTAGTCGAGGATATACATAACTTGACATTATTTCAGTATACACATAATTTGTGTGTTTTAAGTTGTCGAAAATGAGCTCATAGATACTCCCAATCAATCTTAGCTTTTGGCCTATCAATTATATGCGCTGGGTTCTTGCACCAAAAATTCTTATATTAAAAGGGTGGTTGTAACTTCGTTCATGGTTGGTGTTATACATAATGGTAGACCACAAAAGCCTGACGTGGTAATTGATGAAACATTGTTTTCTAGTTCTGAATATTGTCAGCAGACTAAGGTTTGCTCATAATATATTGTTTTGTATTTCTTGCACTTGTTTTGAAAGCCCAAGTTTATTTTTTCCTAACAAAGAAGAAATTTTCTCTCTTGATCACTTTTCTTTTGTTTGTTTATATTGTTGTTTATGAATTGTCCATTCTGTTTATGATTTGTCCATTGATTTATTGGTAGGAGCATCAACATATGCCAATTCAGTATTTGGATGGATAAATGTTAAGATTGTTGTCGAGGCTCATATCTGTTAACCATTGGATCTGATTTCTAAGATCGTAACCTAATGGTGAACTATTTTGGTTGATAGGTGTGCTGATGAAAAAGAGATGATATTTTAACCACCCTCGCTTTTTCAGAAAGCGAGTGTGAGATTTTTGGCGCAAGAACTCAGCGCATATGATTGATAGGTCAAAAGCCAATTATGTGTATATCGGGGATTGAGAGTATCTATGGACTCATTTTCGACAACTTAAAACACACAAATTATGTATATACTGAAATAATGTCAATTTATATATATCTTCTGCTACTGCTAAATAGTTGCTAAATTTATAAAATCATGACCAAAGAAGATGAAGTGACAATGTGATATAGAAAGTCCTGACAAACGATTTCATATATAGTGGTCTAAAGAAGATAAAGTGACAATGTGAAATAGAAAGAACTTGTTACCAAAATGACCCACTTCCTAAAATTATTTACCAAATTAATTCACTTTCTAAAAGTATTTATCAAGCTGACCCACTTTCGAAAATATTTACCAAAATAACCAAGCGTGCTTTTTGAAAAAGGCGAGTTTGGTTAAAATAACTCGCTTTTTCAAAAAGCGAGTCTAACATTTCGAAAATTAAAAGTTCCAGACTCGTTTTTTGAAAAAGCGAGTTATTTTTAACCAAACTCGTTTTTTCAAAAAGCCAGTGGGTCGTTTAGGGAACAAAAATAAAAAATGAGTAATGCTAGAGCCACTACCAATTTCACTACATTTCTCTTCACTACCTTAGGTGGCACACTCCAATAGGTAGAGGATGATAGAGTAGGTGGGAGAACTCTCCAATAGGAGTATGCCACCTAAGGTAGTGAAGGAAATGATAGTGAAATTGGTAGTGGCTAAAGCATTACTCATAAAAAATAGGGCAGTTTGGGAAAAACTTTAAAAAAAGGTCATTTTGGGAAAAAAATCTATAGCAAGGGGGCAATTTGAAAATCAAAACCCCACACCGGCATACCCCACTACAGCCGTGCAGGAACCGCCAAACACACAGCTAATAAGAGAATAGCCTACCAATACAGACAACAGAACCCAGACCCAAATCAGCAAACAAACAGGAAAAACCAGAACCAACAATAACGGAAGCCGACAGGGGATGAAGAAGCCCAGGCATTGCTAAAGGCACAAACACGCATCCACCTTCGGAGCAAGACCAGAAGGAACATCACTCCCCCAGCCGCCTCGGCGCAGTCGAACCTCCCGAAGAAGATGAATGCCACAGCAACATCCTGGAGGGAAATGACCCTAAAACCACAAGACCCTAAAAAAAAAACTCCCCTTGGCAGCCAAGAAGAACAACAACTGTAGGCGCTGCGGAGGACTGCGACAGCCAAATACCTGCATCAAAAAGAAAAAGACAACAAAGACCAGCACTGCCAGACCTGAGCGGATAGTGGCCACAACCTCAGACACCACCCCGACCATAGAACGCAGAGAACCCCACAAATGGTCGGAAAACAAAACACAAACATAAACAAAAGAAAACACAGAGAAAAGAGCCTGCAAGAGAATTAAACCACATCGGAGCAAGAACGGAGAACATGCATATATAATTAGAGACTAACAGAAGGATAGGTAGAGCATACGCCATATAACAGACAGGCAAAGAAATAAAAAATGGCTAAGCATTAGAAACCCAGAGCCAATAGCCCACAACAATCAAAGCACCAGTCGTGAATGGGAGCAAGCAAAAGTCAGTCACAGCCCACATCAAAACACACAACCACCATCATCAACCAAAAATGACCTGTCAAAACAAGAGATCAAAACAAACCACCCCAGCGATACCACAAAAAAGCAAGTGCAGGAGAACGTAGCCAGGGAAGAAACAAAAAACGCTACCAAGTTAATTCTATGATCAAAGAAGAGAAGGAATATGTTAAAAAGCAAACCAGAGGACCAAAGAAAGTAACACTGAGATAAGATAAGCAAAATAAAACGCTCTAATAATTCAAGAAAACTGCATCAAAAAACATGAGATTAGGGAGGGAGAAAGGTATTTTGAAGGAAGGAATAACCATCCCTCTCTAAATTAAGAAAGCGCAATTTCAATTTTTTCTATGGGGATAAAGTAGAAGTCCAGAATTTAGTAAAGAAGCGGAGATCCTCAACGAGCATTGGGATAGATTTGGAGACATTATTAAAGAGGCGATTATTTCTTTCGGTCCAAATAATCCAAATCAACGCCATCATAGCTAGGTCCCAAGTTATGAGAGTCGCGCTGTTGATATTAGACCTCCTCCAAAACATCCACCACGAAGAAATACAGTTCGGGCGGGAGGAGACATGCCAGGCATTAATATAGATAGTCCATAAAGGGGATGAAGAAGGACAAAGCAGGAAAAGATGGTTAGCATCCTCATGGTGCAATTGGCAAAAAGCACACATTTGCCGAATAGCAAGATTTCGCTTATTAAGAATATCCATCGTTAAGAGCTTATCTTGTATAGCTAACCAAACAAGAATTTTAACTTTGAGCGGAGCACAACAACTCCAAATAATCTTAGCCGTCGGAGAAGTAATCCCTCTATGGTTGAGAAAAGAATAAAAGGATTTAACGGAAAAAGATTCTGAAGACGTCCATCTCCAAGATAAATCTTCACGTTGCGCCTAAGCAAAGGAATGTAGCTGAGAGAGAAGAGGAATATAGTTGGGGAGAGAAGAAGGGGGAAGAACCCTTTTGAACGGAATAACTCATTTAAGGGCACCTTGAACTTCCTCCAAACAATCCGCAAACAATGCATTTGGATTCGCAGCAAGACGGAAAAGATCAGGAAATAAACCCGCAATTTTATAATTACCGATCCAAAGGTTTTAGAACCATCCGAACATAATTTGAAAACCCCAATACGGAACGGAGCAACAGCTTTCCACACACCATTCCAGAAAGGGGACGCCGTAGGTGAAAGATTTGGATCCAGTTTCCAAATTTTGGTCCGAGAGTGGAATTTGTGGAGGATTAAGCAAGCCCAGGAGGACGAATCATCTTTCAGGATATGCCAAATCCACTTTCCTAAAAGAGCCACATTTTGGTGCCTAAGGTTAAGGATACCAATATCACCATCTTTCTTAGACTTACACACCGATGTCCGATTACACAGGTTTGTACCGAGTCTATGATTGGCGGACCCAGACCAAAAGAAATTTTTTCTAATATGATCAACTTTCTTAATAACCCAGGATGGTAAGTAGAAGGACATCATATACAGGGGCAACGCAGTAAGAACAGAATTAACAAGGATAAGCCTACCACCACACGAAAGAAGTCTACCCGACCAAGAGTTGAGTTTCGATTCAAATTTGTCAATCAAAGGCATCCAATCTACCACAAGGAGTTTCCCCCAACACAAGGGAATACCGAGGTAGAGGATAGGAAAGCAAGAGGAGGAGCAATTGAAAAATTGCACAATCTCTGCCTGACGGTTAGGGTCACTCCCTAACCACAAGACCGAGGTCTTGTTAAAATTAATAGACAACCCAGAGGCCAATTCGAAGAGATATAGCAGGAGCTTGAGGTTTCGCAGAACAAACCCATTGGCTTTGGAGAAAAAGATTGTATCATCAGCGTATTGAAGGTTGAGGACACCCCTAAAGCCCTCAAATCCACCTAACTCTTCAATAAAATTGGCATCCCAAACTTTTTGAAGAATCCGACTAAACACATTCGCAACAAGAGAGAAAATAAGAGGGGAAAGCAGGTCTCCCTGACGGAGCCCCCACTTGCACTTAAACTTCTTGCCTTCCATTCCATTAATGATAATGGACGAAGTACCAGAAAATAGACTGTATTTAATCCAGGCAATCCATCTTGGCCCGAAGCCACGATGCTGAAGAGTTTCAAAGAGGAATTCCCAATTGACTTTGTCATAGGCTTTTTCGAAATCCAGTTTTAACAGGATACCCTCTGAGCCAGATTGTTTACAACCATAGATAATTTCCTGGGCCGTAGCCACACTGTTAAGAATAAACCTATCTTTAATAAAACCGGAAGGCGCCAGATCAATAAGCAAAGAAATTACAAGGCTAAGGCGAGCAGAAAGAACTTTCATAATAATCTTAAAGATCAAATTAAGAAGGCTAATAGGTCGAAAAGCAGAGACTTTGTTGGCCCCAATCAGTTTGAGAATTAGAACAATGTGAGCATAGTTAATGCGGTCAAAAGACAACACCCCCTGGTGAAGATCATTGAACATAAGAAGAATATCCTCTTTTAGGCTCTCCCAGAATTTTTTGAAGAAGAAAGTGGGAAAACCATCAGGACCCTGAGATGAGTCACTTTTCATAGTAAACACCACCGCTTTAATCTCTTTCATAGAGAAAGGAGCATCGAGATTAGAAAGGTCGGGGCCTTCCTCACCACAAAGCCGATGCCATCAAGGTGACAAGAATGACTGCCTGGGCTCTCCTAGAAGGGATTTATAGAAGGAAAGGAAAGCCACATAGAAGTCGGCATCAGAATGAACCTCCACATCATTAACAATAATAGAAGAGATATGATTACAATGTCTACGATGAGAGGCAAAATTGTGAAATAAAGCCGTATTAGAATCTCCCTCTTTAAGCCAGCGAGCCTTAGCCTGTTGAGCCCATTTAAGGTGGTCGTTCTGCAGTAGCGTAGCATATTCTTGCTTACACTCATTCCTGCGGGACCGGAGATGAAGAGGAATGGGATCGGCTTCTTCAAGCACATCAATGGAGTTGATAGAAGAGAGGATGAAATTTTTAAGAACATAAGCCCGACCGAATCTCTCTTTGCGCCAAATTCTACATCCATGCTTAATAGCATGCAATTTGAGGAGAATTCGACCCAGACCATGAGATCCAACCACACTGGCGAGGCAAGTAAAAATAAGGTTAGCGAACATTTGGTCTTCCAACCAAAAATTTTCAAAACAAAATTTTTGGAGATAAGGAAAGGAAAAGTTAGAGTGAAGAATGAGAGGGACATGATCCGAACACGGATTAGGTAAGGCTTGGACGAACGAATTTTGGAAGGAAGCAAACCACTGAGGAGAGACAATGTATCGGTCAAGCGTAGCCAACGAAGGAAGAATTCGCATATTAGACCAAGTAAAGGACCTGCCATTAATAGGAAAATCTATAAGAGCAAGATCCCGAATACACTCGTTGAAACGCAACGAGCTGTTGAGGGAGGATGGGTTACCCGACCTTTCATGGTCAAATCTCATGACATTAAAGTCGCCGCAAAAGATCTAATAACCTTGAATACTCCCGAAAAATGAGATAAAGTCATCCCAGAAAGACTGGCGACGCTCAGAGGAGCTAGGTCCGTAAATAGAAACAACGGTAAGGTCACAATTGAATTCAAGCCATTGAAGGCAAACCACCAGAAAAAACTGAAGGCGTTGAACGGAGATGAGATTGAAAATATCCTCTTTAAACCCAAAGAGGATACCTCCCCAAGTGTCGATCGAATCTAACGAGATCCATTTGGAGATCCTAGATCCACCGATAGTTCTAAGAATGGAAGGAGAGGGGAAGTGAAGTTTAGATTCCACTAAGGTAATCATATCACAGTGAGACGAAGAGATTAATTGATAAACGGCATGTTGTTTCGGAGCGCTGTCAAGCCCCCTAATTTTTCTTGACACACTAATCATAAGATGATTGGAAATCGCGGGCACGCAAGATTTCTAAGTTACGAAAGAAATCCATCCCTTGCAAGGAAGAGGTATCCAGGCAGAAACCCATACCCGATGCCAAGTTAATCAATTCAGAATTAGAAAGGGAATCAAATTGAATCTGATAGACCGAACCACAAGACGAGAGATTCTGGTTGTTAGGATCGAAAGGCGGAATCTCTAAATTCCTCACTTGCGCCGCTAAGGAGGTTTTAGAAAAAGCCGAAAAGTGAAAGTTATTTTTGGCTCGAATACGAGCACTCGTCCTGACAATCGGCAAAGACTTTAGTCTTAGCATTCCAAGAGGATGGTCGCCTGGAGGGAGAGGATGCCCCACTAGACGAGCTAAGAAGAGCACAGCCAGCAGTGTCATCTGTTGGATAATAGTGTACTTTGTTGGATCCATTTAGGCTCTGTTTGTATGGTTAATTAATTTTATGTTTTCAAGAAAATATATATCAACATAGGATTAATTTCGTCTGAGCGCTCATATTTAGCCATGATTTTCAATTAGTACTTCTTTGCCTTTCTGAAATGCACTTTATAATTTCCTCAATATCATTCAAACTAACATGAAAAGTTCCTTTGATCTTACATAAAATTATTTAACTTTTGGAGAAAAATACACTTTAGTAGAAGGATGCTTTTACAAATAGTACAGTACTGTAATTGAGAACCTTTCTTGTTTTACATTTTCAATATATATATATATATGAAAATTAATCAAAGTGACTAATAGAATTTAGAATATTAATATGAAAATTAATCAAAGCGACTAATAGAATTTGATTAGATACGGCCGGCCTACACCCAAGACATTGCACGTCCGTACATACTTGCAAATCAAATCAGATTAGGTTTAATTACTCTGCTGATCACATATACACTTAGGTACTGTTCTTTTTTTTTTGCCTGACCTCTTGTAAGAGCTTCTTTTGAAGGTGTTCTTTTATATAAAAATAACCTCTTATAAGAACCTCTTATAAGAGATTTCTGTTCTTTTTTCATCTCTTACAAGAGTTTTTCCTCTACTTTTAGACATTTTTGTTCTTACTATATAATTTCTCTATTTATACCGACATTTCATATATAAAATTAAATCGTCACATTTCTCACATAGTATACAAATTTGGTCATAATCCATAATTATTGTCATTCTTCTTTCAACGAAAAAAATCCACATAACATGCAACACTAGTATCTGATGGAGGCATGATGGAGGCATGCTTTCAACTGATGAGAAGCTATTGTTTTTCAGCTCATATCTAAGCACCTGACCTTGTATATATATATGCCTCATATAATATGAGTGCACAAAAATACCAATTAGTATGCTTTTAGGAAAAGAAAGAACATTAGTAAAAAATAATTAGTAAAAAACTTTTGGGTATTTATCTTGAATGATATTTGGGTCCACTAAACTATCAGGTTCCAGGACACACATATCAAGTGAAGTTTATGCTGAGTTCTTATGTACATTGCCATGCACAATCCCTCTTTGAACACGGTATAAAATTTCTACTGAGTTAAACAGTATGCAATATCGGTTTGAAACGATGAGAAGAGTTATCATGAACCACATTTTTTTGGTGGTTAATCGAAATATGATCATAACATCTTCAACCTCTCTCGAGAGTAAATATGGATGAAGAGGCTTTACGTATATAAGTCTAAATGGAGTTAGTTCGAATAACTTGATAACCATGCTTTAGTACGAATTACTACATATGGTCTTATAAGTGATTTACCCCATAATCATTAATTTAGGGGTAATATAGTCTTTTTAAGTGATAGAAGACTTCTAAAATTTTGAAAGAGGCTAGTATAAGCCATTTAGGTTTAGAAGCAATTTTGGATGATATCTCTTATAAGAGGTAAAAAAAGAACACTAAAAAAACTCTTGTAAGAGGGGGACCACCTCTTACAAGAGAGAAAAAGAACACTACCTTAGCTTTGTTAATTTCTTTAAGAGAAGATTACTTCCGGAACGCAATGAACATCTAACAATTTAATCAGGCCTGCTACCTAGCTTCAATATTTGGCTACTTCTCACCGTCCAAATCTCAAGTCAATAGCAAGCAGCATGCTGCATTTGAGACAATTAACTATCTCTCTGTACGATGCTTCAGAACAAATTAATTAATTACCTAATTAACTAAAGTCCAATGAATTTTCAACGTCCAAACAATTCTGTATTCAAACTTTCGGCACAAATTAATCTTAATTTCCTGCTATGTAATCCACCTCAAGCAATCTCATGTCGCGAATACGACAAAACTCACAGCAAGCAAAAGCATGTTACTGCTTTTACTGATCCTGAAATTAATTAGCCATGGAGTGCACGCATTGAACACACAAACAATTCAGCACCTACTATAACTTGCTGTAATTAGCTTTTAATTAACTTTCCCAATCAACCAAAACACTTACAAACTAATATTAATTACATCTCCTTGATTTTTTTTTAAAATTTTAATTAAAAGATTAATTATCATAAAACCAAAAAAAAAAAAAAAAACCTAACTACAAATAATAATAATTATTATCCAATCAAGAACACCAACCAACCATCACCTATTAATAAAGCTAACACCTCCATGCTGACGTGGACGCCAGCTCCCTCCCCCTCCAGGTCAGCATCATCGCCCCCTCCCTCCTGGCCACTTGGAACCCCTCCACCGGGGCCCGGCGCACCAGCCACTCCGCCTGGCACTCCGTGAACTCGCTGAACCCCACCTCCGTCATCCCCCCTCCGGCCAGAACCTCCCTCCACGTCATCTCCCGTGGGGCCCACCCCTCCACCGCCCCGAATATCCTCGGCCTCACCACCCCCATCTCCACCCTCCTCACCACCTCCTCCGGCTCCTCCTCCTCCTCCTGCACCGCAGCAGCTGCTGCTGCTGCGTCCAGCGACTCCAGCACTGACGAGTAAAACTCCAAGCCCAATGCAAAGCTGCGTCTGAACGACGACGACGACGACGCAGAATTGCAGCCGATGCACTCACCATCCACAAACACTAAAATTCTGGGCGAAACCTGCCTGATGAAACGCAGCAGCGCTGACGTTGACTCTGGCGAGCTGCCAACTAGTCTAAAAATTGTTGGAGTCAAGACCATTCCTATTGCTTCACCGGAGTTTATACGAACTCGGCTTAGTGCCAGAGTGCCCAAATTGCCGACATGGATGAAGGAGACGGAGAGATGGATACCGACTGCGCTGGCATATTCCTTGAGGTTTTCTGCAGCGAGAACTGTTTCTATCGTCTCGTCCGGGACGATAGCTGTGATGCGGATTTGAGGAGGAGGAGGAGGAGTAGGGGAGCGAAGCGATTTACTGCGAGCTGCAATTTCTTGTACGAAGGAGGACCACTGGCCGCCGAGGCCAATGTCGAAATCTATGATGTGGATAAATTGATGATTGGTGTTGGAGTTGAGCAGGGCCTCGAGGATGGTCTGGTTGGCGGTGAATGAGGTGAAATGGGGGATTGGGGAGAGGTCGGAGAATGACTTTTGCGCAGTTATGCGGTTGACTATCTCGAGAGGGGAGAGGGGAGGGGAGGATGTAGGGGGGTTGGGGATGGGGAGGAGGGAGAGGAGCGCATCTGTGAAGTGGAAAGCGGCACGCTGGAGAGCTGAGGAGCCGAAGTTAAGGTGGTTGAGGCGAGAGAGGAGGAGGTGGGCAGTGGATACGTCGTTAGACTCTATAGCAGAGGCAGCTTTGAGGAGGAGGTCGAGGTGGGGGCGATCGAAGGAAGGGAATGATGGAGGTAATTGAGGAGGAGGAGGGATATTGGGGAGTATGTCTAGGGATGGGAGGTCTAGGAAGGGGTCATCATCGACGGAGTTTGGGTCGAAGAAGGAGAGAGGGTCCCAGTCGTCGGAAGGAGGGGGGATAGGGATGGAGGAGGTGGTGGTGGTGGTGGTGGTGGTTGTAGTAGGGAGGGAGGCTGGTGAGGAGGTGAGGTGGGGGTCGAGGACGGACGTCGGTTCGTAGAACATGGAGGGGATGGTGGTGAGGTTGGGAGGGGAGGTTTTGAAGGTTTTCGTCGTGGTGGTGGTGATGGTGGACTTCATGAGAGAGAGAGAGAGAGAGAGAGAGAGGTGTTTTTAGGGTTGAGAGGGTTTTAGGGTTGGAGGGGAGGAGTTTGAGCAGGGAGGGAGAAGGGGGTTATATATATTATGGGATGAATTATATGGGTATGGGATGTTCATGACATGGAAGGCATGAGTGAAGGACACTTCTATCTTATAGAGGCTTCAGTGTGAAGATACAATGAGCTTCGTTAGCTAATTGACATCCTTTTTTTGTGAGCTTTTTTAAAATATATGGAAAATTCTAGGGGGGGACCTGCACTCTATCAGCTCTCAGTTCTCCGTACTGTAAAGATGAAGAGAGAAGTAGCTAGGGGCTACTGAGATCGTTGAATGATATCGAGTAATGTATGGTGGTCTCTTCTTAGTTAGTTTCGTATTGTGATCAATCTGTATAATCAACAAGTTTGCGACCTTTAGGACACGGTTATTGCATCTCTCATGTGTTAGCTAGGGATTATGCCCTTGGATCTTTAGTGCAACACAATTAATACAAATCACTAAGCAAATAGAAGATTACACAAAACACACAATTTTATCTTTGTTTTGGCGAATCTTAATTCGGGGGAGAAAAACTGAGATAATATTTAACTAGAGATTATACAAGAGTTACAGCTCTTACCATGACCATCTTTCAAGTATCACTAGAAAATACTAGTTGTTTACAATTGAAAAAACTCTCAAACTCTCTTCAATGAAGTACTAGCTCTCTTGGCTGTCAATAGAGGCCAATTACAATAACTAATATTTTTCACGTGCGATGCACGTTTTGATAAGAGTCGGGACAATTTTCATGTGCGATATATATGTTAAGAAATAGTTTTGGAGTTGGACGTGTGTTGCACGTAATTGGGAAAAAAAATTCGAAGAAAAAGCTACGATTTGTACGTGTAATGCACGTGTTTATAAGTCGAATTTGAGTTGTACGTGCAAAATATGTATATATTTGGTGTTTATAAGTCGAATTAATAAGAGAGTTTGAGTTGCACACGTACAATGCACGAGTTTGTATGTTAATAAATTACAACTCTCTCATTATATATAGAGAAGATATACAGAGATATAGAGAAACCTTAGTTTGATATCTTGATACAATATTCGCCCGATATTCCTAAAGAGATAACTAATATGATCTAACATGGAATAGAACTTAATTTGGGCTTTAATCGAATTACCCAGGCCCGTATCCGAACATATCTTCAGCAGCGCATGACAGTAGGCCAACTGTCCTGACTCCGAGTCAGAGAACATGTCGGCAACTGCTGCTAGCACATGATAATTGCTGCTGTTCTTCTTCTCCCTCGATGCATGGATCTCCTTTGCTTCACCGTCTTCGTATCGAACTAGTATGCGAGACATTAAACCCAACATCATGTTCAATTTCAGTCTATGTTCCCTTCTATATCTTTTATCGTAGGGATAACAGAGTTTGATGTCTCCTCATTTTTAATGTCATTGCTTTTCTTGCAATCGAAATAGCAGTGTAATATCAATTAGACGTACGACTAAATTAGGATTCCTGTACGTAAGATGAAAGACAACCGGTACGTCGGACTCTTAGAAAAATGTAGTAAATTTTTTTGCTCTCTTCGATATATTTTGATGCCGGCCAAGATGAATCTGATGGAATACGCATTCCAATAATGTAATTCTCCTATTAAATATCGATTGTTCATTCAAATTCAATAGACTAGCTCTTTCAGGAAACAGGATAAGAACCTAGCTAATCATCTTTTAATTAAACAAACTAAAACATGAACAAATATTTAATTAATGTTACCAACAGACAATGTCCTGATTGGTATTGGGTGCGGTGAGTAATTGAGTGGCGGCTTGAATCCAGAGTCCCTGGTTCGAGCCAAGACTTTTTCATCAAAAAAATAAATAAATAAATAAAAATTTAATTAATGTTTTGAGTCTTTATATCCTACCTACTATTGGGAGTTGACCCAAAATTAAGAAAGAGCTTTTCTTCTGCATGCCCTTATTCAAAAATGTACTATACCCATAAAACAAAGAGAAAGAAATAAGGATTTTAAACATGTGATCCTTATCGAGATGTCTTTGTTTCTTTTCTGAAACCAATCCGAGGTTGAATCGTGTCAGAAAAAAAAAAAAAAAATCAGCCATTTTCGAGTTACATCTCTTTCCCTAATATTATTTGATTTGATACCAATTAAGGCCTGCATAGACCTAACAGAGAAATCAAAATCGCTTGTTTATCTGAACTGAGCTCCAAGTATTTTTAAAATGAGGTTAATTATTACTGATCTCGCTCGAAATTGGATGATCCATAGATCAAAGTGAGAATTTGTTCTTATGTAGCGTTAATTATCTGCAATCTTCAATTTTCAACTAGGAGTACCAGTTTAATATATTTTTGATGGCTGGAGCCTTTTGGCTCTATCCGATTCATCAAACTAGGAGTACCAGTAATCTACATCGATTGCGGTTAAGCTTTCGTTATCTTCTCTTAATTATAGTCGCCTTACTTTAAACCATGCATTATTAAAACAAAACTTGTATCGATATAAAGAGAAAAATACACACATTAGCCGGCCTGTTTGAACTTCTTCTATAGCCAAATTATTCAGACAGGAACAGCACAAATGATCGGCATGATGATATCATACAAACATGCATTAAAAATTTATCAATTGTTGATAAGGACAAGTTAATTAACATACCATTGTTCGCTTATTTAATTAATCCACTTCTTTGACATGCTATTAGCGTGTCAATCGATCAAATTTGTCAATGCATGGCTTAAAGTTAAAACCAATCAAATTACTGCAAGTGACTAACAACAAGAACATGCAAGAGTACATAAATAAATGCGTTAAATGGATGGATGTTTTGAGTGCATGGTTGTGACTGTTTGGAATTTTGACATGAGTGTGGCTCACTCATGATTCTTCAGAGGAAGAAGACAGTGTACGGCTTTTGGTATCTTGAATATACACCAAAATTCTGATGGGAATATTTGGGATGGACAATGTAGTATTCAAAGCTTGATATGATACATACTCTTTCATTATATCATGCATGTACTTCAAATGTTTTAATTTTGACCTCTCTCTCTCTCTCTCTCTCTCTCTCTTATCAACGAACTCTCTTCATCTAAAGCCCTAAGTCGACCATTCTCTTATGACCTCATAATTTCCAAGTTTCAGCTAGAAGAACCGATCATAGGACTTGACCATGACGCAATAGACCTTTGCATTATTACATAGAATATTCTATTTCATTTTTAAGCTTTTCACAAAAAACCTAGCAAACCCTTTTAGAACCCGTTTAATGTTTTGTTTAAAATTTTCCTAATTTTTTTCGTAAACCTTTCTCTGCCTTTTTAAATCCCCATAACATCCGTTCATATAAGACTTATCATCCTATTAATAACACCAATACAAACATTCTTCGTCTTTTTTTACTTTCTCCATCGCTCTTACAAAACAGACAAAGAAAATGTATGCAATCAACACACAAACTTCAAACAATAATACTTTATACGTTACCAAGTAAATTATGTAAATATTTAGTGAAATTTCCCACGCTCAAACCCAAATAGATTGCTTTACGAAAAAAACAAATTAATAATCTATATAATAAAACACAAAGAAAGCTATCAAGTGGCTCTTCTTCAATCCCCAAAAATTAAAGGTCCGGATTTAACCCCACAAAACATATTTTCCCTCTCAAAGTTTCCCCCAAAAACTCAAAACTCAAATTCAAATCCTCCACCCAAAACAACTCCTATATTTATTTATTTTTTTTTCCCTCTCTTTCTCTCTCTCCCTCCCTCTTCTATTAAAAAAATTAAGAAACTATTTTTTTTAAAATTTTTTTAAAAAAATTAAAATTTTAAAAACTTTTAAAAAAATTAAAAAAATCATATAATATGTTTTTTGCTGGATCCCCAAAAGTTTCTCATATAATATTTTGCAGTTTCAATTAATTTACTGTACCTCCAAAATTATTTTATATGATCAAACAAGATGCACCGTTCTGAAAACGTGCCGTAGGCACGTCCCAACGAGCAAACCTAGTAATTAAATAAATATCCAAAAGGGTTAGCCCAAAGCTTTGTATCCAAACCCAATCAATTACAGACTGATGTTGGGCCGGGTTCCGTTTGCCATCTTTACCCAAAACCCAACAGAAATAAATCAAAATTCCCTAAAATTTTCGGAGATCGTCGAATTTCGATTAAAACCGATTGCGGAAATCTAGAGATCGCCGGAATTCGTTCGAAATTGTCTGATTCCGGTCATGGCTGCTATCCTCTCATCCGCCGTACCTGAGGTTCGCGCATTTATAATCCCTAAATTGACATAACCCTAATTTCTTTGTTTGATTATAAACCCTAGGTTCTGTTACGATGCGCATTTGGTGGCATCCTATAGTTTTCTGATTTTGAAGGTTTGATTGATTTATCACTAATTAGGTTGATTAATAGGTTGGAATCGAAATTTGAAATTGTGCTAATGAATTTTGGAATTTGTGAAGATAAATGAGGAGCATGTATACATTACATTTTAAGTTCAATATTGTATAAGTTTTTTTGAGATTTTGGGGCTTAGATATGGAAATGGGTTCTTATGGGTGTTTGGTGATCGTTTTTGTGAATGATTTACCTCTTATGATGAAAAACTAAGGGAATTAGATAAAGGGGAGGGGATATTTAGATTATAGGTAGAGAAGGAGAGAGGAATTTAGAGATGTTTTGTGAATAAAAATCTTGTTTGTTGCAACTGTCGGTGTGGTTCACTAATAAGCCTCTTCAAGCAAGAGGACGGGGGTTTGGCTTCCACTTGCACCATAAAATCCTCATTTAATATATATGGTGTGGGTGTCTATGTGGCTACGGCCTTGTTTCAAAAAGAAAAAAAGAACGAAAAACAATCTTGTTCGTTCTTCTTGTTGCATTCTCGTTAGATGTTCGTGTTAGTGTAGGTCAACCATTTTCTAACAACCCCATTACCCATACTCGGTTATCTTTGCTTGTGTTAACATTGGAAGACAAGATATCCCACAAGTGACATAACCTTGTCATGTTTAAGGTTCTTGTAGGTGCAGGTTTTCTATTGCTTGAATCCTAGAGAGAAGACCGTTAACTTTCTTTCGTACTCGCTGCTAACCTAGTGAAACCTTTTAGCAATAATGTGAACTGAACAATCTTCTTTTTATCAAAGTTCTGATAGAAACCCAGACGACGAGTAATATGAGTCGTGAATGGACTTATGCCAATGGCATGATCAACATCACAAAATTCAATCCATGGTTGTTGTTGCGAATAGATGCAATAGAACTTGAATGAGGTTCCCACCAAGGTTTTAAAACTCAGTATCGACAGTGGGTAATTTAGATCGGGATTGGTATCGGCCGGAATGGTTGTATCGGATCGGTGTATCGAGTTTTTTGTATTTGAGCATTTTTTAAAGTTTTTTTAAAATCTAATATGTTTCTATAATTAAATTAAATTTTAAGAGTTATAATTAATTCTAAAAATAAATTGATGAATTAAAAAACTATTTTTTATATATTTAATAATTTTAATTACATACTTGAATATTTTAATTAGTTTCAGAGAATTATTAATGTAGAATAAAACTAGAACAATATAAATAGGCAAACTAAATAATTTAAATTTTACTTACATACGAGGGAAAAAAAGCTAGACATGAAAGATGTTCAATACACCATTACATTTTCAACGTTTGGATAAGAGAAACCACATGAATAGTAAATTCAAATATTGTAATTTTTTAATAATATGATCGGTGGTTTCGGGTTAGGATCATGCAAATCTATCCGATCAAATTGCTAACTCGGTCGATCCCCGAGTTATCTCGCCGAGCTTTAGGGTTAGTTGGAGCAGCCCCTTGAAAAACGATCTGGATCAGATCGAGATCGACCAATTTTTAAACCCGTTATCATTGTTTTTGGCAGATTTGGTGAGATTTCCAATTTCACTATTTTGGCCATATTTTTTGGGCTATAGTTCAATGTTTTCGGGTGATTTGGTGAAAATTCTGATTTTAATTATTTTGACCATATTTTGTGAGCTATAGATCGCCGTTTTGCCCTTTTTGTGAGATTTCAAGTTTTACTTTTTTGGCCAAATTTTGTGGGTTATTGTCTACCGTTCTCGACTGATTTAGTGAATATTCTGCATTTCACTATTTTGGCCATTTTTGTGGGTTGCAGTCACCGTTTTTGGCTTCTTTGTAAAAATTCTGAATTTTATATTTTGGCAAGATTTTTTTAGCAATCCACCATTTTTTGCTGATTGGTGAGATTTCCAATTTAACTATTTTGGCCAGATTATCTGGGCTAGTCCACATTTTTTGGTTAGTTTTGTGAAAATTCTGAATTCACTATTTTTGCCGGATTTTCTGAGCTAGGGATCACCGTTTTGGCCGATTTTGTGAGATTTTCAATTTCACTATTTTGGTCAGATTTTGAAGGTTATAGTCCACATTTTTTGACTGATTTGGTGTAATTTTGAATTTCAATGTTTTTTCAGATTTTGTGAGCTATAGTCCACCATTTTTTTGCCAATTTGGTGAGAATCTGAATTTCACTATTTTTGGCCAATTTGGTATGATTTTCAATTTCACTATGTTGGTCGAGTTTTGTGTGCTATAGTTCACCTTTTTGGGTGATTTGGTAAAAATTCCGGATTTCAATATTTTGGCCATATTTTGTAAGCTATAAATCATCGTTTTTTGCCGATTTTGTTTGATTTGCAGTTTAACTATTTTGGCCATATTTTATGGGTTATATCCACTGTTTTCAACTAATTTGGTGTAATTTTGAATTTCACTATTTTTGCCAGATTTTGGTGGGCTACACCGTTTTTGGTTGATTTGGTGAAATTTTGAATTTCTCTATTATGGCAGTTTTTGTGAGCTATATAGATCACCATCTTTAGTCTATTTTGTGTGTTTTCCAATTTCACTATTTGAGTCAAATTTTGTGGGCTATAATCCACCTTTACCGACTTCTTTGTGAAAATTCCGAATTTCACTGTTTTGGCAAGATTTGTTTAGCTGTAGTCCACCGTTTGGCCAGTTTTGTGAGATTTCCTATTTCACTATTTTAACCTTTTACCTAGATTTTGTGGGGCAGTCAATCGTTTTCTGCTGATGTGGTGTAATTCCAAATTTAACTTTTTTTTGCCAGAGTTTTTGAGCTATATAGTCCACCGTTTATGGCCGATTTGGTGAGATTTTGAATTTCACTACTTTCAACCGATTTGGTGCGATTTCATATTTTACTATTTTAGCCAGATTTTGTTGGGGATTTGGTGATGTTCTGAATTTTGCTAATTTTGTTGATTTGGTGACGTTTTGAATTTCACTATTTTGCCCATATTTCCTGATTTATAGTCCCTTTTTTCTATTTTTTAAAGAAATTTTGCATTTTACTGTTTTGGCTAGATTTTGTTTGCTATAGTCCACCGTTTTTTGCTTATTTGTTGAAAATTTCAAATTTCATTATTTTGACCGGATTTTGTGAGTTATACTGTTATAGTCCACCGGTTTTTGGCCGATTTGGTGAAATTTCAGATTTCACTATTTGGCCAGATTTTTTGGGCTATAACTATAGTCCACCATTTTTTGCTAAGTTTGATAAATTTTGTATTTTACTGTTTTTGCCAGATTTTATGGGCATGTAGTCCACCGCTTTTTGTCGATTTGTGAAAATTCCAAATTTCAGTATTTTGGCCATGTTTTGTGAGCTATACGTCATCCGCAAGGTTTTAAAACTCGGGATCGATATCGGCCGGATCAGATCTATGTATCTGGTTTTTTGGATTTGGGAATTTCTTAAAGCTTTCTTTAAATCTAATATATATCTATAATTAAATTAATATTTTTAAATAATAATTAATTTTGGTAACAAATTGGTGAATTTAAACAATTCTTTTTACAGATTTAATATTTTTTATTACATACTTGAATATGTTAATTAGTTTCAAAGAATTATTAATGTAGAATAATACTAGAACAATAGATATGGCCATACCAAATAATACAAATTTTATTTACATATAAGGAAAAAACAAAATATAAGATAGACATGAAAAGATGTTCATACACAGGTACATCTTCATTGCTTGGATAAGAGGATCCACATGAATAGGAAATTCAAATATTGGAATTTTTTAATTAATTGGATCGGTGGTTTCGGGTTGGGATCAGATCCATCTATTTCAATTGCTAACTCGTTCGATCCCCGAGTTGTCTCTCCAATCTTGAGATATAGGGGTTGTATCAGAGTATCCCTGATTTGTCTCGCCAATCCTGAGATGTAGGGGTTGTATCGGAGAGGCCCCCTTGAAAAACGATCTGGGTCGGCCGGATTGGATCGGGATCGGCCGATCTTTAAAATCATGGTTCCCACATTCTACCCGTTCTACATTTCCAAACCTCTCTAACAATTATGTCAACACCATTATCCTCTTTTCTCGAGGGTCCAAACTTCATTACTTTGACGATTAGGAGACAAACCATGAACACGTACATTGTAATAATAGCTCATATCCTTAGTTATAAACATTGATCTCATAATATTGTTCAATTTAAACTATAAACGTAGCCCTTGCATAATATGAACCATCTTCGAACCGTCATAATGGCTTGAAGCAAGAAAGTCATCATACTCGCTATTAGGAGATGATGATTTTTTTGCCATGTTAGCTAACATGTCCAGCTCTGTGCTTGAAAGCAAGAATTATTTGTCATCGTGATTTCTAGAAGAATGGAAATGTGTCATAGACACGCTTTGTGACATTGGTAAACAGCTATGTAGGTTCTTCATTAGGCCTTGAGGCTGGCAATGAAATTGTTGATACGTTGGAAGTGTTCCTCCATAATTCTACTCTCAACGAAGTGCACAAACTTCTTTTTCTGCAGAAGGAACCAACAATTTATTGCATTGAAGTAATGGTGGAGCTACTACCTGTGCATCACAATCAATTTATTGTAGCTCCCTTCTCCTCCTCCTCCTCCTCCTCCTCCTTCCCTCTCTCAGTTCTCAAACCAAGGTAACGAATATGCAGATTGGGAGTCCAAAAAGCAAAAGTTGTACACACACACAAACACAATACCCACTTTTAAAATTTGACCATAAATAAATAAATAAGGTGAATTTTATCTGAATGTATATTTTGTAAGGAATATCTACAAATAAAATGATATTGGTCTGAATATAATTGACTAAAAATAAATAAATAAAATGAACCTTGTCTGAATATAAAGAATATGTACCAATAAAATGAAAGTGGTGAGTATAAATTTGTAAATAATATGTCGATTCATTGGTGCTTTGTGTATATATATATATATATATATATATATATATATATAATGGAGATTACTGAATAATCCTAACACTTGATAATATGTCGATTCATTGGTACTTTGTATTATATATATATATATATATATATATAATGGAGATTACTGAATAATCCTAACACTTGATAATAGTAAATTGTCTACAATATGCATGACTTATTTATGTTCACTACAGATGGGGTTGCGATTGCTGCTTTCCCCCCTTGGAGCTAATGTAGTCACAAGAACAGCTTGGTAATCTTATGCTCGGTTTCATTTGGAATAAAAAGTAGAATTCATTCTTTTATGAAATTTGCTTTAACTCCAGTTGCATGTAAAAGCTGGATGTATGCAGTAGTGCGAATAGCAAATCCGAGGCAACTAATGGTTATCCTCACTTTTATTTTTTTCTAAAACTGCATGTCGATTCTGGCTTGTACAGCTGCACAGTTGGGATTGCTTTTCCTGTTTACTCTACTTTCAAGGCAATCGAGAATAAGGACCAAAGTGAACAACAAAGGTGGCTTTTATACTGGGCAGGTGAGTAGCAGATTATGTTCGATGAAGGAATTAAATTGTCATTGGAACTCTGGGGATCTCAAGTCAAAATTGAGTAACTGAACTCTGAAGGGGACCCTTTTATTGGGACAAAAAATTTAACAAGCAATGACAAAAACACACATTCGACAGTACTTTTTTTTGTGGGGTTTTGCCACATCACTCGTTAAGAAATGTTCTAATTCCATATAACTCACTCACGAATCGCTATTTCCCTCGGTCAACTTCAAACGTGAATCAGTTACAATTCAATTGCAACATCATGGTATTCTGATTCCTTGTACCAGCGTTTGAGAACAATCTTAAGTAGAATGGTTTAGGAAAAAAAAAATTCCTTGGGTAGAAAGACTATTTTGAGAGAATGAGTCCCTTCCACTAAAAAGAATTTTTGCGAAAGTTGGCCTAATGATCATAATTTCCATGATGTTGCAATTAAGGTTGTGCCTTATCACTTTTGGGTTGGTCGTGGGAGTAGCGATTTGTGAGTGAGTTATATGAAATTAGAACATTTGTTAGTGAGTGAGAGGGGGGGGGATCTTTCTTTTTTGCTGCTGCTGTTGTTATCGTTGTTGTTGTTATCTTACTGAAACCATCTCTAGGTCCATTGAAGCAAACAAATTATCTCTATGTTGCCATGAATTATGCGCACTCTAAACTGATGTAAAACCAACCCTAAAATAGAGAATTTCCAAGAATTTTAATGGGTTAATTTTACCAACATGAAAGTGCGGATCTAAGTTGGAAATTGTTAACAGTTAACAGGTTTGATGGGTTTTCAAGAATTGAATCAAATGTAACAGTCCCAATTAATAATTCAACCTTATAATCAATAAGTAAATCCCTACGTGTTTTAGCAAGTAAAAAGTTCAATACCGATTCGTACTCTAATCTAGCATGTGGATCAATCAATCTCAGTATTTTGTGGTCGACAGGCAAATTAGATAATATACTAGATGAGAAGGCAGTAAAACACGATATTTAATAAGGGAAAGAGTATACCGGATGTGCAGAAAATCAGCGTAAATGTAGGAGTGGACAATACCCAAGAACACAGCAACGCAGCAACGATAGAAGGGCGGCAGCAACAACAGCAAGGGCTGGCCGACGGTGAGGTGCGACGGCGAGCGGGGCGGTGACGTCGGAGAGGTGCGACGGGAGGTCGGCGTCAGAATGGCGAGATGCTGGCGTCGGGTGCCAGGGGTCGTGGACTGGTAGCTTGGGCTTAGGGTTTGAAAGTGAGGTGGTTTGGGGATTAGGTCGACGCTGGAAGGTTCAGGCGATGACGAGGAAGGGGAGGTGACGAGGGCGGTGGGTCGCCGAAGGAGAGTTGGGCGGCGGCGTTTGGGGTTGAGGGAGATTCGGGAGTAATTGGGAGTTGGGTTCTTTTTGGAGATCGGTTAGGAGTTTTGGTGGGTTTCGGGTAAAGAAGAAGGAAGGGAGAAGAAGCGGGAGGCGGCGGCTGTAGTGTAGGAATTGATGATTAGGGTTGTAGTAGTTGGGAATTAGGGAAATTGTATTGGGAATTTTTTAATTGGGGATAAATTTTAGAATTAATCACTAATTCTAAAACTAGATTAGGATTTATCACAAACCCTAATTTGGATCTCAATTGTATCACACAAAGGAGAAGGAGGAAGAGCAAAAACTCAACACAGATTTTTTTGATCAATAATGGCCTGCTTTCTCATTCATCTCAAGGCCTTTAAATAGGCTCAAATACATCTTGAAACACATCTCCAAAATATTCTCAAAATCCAAAAAAATACAAAAAGATTACATATGGCTATAATTGCCAGAAACAAAAATGGTAATAAAATAAAAATCCTAAACTGAATAAAACAGCTGATGAAGACGACGCCTGCGCTGATAGAAACGCCCAAATCGTCTGGAACCGATGTCCTCATCATAAACCCATCAAACTGAAGAGAAACCTTTGTTGTTTGATCCGGATTGGATCAGCTTCAGGCTATTTGTACACAACCCATTAGGCTTGTTTTGCGCAGTTCTATTATCTTTATAGTAGTCCTGAAGACAGCAATATACTGAGATCAGTGCTTGATGTACATGATAAAGTTTGCTGCAAGCATGACGCAGAGTTTTGCCCTTCTATTATTAATAGTTACACGTGGCTTGTTTTTGTCTTTGCAGTATATGGATCTTTCAGCGTGGTGGAAGTGTTCTCTGACAAAATTCTTTCATGGTAAAACTTTTCTGCTGCTAATTTCGTCTGAAATATGTTCAGTCTGGTAATGTCTATAGTTGAATATTGTATCACATTTAGTTTATATAAGATTAGCAAAACCAATAGAAGTAAAAGAGAAAGAAAAAGTGTTCATGGTTGGGCTGAAAACTCGTGCCTTGTTCCTACTTTCATTAATCAGTCTTGTCTTGGACGTAGTATTAGAAGGCAAAATCCAGTTTAATATGACCTATTGGCCAATATTCGAAACCTTTTTATAGGCATATTAGTTTAAATTGCTATATAGATAGTTTGAGCAAAACTCGGTACTATATCAAATTATCAATGTTTTTTAGATAACCATCAAATTCAGTTGTAGGTCTGCTGAGTGCCATATCATACATGCTTGTATGAAGCTGATAATTTTTGCTTTTCTAATTTTTTTTTTCCCATAAATGTTTGCAGGTGCCCATTTTACTACCACATTAAGTTTGCTTTTCTTGTCTGGCTGCAACTTCCATCCGGCAATGTATGTATCTACTATCTAATTTGCTGTTCCAAGTTAAATTTAACCTAATACTAAATTTCCCTTGCATGATGTGTATCTAAATAGATTGTTGACTATGCCAGTATTGAAGTTAGAACACTTATAGTATTGCTTCTCGTAAAAAGAGATACTTAATTGGACCCTTAGCCCTTGAATTACCAACTCCTGTGCATTAGCTGTCTGTCATTCCATTTTACAAAATAGTTACTTTATTCCTTCTTCTTTTTTCTTCCTCATCTATCTCCCAAACTTTCCCTCCATTTATTCTAGTTCCCTGTTATTTTTGGTATCAAAGAAAACTACAAGCCACTACTGACATTCCAAATTATAAACCCTTAAGACAACCCATTTATCCAATCTGATAAATTATGTAATTTTGCGAAATTTTCCATACGAAAGACTATGACTTGTGCTTTCTTCCTTTGTATGACACTGGGGTCATTCACTAACCAGTATTTTGGAAACTGGAAAGATGATGTGTAGTGCGAGGGCAGGGAAAAGCTTTAAGATATTTAGTGGAGAAATGCTAAGACTATTTTAACAACCAAAACGAAAATTCAGAATTAATAATTTGAAGTGGACAATTTGCAAATGGTATTGACTATGCTGATGAAATTCAATTAAATATGACAATAACTTGGCCAACAAATCTTGAACAGGGATTAAGTGATTTAGAAAGATAAAGCTAAAGTTGAGAGGATGAGCAAAAGCATGATTCTAGTGGGCTACCTACCTAGAAGCCTACAACTATGACTGTAAATTTTCAGTCAAAAAAAAAATCTGGTTTACACGATTCCTGTGGCATCTGATTATGCCAGATGTTTCCTTCTTTCCCTTTTGTTAGTTAGAGATGGTATTATCCAAGAATCAACATTTTGTACAGTCTTTCCCTTGTGTGTTTCTTTCTGTACTCGGAAGATTCTAATTTTCTTCTTTGCTTCTCCCACTCTAATCAGACACAATGTGTCCATATTTTGTCTGATGTGTATCAATTGTTATATGAACTGTATCGACCATTTTCTATATTTTTTTTGATGAGTGCTTCATGCTTTTATCTTGCAGGGAGCAAGGCATTTGTATGCAAGGCATCTGCGTCCTTTTCTGTTGAAACATCAGGATAGACTTGACCAACTACACAGTTTCACCACAAGAGAAATTGTATGCCTCTTATTTGTGACATCGAATTACTGGAATTGCTATTTCATAATGTAGATCTTGTCATGAAGGTTCATTTACTCTCCAGAGTCTAAAGACAGTATTAAAAATGGGTATTGAAATCTAAACAATTTATCGCGTGTCAAAAGACGAACTAATCATTGTCTTTTATTTTCGTTAAAAAATTATGTAGTTTGCAGACCTTTCTGTTGAAAGAAACATATATCCATGCTAACCACTAATGTTTTCTTTTTCGGTGAAGATATGCATGGAAATTTGGATTTAAGTTACATCCTTGTGTTTGGCATAGATATTCTATTCTAGAGTACTAACTGTATATTTTTTATCCTCAGACAAAGTTTATTATTGCTCATGAAGGAGAATTTCAGTTCCTAAAGTCCTTGATTAAAAAGTGTGCAAGTACAGGTATGACCTTGTACCTAGTGATGCAAAAAATTTGTTTATATGAGCTTCTATTTTGTTTGTTTGTTTGTTTCTGTACAACAAATATTTGGGAACATTATCTGTAGGCGATCCTACAGTTTCGAGATTAAGGCTTTGTGGTTGTTGTGTTGTATTTTGTACATAAAATATCGACTGGATCATGTAAGCATCACATGATTTGTAACATACATCAAAAGTATTTTCTTTTAATAAAGGTTTCTGTAATCCAATTTGGATGATACACAAAAAAATACCTGAAGATTTGTATCACAATTAATACTTGTGGCCTCAAATCTTAAGCTGCTTAACAACGGAGCAACAGTTATAATCATTTACTTCTAACTTGACAAAGAAATGGCAATTGAGAGATAAGGAAGATGAACATTTGTTGGATTTAAGGATGGCTTCATGATAGATGCATATAAGCTTTTTGAGATGAAGGGGTATTTCTCAGTCACGTTTATGATAGTACTATAGTTAGAGCAGTTTCATAGGAGCTTTTATTTTCCTTGAATTTTTGGGCTGGCTTGTGCTCTTACTGTGTTCACCTGGGTTAGTTTGTACACACGCTTGCTGAACTTTTTTTATAGTCAACGACACAATGCACATTTTTTAAAGGTGTTTCTGTAAGTTGTACTACACTCATGCCCTCTCTAAAATTCCTCCATTATAATTGTAGCTCGTAATAATTTCAAGCTAACTATTCTTTTTTTTCTTTCATATCAATCAGCAAATCTGATGCTGAAGGAATCCACTCAACCAGAGCAACCTAGAGAGCAAAATACTATTGAAGGCCCAGATGGATCTACAAGACCGCAGATTGAGGATCGCAATCCCGACTCTGAAAATTGAATTCCTGTTCTTGATTCAATGTTGATATCTCCTTCATGTGTATATTATTAGTGCCGGAATACCTCTAAATAGCCTCTCGTCTAGCTGATATAGCATCAATCTTCTCTGTTTCAGCAATGCATGGAGACTAGATACATAGAATAGGTTTTCCATTTACTATGAGATTTGTGAGAGATGCTGGAGCAGATGCCATGTCTACCAGCAATCGCTGTGTCCGTATATTAGCAATTTTACTTCATTTTGACTAAAATGTCTCATGTAAGCAGATACGGTTGAAGTATTTTGTAGTATTTCATGATTGATTTGCTCATGACAATCTGTAACGTTAGTGATAGATTCGTATTGTTTTGGGAAAAAAACAAAAGACGAAGCCTGCTAGTCTTTGTGCAAAATTTTGTTTTGCATGTGGAATAAATTAAAGTGAAATAAACATCTTGTCAAGATTGTTAGTAATAAACCAATAGTAATAAAAACATCAAAATAATAATAAAATAATTAGAATATAAGTTATAAAATAATCTCTAATATTATAATGGAAGAGTTGGGGTTATCTGTCCTCCAGCTGTTCCATTAATTACAACAAAAATAAATAAATAAAAAAATTTCCATCTATTTAAAACGTGCGTTGCAAAACAATTTTATAATGTGTTTTTAACACTAAACATACACATATGTTGCACGTACAACTTAAATTCTACTTATAAAAACGTGCATTACACGTACAATTGTAGTTTTCTCTTTAAAATATTTTTTCCAATTACGTGCAACGGACATTGTTGTACGTCCAACTTCAAAATTATTTCTTAACCACGTGAAAATTCTCCAACTTTTATCAAAAAGTGCAGTGCATGTGAAAATTACTAGTCAAATTAAAGTGTTTTACTTTCTTCATCTTCTTATTTTTTTCCTTTTTTTCCTTCTCACCAACCTCCTTAGATTTTGCAAATACTGTACTCTTGAATTGATTTAGCCATTTCCGTTCATTAGTTTGGTGAACATTTTACGGACTAGATTGATTAAAGTATTCTCAAAACTAAATTGTGAATACTATAATTTAGGAGACTAACTCGCAAATATCAATTAATTAAGGGACTAAATTGGAAAAATATTTAACAAGTCATTACAATTGATTGAAATATTATTTATCAAGTCAATATAATTAAGTGACTAAATTGGAAATGCTATGATTTGATGGACTAGATTGTACATATAGATTAAGTAAGGGGCTAAATTACAAACATTCTTCATTTTAAAAGATGAATATTTTATTTGAGAAACTTAAGTTGGAGATGTTTTTTAATAGATGCTACGTTGAGGGGGGGTTTTAAATAACTCACCCAAAGTTTAGAGAATTTTTAAAAAATTTATGCCAATTTTCAAAATTATTTGAAAAAAATGATAGTTGCCAAACTAATTGGGCTCGGGGACTCAACAACTAAACTTATCGTTCCCAACAACGAGTTTAGTTATTTCGTGCTCGCCGTTGGGACACGACGAGTGTAGTTCATTTTTTTTAAAAAACTCGCCGTTCCCAACGGCAAGTATAGTTCAATTTTTTTTTAAAAAAACACGTCGTTGCCAACAACGAGGATCTTTATACTAGATTCGTTATTTGAAACGACGACTGTACGTATTTTAAAATTTCACCTCGATGTCACCACAACGAGAGGGAAATGTATGTTAAGAACGACAAGTCTACTACTTCTGAAATTTCACAGAGTAAAACTCTCTATTGGACTTGGTAAATTTATTGAAGCCCCAACTTCCAGCTGCGGCGACACCATCTACTAGAAGTCCAGTAATTAAAGCAACATCCTGTAAGGTTACCGTCATCTCACCAGAGGTAAGGTGAAATGTATGAGTCTCTGACCGCCATCTCTCGATTAGAACTGTTAGAAGACCCCGGTCCAACTTCATTGATCCCATAACTGCAACTCCATACAATCCCACTTCCACCAACAACGGGATAATGCGATCATGTAGAGGCAATGTATTGTGCTTTCGAAATGTCAAGTCATTCGACTCCCCTCTCTGTACAAAATTCAATCGGTGGGTCGCTTGCATCTTGAGAGGTGATGAGTCTATTGGACCGGGACCTGCAGGTGCATCTATAGGTACAGGAGGTGGTTGGGGGACATCGATAGGGACGTCAGTAATATCCTGCATCGGAATGAGGGATAATGTACATTAAACGATAATGATTGGTTGGAAGATATATATATCATGGAGTTCGGAACTTTTAAAAAAAAAAAAATTGATAATGTACATTAAGCAAGTCTTACCAGTCCAGAACCACTATGTCGTGTCATTATGAGCCTACAAAAATGCATTATTTATTGTGAAAGTATCTAAAAAAAAAACTTCATATGAGCCTACAAAAATGCATTTTAACAATCTTCATATTCAAAAGAAGTATATAAAGTGAAAGCATTGCATTTATCGGTTTGCTTTGTAACAATCTTCGCGTACATAACCTACATTTATCAGTTTGCTTTTTGACAACTATCTACGAAGGCAACTGATCAAAAATATGTCTTCACTAACAAATGTAGGGTCACCTAAATTCAATTATCAGCAATAAGGCAATATATCGAACACCCATTGTGCATAATATACGATAGGATCACATACGAAATACATCAAACACCTTATGTGCATAACAAACCCCCATCAATTACTTGAAACCGAACACTACCCCTCTTCAACTCCTAACCCTATTCCTACATTAAATTTAAAATGGAATCCTAACCCTAACTCTAACCATATCCAAATGCATTCTACGAGTCAAATTAAAACATACATTTTCTGTGGACGATGGAGATTTGTTGGAGACTGTTAGAGGTTCAGATAACTGAATTTATGAACTAACGAATGATGTAGAAGACGAAGATAAGAGCTAGGGTTTTGGTTCAATGAAGAAAAAGATGAATGAAGATAGAGAGAAGTGAATGAATTCGGGTGAATAAAGTGGTGACCCAGTAGACTCGCCGTTCCCAACAACGAGTTTAGTGCATTTTCTATCGTTGTTGGGAACAACGATCTCTTCTATAAACCTTTTGTTAATGAAAATTCACAGTCTAACAGAGAGCACTCTTTGTGAAATTTTAAAATGTGTACAGTCGCTGTTCCCAACAGCGAGTCTAGTATAAAGATCCTCGTTGTTGGCAACGACTTGTTTTTTTTTGTGAAATTTTTGAACTTGACTCGTTGTTGGGAACGACGAGTTTCTCAAACAAATTTGGACTACACCCGTTGCGTCCCAACAGCAAGCACGAAATAATTAAACTCGCCGTTGGGAACGACAAGAGTTTAGTTGTTGAGTCCCCGGGCACAATTAGTTTAACAACTGTTATTTTTTTGTAAATAGTTTCGAAAAATGACATAATTATTTTTTAAAAAAATTATAGTTTAGAGTGTGTGTGTATATATATATATATATATATATATATATATATATATATATATATATATACACACACACACACACACACACACACACACAATGTATCACATGCATGCCATCTCATCACTTGCTCATTTACTAAATGAGCAAGTTGCTCATATCCCTTTTACCCATATATATATATATATATCTTTAATATGTAAAGTGTTTTTGAAGAAAAAGTTATCATATCACCATATATATAATTCATTTAATTTTTATAATTACTTCTTTCTGTTTCATATATTTAGAATGGGCCAGGCCCAGTAATATTCTACTCTACACCCGATTCGAGCCCGACAAGAAAACAAAAACAAAGAAGAAATCACCCAAATACAAACATGGGCCCCACTTGGCCCACCTAACAATACCTCGCCTCTTCTTTTTCCTCCAAAATTCGCTCTAAAATCCCGCCAAAATGTTCCAAGTCACTCCTCACTCTTTCTCTAACTTCCCAAACCCTAACCCAAATTCACTCATTTTCCTCATTAATGGATTCCAACGTCGACTTCGCCGACGTGTTCGGGGGCCCACCGCGCCGCTCCTCCCGCAGCGACTCGCTGCACCGGAGCCGCGCGGATTCGTTGGATTCGCTGTCGTGGAGGGGGAGCGGGTCGGGTTTCGGGTCGAGACCTGGGTCCGGAGTGGGGGAGAAGCCGGTGAGTAGTCCGGCGAGGAGGCTGCACTTGAAAGATGACCTTTTTAGTGATTTTTTTTTGGTAGTGGCGAGTCGGCGAGTTCTTCGCCGAGGAAAGTGGAGAGGGATTCGTTGAATTCGGTGGGGGTGCTGAGTCCGACACGGCCGTTGCCGCCGGTGAGGAGTGAGGTGCCGGCGGTGCCGATGCCTACCAGGTGCTTGATTTAATGAGTTCTTGTTCTTTGATGAGTGATATTTGATTAATGATGACTTAGAATATGTGAAGGACAAGCACCTGTATTTGGTAGTTGTGTGCGAATCTGACATGACACTTGTTATTTTAGTGTAGTTTTTCGGAAGTTTACTTGTTGGTGTGCTGTGTGTGTTAGCATGTTTGTGTCTGTGCTTTTTAGTGTACAAGTTATAACTCAGTTGTTCATGCAATGAAGATGGAGAGTTTGCTTAGATTGATTAGCTGAGCTACAGCCTTATAGGTTATGTGGTGATTTATAAGTTAATGTAAGAATATAAAGTTATAGAACTGGCCACCCTCGATCCATAACTTAGAGTTTTGGTATTTTAGTAGGAACTTTTCACATGGTATTAGAGGCAGAGGCAGGTTCAGATTGCACCTGGTGCATATTAAATGCGGGCTAACGAAAATGCTACTGCAAGGGGCATCATAGTATAAGAAGTATTATACTACCTTCATCCCTCGCCATAACTTTGGAGATTCGGTATAGTCACAGGGACGTTTCACAGTTAATAATTGCACGCTGCTTGACAACTCAAATATATATTGGGTTTCTTTTGCTGGTACCCAATTCATATAGATTCGTAACTTTAAATGAATTAAGTAATACTTATCTTTCATCTTATCAATGGTCTAATCATAAAGCACGGATGATCTGACTAAGTGACTCAATTTGGCACTCTGACACCCACGTTAGCAAACATCTTCCATGGTCATGATATCCTCACAAACAAACTTTATGGTAGTGGAATTATAGACATCTGACTCAATTTATTGTCTGAGTCAACTTGAACTAAGATTCTTATTCAATTTAGTCTGTTTAATGTATGGCATTCTTCATATTTCACTGAAATGATCTTTGATTCCTTGCTTGCGTAAATGTGTCTGTTTATGTATACCTTATGAGTGTCTGTTTATGTATACCTTATGATTTAAGTTATTCTCACACTGATTCAATATATGCTAGATCATTTTTGGTGGCTGATACACCTTTTTATCGTACCTTAAATTATGTACAATTGTACAGTTATGTGTTTGGATAGTTATACTCGATTTAAAACAGTTCCAAATCCAAATGAACTATTTCTGTTTTAAAATTAGTTATAGAACTGAGGAGACTACTTGGTGGATGATACACTGCTTCCTGCGAAACAGTTGCCTGTTTTATGTGAAAGAACAAAGAAGTTATAAATGTTCCAGAATATGTAGTTTCTGAAGAATAAGAATGTTTTCTGAAGATTGCCGACAATGCACTTCACCAATGGTAGGTAGGGACTAGGAACAGTAGTGAATAGGCTATCCACATATATTCAAAAGCTATTTTAGAGGGTGCATTCATTCTACAAATACACATCTTCATGAGTAGTCCTATTCATGAGGTCGTGTAATTTTTATTTGTATGTACTTGGTTTACGATTGAGTTATTGATACTGGTGGATTTTGTATTAGTTCCTATTCAGAATAGTGCGTTGGATGCCAAAACTTTGCCTGTATCTGTCAGATTTTTCAGAATCTTATTTGCATCCTAAACTTTGATACCTTATTAGGTTTTTCTGTTAATAGATAATCTATCATTTTCCATTGATTTAAACCTTCAAATTAACTATTAGCATTCAATCCATGCCTCTTGCACCAATTCTAGATAAGTGTTTTGAGAAGTTTGGTTTTAGCACCAAAAAAAAAAGAAAAATACATTATCTTCTTGTGGAATAAGTTATTGTGCACTCATCACCTTTTACTTATCTGAAATACAGGGTTCTGAAATCTTGTTCTTATTGTTGATAGGTTTAAAAATTTATAGTGTCTCAATGAAGTTGGAGCAACGAGTAGACTATACATTGGGTTCTCCCACTCAACATGCTCCATACAAAGATGAGGATGGATCCCCTGATACTCTCCCATCTTCTCCTGCTTCTTGAAAGTCTGTTTTTTCAAAACAAACAGTCATTGTTGAAGATGACCTGAAAATCAATGGTCATGTTTCATATCGCCAAAGTCGTCTATCTCGTGAAATTTCTGATAACTTAGACAAATCATCAAAGGTTATGGATTCTACAGGTGTAAGCATTAAAAGTCACTCTCAGAAGGATCCAACTAGTTGGGAAAGTTATATCAATAAAAGTCAGTTCCACTTCTCTATATACAAATGGGCTGGCAAGGGAGTGACACTAGTCATGCCTTCTAAGTTCTAAGTCAAATTTACAACAAGAAAGTATGTTTAGAAGATTACCTGAAATAGTTGTGCAAGAGGTTGATATGATTCTCCATGAAGATAATACGTCAACCTTGACGACCACTTACAATAGACTAAGTGAAGATATCAGTGCAGAGGAAAAGGATGATTCAGATTTAGCTTCTGCTAAACACTTGCTTGCTAAATTTGAGGCTAAGTCCCTTCACAGCGAAGAAATTAAAAGAACAGGTAAATTTTTGTTCGTCAATATATCTCTCGTGATCCTTTAGATGTTGATAGACGTCGATATGTTTTTTTTGAAATAATAGACGTCGATATGTTGGTTACTTGTACTTGTCAAAAGTATGGAATAGAAAAAGAGAATTGACGTTGTCGAAGGCTGTTCATCGCCTTTTTGATGATAATCTGGCCAAACAGCGTAAGTTCTTATTATGCGAATTAGTTACAATAAAAATCGATTGTATTATTTGGGTTACTCAAATAACTTAGATATATTGTCTCCTAATACTGCTTTTGTTTTCTTGTTGGCCATAGAAAATGAGGAGATAATTCGACAGGTTAAGGAAAAAGAAGATTTGTCTAGAAGCCAACAAAGTGTTTATGAAAATATAGATGTTAAGCAACAAAGTGGAAAAGAGAACAGAAGAAATCCTCTGAAAGTAACTCGTCCCACAATGAGAGATGTCCCTGTGCCTCCAGAAGAAAAAATGAGCAGCAGAGTGAAAGGAAAGGTGAAAGATTTCATTAAAATTTTCAACCAGGAATCTTCACCTAAACTCAAAGGCACATTTGAAACACCAAGTCAGAAGTCAAGAGGAAAAGATGAAGGCAAAATACAAGACAGAGTTTTTGTTTCTACTGATAAAGCAGACGAACAAGTGAAGCACACCAGCATGAGTAACGAGAGTACATTACCAGTGACACCTGTTCCTGTAAGTTTATTTTAAAAAAAAATTCATTTTCCAAATCTAAAAGTGAAATTCAGTAGTCCTTATACTGGAAAGATTGTTGTTTCAGATAAATCATAATTTAGAAGCGACAGAGAGTGAATTCCCATATGAGCTTTGATGTTCACATGCTTGATGCTGCATCAGAAAAGAGTGACCCATTAAGACAATTCTCCAGTTAGTCTCTTGATAGATTTCAGTATTTATTTTTTTTGAGCTTCAGCCAACTGAAGATATATTTTTGCATCAAATTAGTAAACTTATTTTTCCTTCCTTCCAACTGGAAAGTCATTTTGTTTGTGTTTTTTATTTTATTTTATTAATTTTTTTATAGTAATTTGTATTTGGTGTTTAATCCAAGTATGCTAAATATAAAAGTTTCTAACAATGCTCACCATGGGGATTCCCTGTTGGTGTTCTTACATATATACGTAGCCATCTTCCTGGCAGAAATTTCCTTCATGTTGTGTGTACAAAATATATGGCCGCGTTTCAATCTTTGCAAATATTCCATCATTTGTAATTTCTGTTCTTTCAGATTCAATTCCAGATATCCTTGATGCTTCGGTATGCGACGTAGAGGAGTCTCATTTTGAGGATATTGAAGTCTGTGTGGTATGTTTATCATCCATTGCTTATCACATCTCCATTGTTTAAATATAGTCCTGAATTTTTGCAACACTCTTATAGTTGGAGTAACTGATGTAAGGTTTGTAGTATTATGATTTATGAAAATGAAGTACATATTGATTTACTTGAGTAGGATGACAAAGCGATGATTCTCATAACGGGCAAACATTATCCATGTAATGGCAGTAAGAGTTTAGAGAAATATTTGTCACTCACTTCACTGAAACCATGGTTTTGAAATCACGGTATCAGCCTCCTAATTGTAGTACTAGTCTTGGTACTCTTGGAAGCTCGGAAATATCGGGTTTATTAACTTGGTTCATCCGATTTTTTGGTATCGGCTTTCTAAAGTGTTTAAAGATAAGTAAAAAGTCAAATTTCGCTCCGAAAATAAAAACAACCAAAAATCTTAAACAAACATTCATTTCTTTTTTTGTTAAATATATATAAATTTCATAGTTAGAGCTATTGCGTTAAATTCATATATCATTTCTCGAAACTATTAGTGGTATGTGAATTAGTTTCACATTTTGATTCCTTGATCACTAGTCTGGATCTTTTTCTCTAGCATTCCTCACTGTTTTAAATTTTGGCCGTATCGGCCGAAATTTCGTTTCGGCTAGCTTGCCGATATGGAATCATAGATTTTATACTCCATATCATTTTGGACCGAAATTGCCGAAATATCGGCCGAAATATCTGATAAGTTTTTCAATATAAGACCTTAAGCTAAGATAATGTGAAGATTTCGTCTCGCTATTGTTTGTGTATATGCAAAGTAAGTCTATTAGCTAATACATTTTTTCTAATCAATGCAAATTCAATTTAGTTGTATACTTATGTTACATTTTATTTTATACCGTTGTTAAATTCTGCGAATATTTACCGTAATTGATTCATGTCATTAGTTACATTATACAATATTCTATATGATAATTGATATGTAGGACATATAATATCTTGTTTAGTAACAAAAAAATGTTTATTGAGTGTTTGAAATGAACATCCGAGATGATGACATTTTTCCGAGATCTCCGATCCGAGACGAAATATCCCTTGCCGAGACGAGTCCGAAATCCGAGATTTAAAAACTTGGCATTCCTTGACATGTTCGAAGATTTTATACGTGACCTATCACAATACTTGATCTTCTGATGTTCTGTTGTATATTTGACTGAATTTGAATGTTCTTGATTTGCAGGTAGAGCCGCTTTCCCATGACCAAACTAAAGATGTACATAATGATTTACATCAAGACCAAATTAAAGTAATAGTCATTCTAATGCATTATTTGGAAAAAGAATAATTTATCTTAAGCCTTCTAACAAGAGTAGTTTTTACCTATTTGCTGCAGAGTATAAATGATAAAGTACGACAATGGTCAAAAGGAAAGGAAGGCAACATTCGGTCACTGCTCTCAACTTTACAATATGTGGGTAAAATTGCACTATGGATATTTCTGTTAGTTTTTTTGTTAACAATGCAAGGATTTCTTATTTACTTTTAAGTAAACTAGCAATTTATATGGAAGTTTTATTCTCCTTGTTTTGCTCTCAAGCAACTTAGCTCTTTACACTGGTATAGTATATAACTTTAATCTGCTTGAAATCGTTAGGTATATATGAATCTGGGAGCTCCAGTACCTTTCATGCCCCTGCCACTACACTAGTGTTTTGATTGCCTTGGGATATATTCCTTCTATTCCACGATGATGGGATCTTTAATCTATTTTTTACTCAAAAATTAGACTCTGGTTCCTACAATGAGAAACATTTGAACAAATTTATGTGATGAAAGAATGATCAATGATCTTATCATCTTAATATAGTAGGGTCCCCAAGCCATATATTAGAAGCTTTCGGAAATCCTGATGCCCTGAGTCTGAATATTTAATTAGGCAGGTCATGTAGAATTTGTGAGATTCATCCATAACTGTAATGTGAATTGCAAGTTGTGTTTCTCATAGTAAATTTTCTCAATTTTCATCATTTAGGTTCTTTGGCCAGACAGTGGGTGGAAACCAGTTCCACTTGTTAATATTATTGAAGGATCATCAGTGAAGAGAGCATATCAAAGGGCACTGCTAAGTCTACATCCAGATAAGCTTCAACAGAAAGGTGCTTCAGAACAGCAAAAATATACTGCAGAGAAGGTCTTTGACATTCTGCAGGTATTTTATATTCTCAATTTCATAATTGAAGATTTTAGTGTTGTCCATTATTGAATTTTCAAAGCATCATGAGACAACAAAACATTACTGATTATTATTTTCAATTAGCATCGATATACAATTTCTCTGATTTTCTATAACTTGTGTAAAACAATTCTGCTGGGTTTTAAATTTAGTTCTGTTATCACTGTGCATTTGTACTCTTCTAATGACCAGTGTGGTGATTAAGTTATGTCTCAAGGTCTACTTATTTCACAAAACTCAGATAGACATGATTTATCAAAGAGTCAAAAACAGATTAGACATACAGTGTCTGTAGTCTGTAAATCCGATGAGTTGCGTACGGTTTCGCGAAGAAATTTGTTGATGATCACTGCTGCAATACAATATTTATTCGATATAAGGGTTGTCAATTTGATCAAAATTCACTGTTTTTAGGCAAGTTTGGTTGCATTCAAATGTAAACCACTATAGTTACCCATTCCACATAGTTATGTTGTAGACATTCCCATTTGAATCAAGTTCAGTTTCAAGCGTTTTCACAATTGAAGTTTCTCGTTGCAGGAAGGATGGGATCATTTCAATTCAATGACCCTGGTCTAATAGTGTGTAGATGATTCCCCTTCTGCATATGCACAATCAGCACACCTCAATGTTTGTGATATATCAAAGGTTGTATGAAAATTGCTCCCACTATTCTTTTCTCCCCTTCAATTAAGTAATGAAGAGTTTGTAAATGAACAATATTTATTGTATATAGTTAATATAAACAGAGAACAATATTTTGAATAAACATTGCAGCTTTGAATTTACGCTTAAATTCTAATACAAGTCATACAATATAATGAACGACATGAATTCGGATCTCACCTTATGCGATGATGAGGCCAATTTTTTCTTCTTTGTCTTAATAGTATTTTTTGTTGTTGTTGCTGTGTCTGCATGCTTTATTTTGTTTGTGTGAAGATTCTGTAAGACTGTAACATAGAGTTATCTGCAGATATCAATATCTGCTACTGTAACTGTAATTATTTTTGCTGTAAGTGTAAGATATATTACAAGACAAAGGCATGAGTTTCCTGTAACTTTGTCACCACTCTATTTGCTGGCATTGCACGTGAATAGAAAATTTGAAACTTCAACTGTAGATTAAAATTTTGAACTTTCCATGATGAAAAAGAGAGGAGACTAATTGTTGTTTAATAATTGCCCACTTCCCACTAGATGTTGATAACTGCAATTGAGTTTGGATGGATCACAACTAATCATCCACTCAAATAAGAGTTTGTGGTGCAAATACTCTTCTTAAAGTTAGAAGACATGATAATAGTCGTAGAGAGTCACTAGAGAGGGGGTCTAGAAAACTTGAATATGTTCTGATAAGGAGAGAAGTGTATCTGCATGTGGTTATTTCTTTATACGGAGTTTTTGTAATCGCTCGGTGGGGGACACCTATGGATGATTTACAATATGTGATTTTTTCCCCTTCATATTTTGACTTTCCTGTAAACAATGTGGATCATCCATATAAATCACTTGAGTGATAACAAACATTATAATTATAGTTGCAACCACAGGAGAAGATCATTTGTTGTGGGGAGATAGGATGACGAGTTGTTGAGAGATATTCTTAATGGATAGAGAATAATAATGGGGTGGTAGAGTGGCTACGCAAAAAAACACTATAAGTATGATAGACTTTCCACACGCCAAAAAAAAAAAAAAAACACCTTACTAAACCCCAAAGTAAATCCATCAAAACCCTATATTGTATTAGAACAGGAAAGAAGAGAGTTTTGGCCAGAGTTAAAGGAAATGATGCTCTCTACAATAATTTTTTCCTCAAATAGATATGACGCTCGCTCTATTATGTTTCGACATAGAAACTTTAAATCGTCAAATATATGCAAAAATTTTTTATCTTGCCATGATCTCTTACACGTATATGTAAAACTTGTATTTTCGTCTAGATTGCATGCAAATTGTGATTTGTATATCAAAAATGTGAAAAAAACAAAATTATAAAAAATAAAAAAAGGAACACAATTTTGTAAAAATGGGGGAAAAAAAAAGAGAGAAGAAAGTCATATTTGAATACCAAAAGGTAAATCAAGAACCCCATGGTTGATAGCGAAGCCTAATTAACCAAAGAAAACTAAAAACAAAATTGCAGGACTCAAAAAAAAAAGAAAGGCGGACCCCACCGGAAACCTGTGAGTTAATAATGGAAAGCGCGCTTTTCTATAAAGCCTGTCTGCTCTTTTCCTACGAAAGTGGAAGAAGAGAAAAATAAAGAGAAACAAACTTCAACTAAACTAAACTAAAGCCAAACGCAAATCTTTGATCTCAATAACAAAAAAATAAATAAAAGGCAAGAGAGGGTTCTCTCTCTTCCCTCTGAATCTGGCGAAAATGGGGGGTTTGGAGCTCAGCCATGGCGGTTTCGGGGGTCTTTGAAGTGGGTCTTTGTGTCTGCTTTTGAAGTTGGTAAGTGGGGTTTTAAGCTCTTTCTGTTCTGTTGTATGAGATGGGGTTTTGGCCAATTGGGTTTGGTTGGTAGATTTGTGGGCATTGGGTAGAAATGGGAATGCAGATCTGTGTTGCTTGGTTTCTATTTTGGGTGAGATTTCAAGAACTGGGTCTTAGTTTAAATGTAGAAGAAGCAATTGGTTTGTTTGAGTGTGACCCAACTGTGTTGTTACGTTTAGTTCCTCGTTCATGTTTGTTGTGTATTTAGTTGTTGAAGAACTGTTGAGTAACTTTGGGTTTGATACTTAGGGGATAGTTTGCAGTAGTCTATGTTGTTTTTAGAAATGGGAGTTTGTTAGTTCTGAAATGAAACTGTAGTTCTAATTAAATGGAATGTCTAATTTCTTGTGAAATTGTGATCGAGAAAGACAATATATAGAGTTGAGCTGGGCTAGTTTTGAGAGTACTACTCTTAATTTGTTTTGATTGCTAATCCAAGAATTAGGGGTGGGCATCGGTCGGTATCCGACCTAATATGGACCATCCACCACCGATTCAAAGAATGTCGGTTTTTAAAGTTTTTCATCCGCAATCAATCCGAGCCTTAATTGGATCGGTTTCCATCCAGGCCAATTAAGCTCGGTTTGGATTGAATTGGATGGTCGGTTTGACATGCTACTTTTCACCTCCAACATCATTGACAATTCCATTGAAATTTAAAAGATCAACTTCAAGCAATCTTAAGAAACAACATGCTTGCAACCTGCTATTTTCGACACTATATAATCGGATTCAATCTGAAAAAATGACATGCTATTTTCAATAGCAAATAATACAACTTGCGACCTATTCTTTTACAATCCTACACATCTAAAGAACGAGAAACAAAATTGCGAGCAGAGGGTGTTGGGCTGTTGGCAGGAACTGGAGGAGAGACGAAGGGGGATGTTGGGCTGTTGGCGGGAACTGGATGAGGAGGACATAAGAAGAAGATGAAGAAGAAGAAGAATTTACAGCCGTTGGAGCTTTGGAGGAGGAATAATAGGAATTCCTGATTGATTTAGTTAGGGTTCCATTTTCTTGGAATCCTTTCCTCTTATTATCTTATTGTTGGTTGTTGTATTGCCTCATTGGGATTTGGAGTGTAGGACTTGGGGTATGAATTGAACTTAAAAAAATTAAAGGAGACTGTTTGTATCTTCAAGAAATGACAGTTTGTATATTCAAGAAATTAAAGGAGAATTAGATTTTTAAGAACTAATGCATAGAGGTACGGTCGGTTCGGTTTTATCGGTTATTTGGAAGTCCCATCCAATAATCGAACCTGGTCCTGTCGGTTATTGGAGACCAAGAACCGGGCCAACCCAATCCCCCAATTGGTTCAGTTAACAACTAGTCGGTTTGGGTTGAATTGGTTGGTTCGGATAATAGTTGTCCTCCCCTACCGAGAATAAACCATCAAATTAAAATTCACACCGTTAGATGTGGTATGCATCATCTACTATTCAACTAAGAAAGAGGGGTTGTTTCTCCAGACCCACTATCGACTGGAATGACTAGAATGCCCTAACTTAATATTAATTAAAACCAAAACACATCTTTCAAATTAAAAAAATATATTGCCAAATTTCATAAAAATTGGTTGCTAAATCTTTTCGGAAAAAAATATTGCCAAATTTTGAAAAAGGAATTAAATTTGTTACCATTTAAAAAAAATGAAAGAGAGGCGCGGAAAATGTGGGAAGGGGGAATAGATGAAAAGTTAAAGCTCGTCGAAATCATTAAATTTTTTTGTTCATACATAATTTTTATGGATAGTTCATTCTCAAATTTCGGAGTAAAACAAAAATCAAAGTAGTACTCCTGAAAGTATTATATATATTTTCTTCTAGAGAATAATAGCTATTCTAACTTCATTTAGGAGGAGCATCATGAAGCTGGGATCAAAGAAGGGGTGGAGCTCTGTTATGCCTCTTCGTTTGTGTAGGAAATCTGCTACCCGCTTTTGTATGTTCCCGAAAGTACGTGCAGCCAGCAAAACTACAGGGAGCACACCGGTTTATTTGAACGTGTATGACTTGACACCGATGAATGGTTATGTTTATTGGGCAGGGCTTGGGATATTTCACTCAGGGGTTGAAGGTAATTTTTCAGTAGAAATATGTGTGCTTCTGAACAAATCTAACATATTATAAGTTGGTTAATATAATTCATTTACACGCTGAACCCTTCGTTTTAGTTATTTACTTAACCTGCCATTTGAGTTTGTTTAATTTAAAGTCACACTAACAAACACAGGTATGACATGTTCAAGATTATTTAATTAATTTTTAATTTTTAATCTGTTGCGAAAGAGAAAATTTATAGTGTATGTGTATGTGTTGATATAGGGTATGAGGCCAAATTTACTTTAGAGGAGTGCTTGTTCATCAACTTATCAAACTATCAGAGAGATCGAGATAAGATGAGTTGGAGAAGGTTATTAACTGAAGGACCATAGGATATGGTCTACTTAACCTTACCGTTTTCTAAGATTTGCGTATATATTGGCACGCTGTAATCTCTTCTATGTAGAAGTTTAGAATTTCCTTCATGTAAAAACATTACGTAAAGTGCAAAGAGACCTCACAAAAATGAAAAGCAATAAAGGCATGAATTGACAAAATTCTGACATTCCAACAAACCACCACTTACTATCTAGATTATGATTGCCAAGTTACCATGAATAAACTATCACAACAGTTGTCTGTTTTTGGAAAGTATATAGCTAAGAAAGGCAGTGTTAACATCACCATTTGAACAATTTGGATTAGAAACTATCTCAATATCGCTCTGTAGCATAAATGTCCCCTTAGCTATAACTTCCATATATGCAACATTTTAATGCAGATTGATTTGTGAATACTTCTTGCCTCTGTAATTTTTTGAAGAATAATTCCTGAATTATGCATTTGAATTCGTCTGAAACAATGGAAGTATAAATGTTTGCCCGTATTGGCATGCTCTTAAAACAATACCTAAAGCTTATGAACAACACAGATTTAACACAGAAAAACCTTAAACATTGGGACATGGGGGCACGACAACATGCAAATAACACGCATAGACACGTTACACACGTATTCTATTAGGAGAGAGTATAAATTCATTCATACTGAAATGTAGACATACAAATGCGAGTACTCATAATCAGCGTACACGAAATGTAATTTTACAATAGCACTACATTAATTAAACAGACATACACAGAGCAAGTATACTTTGTTGATTTTTTATAGAATAGATAATGTATAATAAAGAGAGTGAAGAGAGTACATATACATACACAATGTACATATCAAATGTGTGTATACATGGAAAGTGTAAACTATAGTATAATAAAACATAATACATATGCACATATGTTCTACAATGAAACAAACATATATTTATAACTTACCCTTTGAGATATGTCAGCTTTGATTAAAATATCCAATGTACTCTTCTTGTGTGGGAGTTTACAGCTTGATAGTTTTGTACACAAGTCACCAGTTTGACATCCTTTTTTTCATTACAATATAATGTTTAGTTTACAAATGAAAGTAAAACATTTTCTATTCTTAATGAATATAATGAAGTGTTTGAAATTTCTGATTGATGTGTCTAACCAAGGTTCAAGAAGCATCTTAGAATATCTATGTAATTCCTAAGAAGTGGCCAAGGATATAGGACATGTGTGAGGAGTGTTGAACATTATTCTGATTGTTTATGAAGATTTGGTTATCTATACGTGTTTGACATGACTATGACTTCATGATCGAAGTGTCCAACTTCCGTAATTTGGAGGTTTACTCCTGGACTTCATGAGGTTTCTTTATACCAGAAAAAAAGTAACACGAGCCAACAGTTGTTAAGGTTCTACACTGATGTCCTTCTGTTGGTTTAATATAACCCAGTACATAGTATAAATCCTAAACGGTTGATTTCCAAATAGCACCTGCATGCTAAAATTCAAACAATTATGCTGTAATTTGTAAACCTTTTCTCAACCTTATGTACCATAACTAACAATATTCTATAAGAAACGGTTAAATGATAACCAGGATAGATTTTCATATAATGTGGTGGTATTTGGCTTCCCTGTGAGATCCACATTTATAAGTTCATGTTGAAGGTTTTAGTGTTTTGCTTCATGAAACTAGTGAAAGTTGGGATTTGAGGTTTTCTGATGTTTCAAATATGGTAAGTGTCATTGATGCGGGGCTAGAGAGGAAGATGAAAAAAGAGGAAAAGGGAGTGAAAGAGGATAGCGGCACACAGGCATAGCTCACAACCAACTCAAAATTTTTCCAAATGAAAATTTATTCTTTCAATAAATTTTAACTCTTTTATTGGCTTTAACAAGTTAAGATCTAGTATGATATTAAAAGTTCTCCTTGATCGACAATCTATATTGATAAGAATATGAAAAATTCAAATCTAACAAACATTTAAAAGATATCCTAATCAAATCCTTATACTTAAGGGCCATTGAGTTGTCAATTAGTTGGTCCATTGTCCATGCCAACAGTTGATACCTTGGATTAAGGATATTTTGTTGTGCTCTTGGAGATAAGGTCACTTCATGAGAGAAATGAAGTATAATTTGTCTTCAAGAAGAAGATGAAGCGTCATGGACAGTAAAATTAGTTGATCATATGAAGATTGAATTAATTATTTAACTCTCTATGTGACAATTGATGACTAGATGTGTCCGTGAAGGTGAAATCAGAAGGTTGCAAATGGAGATTTGTTATGGACTTAATGGAGGTAGTTGATTGGTTGATCTGAATGTGTTGAGGTGATGTTGACTCAGTGATATAACAGACTAGTTGATTGGCATGGTTGGTTGATTGAATTTTGTGGTCAAAATGGTTGACAACGATTTTGTAATAAAACATGGATCAACAAATAGTTAATTAACCTAGGTCAATTAGTTGAGAGGTGACATATTTCCTTTCAAAATCTGGGGGAATTTTGGATTTGAGTGTTTATGTAATCGAATAAATACTTTTTTTGGAGAGAAGAAGCCAACATCGATTAGGGAGAATGAATCCATTACGGTACCATGTTGGAGATAATGATATAGAATTGGAGGAGGATATATATTTTTTGGCTGGAGTCGTTTGACTCTATCCAATTATCACAAAAAAAAAATAAAAAATTGAAGAGGAATATTATGGCTAATTTATCAAAATTACCTTGAAGTTTCCATACAAATACAATTTAGTATTAAATCATTGACATTTATCTCTTTATCAATAACTACCTTAAAGTTTATTAATTTTAGTAATTGATGTTAGATATTATATTAGATTAAATATTGGTTTAGTCCCATATTGGTTATGTTTCAGTTTAGTCTTCCATTCTCTCCAATATATAGGAGCCAATATTCAATTTATTCAATCAAAAAAAGATTATTTTCCTATTCCTAATTCTAACATGGTATCAGAGCATCTATTCCTATAAGGCATGTACTAATTTGATCCTCGTTATCGAGGTGGAGTGATTCTCGATTCTCGCCTTCATCAGAATCACTCCACCTTCCAACACCCCTCTCCCAATCAAATCCCAAAACCCCAAATCTCCAAAAAACTCTAGCTGTCATCTAACAACAAGATCCAAAACTATAGCCATCATAAACTACATCTACCAAACCCTAGCCACCACAACAAGCGGTTGCACCAACAACTCCGGCAACATCACCGGCGACAACCTCTCTCCCGATCATCTCTCCCAAATCCGTCAACATCACCGGCGACAACAAGCGGCTGCACCAACAAATCGAAATCGAAGAAGATGAACACTGACACCATCAGCCTCCACATCTCGACACCTTCCTGCCGTCTTCGTCTCCACGTCGACGCAGTCTCCCTCACCACTTCTTCCCTAAAACATGACATCGTCCACATGGCCGAGATCAACTTCCTCTGCGTCCACAAGAACCTCCGATCCAATCTCCATGGCCGACGACTCAACCGCCGCCTCCTCGTCCGCCGTCCCCGATCCCGACCCCATCAATCTGGAGGTCCTCTCTCGTTGACGGTCTCGAAGCTCTCGCCGCCTCCTTCGCTGTTCAGATGAATCAGATCCAAAAAATATTTTTTTACCCTAAATCCACAGACCCAATACCCAACTCCTATAATACCCAAACCCAACCCACTCCATACCCAAACCCAATTCTAATAAATACCCTATTACATCTTCTCAAACCCGACCCGTTTCCAAAGAAATCCTCAAACCCATCTATTTTCCCTTTCAGATACTGAACCCAAACCCCCACACTTAACCCGTTTTTTTTCCCATCTGTTCTCCACACAAAAAAGAGTAAGTTCTTGAGCTTCTACATTCAGATCGTCAACTCACTCCGGTTTTTCGATCGTGATCATCAACTCACTTCGGTTGATCGATCGTTTCTTGGACGTCTACATCCAGATCGTCAACTCACTCCGGTTGATCGATCGTGAGTTTGAGAGGGGGTGTTATCAGCATCCAGTTCTTAGTTCAGGGATGAGATCCCAACATCGACAATTCTCAAGTCTGGGGTGAGATCCTATCATCAACTATGTCTCAAGTCAGGGGTGAGATCTCATTACAGATCGGGATATGGAGATCCGATCCTGCCACTGTTCTGGGTGAGATCTCAACAGTGCACCACCACTATTTCCTTCCACAACACTTTACTTCTCAGTTTCCGTCACATACGCCATCAAGCACCGTTTCTGCATCACAGTTTGCCGTTTCTTCCACATGAACATCGTCGGTATTCCAAACTCTTGTTGTTTGAACCAACTTGAGTTTGAGAGGGGGTGTTAGATATTATATTAGATTAAATATTGGTTATGTATCAGTTTAGTCTTCCATTCTCTCCTATATATAGGAGCCAATTATATTCAGTTTAATCAATCAAAAAAGAAATATTGCCAAATCCCTCTTTCTTCCTCCAACATTACACCACTATCGCCTTGAAAACCTCTTCCCAGCACCACTGAGTCTTTGCATATGCTAGTCATTTTTTGTTTGGTAGTAAGGCGTAATAAAAAATAGTAAAGTATCACTCGCAAACATATCAGGGTATTTTCTGCTAATCTGTGCAAGGTTTAGGGTATTTTTGGCTAAATTATCCATATACTAATATTGAATACAAAAGAGAGACACAGTGAACTGGACATGCACAGTATTATTAAGAAAAAATAGAGATTATATTTTTAGTATATTCCAGTTATCTTCCCAAATACATGCCATTCCTGATTTAAAACACAAGATGATTATGCATGGGTGTTTGTGCGCGTGTTTTCTGGCCACTAAGGGCCTCGTTTATTCTCTTAATGCTCAATAATTGTCGTGAATTCTCTATGTTACTTCAAATTACATAAATAAAGATGTGTAGAGGCCATTTATTTCCCCTGAGAAAGACCACCAAATACATCGTCCCATTATATTGTAGATAGGTAGGGAACCTATTAAGAAGCTTTTTCTTATATTTACAAATGGCTGATGGTTTGACCGCATGCTATATAGCGAGGACAAGCATATTTTGTATGATAAGGCTTCAGTCTCTCTTTTACTATAATCTTCATGTATCTACTTTTATAGTTATATAGTTGTGGTTGATTAGTCTAGTAGTTGAAAGGAGGACATTATATAGTCCAACGTTTATATCTAATTTAAACAAATTCTAAATTTCACTATTTTTTACCATATTTTGTGGGTAAATTTGATAAATGATTAGTCTACAGTTTTAACAATGATTAGTCTACAATTTTTTACTATTTTAACAATGATTAGTCTACAGTTTTTTGTTAATTTGATAAATTCTGAATATCATTGTTTTGGGCCATTTTTTGGACTACAACCCATTGTTTTTCTTGATATTCATATATTCTAAATTTGCTATTTTGGCCAGATATTTTAAGCTAGTCCACCGATTTTGTCGATTTAAAGAAATAATGAATTTCACTGTTTGTCATATTTTGTGGTCTTTTGGATGCCGAGGGAGAGGTCATGGGTTCGAATCCGAGCCCTAATATTTACATATTTAATTTTATTGTAATACCTCTAGATTTACATAGTACCATATTGGTTAAGAAGTGGGGTATGAGTTATTATATATTAGATAACCTATGATCCAAGAGTACCTACTAAGTTATATTACTTTTGGTGAGACTGTGCCCTGTGGTGTGGCTGTGGTTAGGTTCTGTAGGGCGCGTAGGCGTGCTGGCTGTTGAGCAAGCCCGTGGCATTATTAATGGTATCAGAGCCGACTTTCGATACCGATGGTAGGGTCATAATGGGCGTACACATTGGTGGGGTCAGAGGCAGTACGCTGGTAGTAGGATAAGGTCAGTACGCTAGTGGGACCAAGGTAGTGGCATCCATGTGGACCACATCGATTAGAAAGGAGGTCTAGGCTAGATGAAGGGCCCGAGTTTAGCGAGGACGCTAAGTCCAAAGGAGGGGTTGATTGTAATACCTCTAGATTTACATAGTTCCCATATTGGTTGAAAAGTGGGGTATTGAGTTATTATATATTAGATTGCCTATGATCCAAGAGTACCTACTAAGTTATAGCACTTTTGGTGAGGCTGTGGTTAGGTTCTGTAGGGTGCGTAGGCGTGCTAGCTGCTGAGCGGGCCCGGGGCGTGACATGTCTGATCTTCATAACTTTATATTTGACTGTTTAACCTGATTTTGCAGGCCAGTCCACCATTTTTGACATATATCAAGGAATTTTTATTTCATTGTTTTGGCCAGATTGTATGGGTATATAGTCTACCGTTTTCGACTGATTATATGAGAAATTCTTAATTTCACTGTTTTGGCAGATTTGTAGCTATAGTCCATGGTTTTTCGACGATTTTGCTAAATGTTGCATTGGCAAGATTTTATGGGTTGTCCACAAATTTCATTTGTTTTCGAGAAATTCTGGATTTTACTATTTTTGTCAGATTTTGTGAGTTCTACTCCCATTTTCATCCGATTTAGAGAAATTTTAACTTTCACTGTTTTGTCCAGATTTTGTTGGTTATGTAGTCCACAATTTTCGGCTTTTGTAATCATGAATTTCATTGTTTTGATTAGATTTTGCGGGACATAGTCCACCATTATCGGGTCATTTGGAGAAGATTTCACACTTTAACTAAATTGTGTTATACTCCACAGTTTTCGACTGATTTGGAGAAATTATGGATTCTACTGTTTAGACCAAATTGTGTAGGCTGTTTCTCATCGATTTTAAGTCATTTTTTATTTCACTATTTTGGACAAGTTTTGTAGGAGTCCACAATATTCAATTGTTTTCGGAAATCAATTTCAATGTGTTGCTTGATTTTATGATAAAGTCCGCTATTTCCAATGGATTTGGAGAAATTCTAAATTTCCCTGTTTTGACAAGTTTTGTGGGTTAAAAGTCCATAGTTTTCAATTGCTTTCGTAAAATTCTGAATTTCACTGTTCTGGTATGATTTTGTAGGCTATATATAATCCACAGTTTCGACCAATTTTCGAAAAAATTTGATTTTCATTGTTTTGGCTGATTTTGTGGGGTATGTGTAATTCCCCTTGTTTGGCTAGTAAGAATGCTAGGTGAGCTTGGTATTAATTGGTGGGCCTTGTAGGATGGGCCTACTATTGTAGTTTTTTTGTTGTTGATAAAGTTATAGAATCCCATAAGGATTCCAGCCATAGTGTCATTAAAACCAAAATATAGCAAGTCATAGAGTACATAGCATATCCCAAGTTTACATTCTGGTGCTGAAGAAGCTACAAGCTTCAAAACAAAATACCACCAGAAGGATAGTACGCGTAAAGCCCAAGACAAAATAACAACTAGAAACAACCCATCACAACACTCAAAAAATGCTCAAGGATCAAACACCACCAAAGGGTTTCCATCACTAGTAATATCATTTCTTTCATACGCAGCTTGAAGCAAAAAAACAAGCAGAACTTCCGTAATGTATTGATAATGTTTGGGTCATTCTTATTCATCCTTGATCTTCATAGAAGAAGATATATATCTACAGAGAAGAACCAAAAAGCAGGAAACTAGTGGCTATTATATCAACAGCAATGCAAATCAATCCCATACCAATCAATCCCTATATCAATTCACTCCGTAATACCCCCCTCAAGTTGGAGCATGAAGATCCGTGATGCCCAACTTGTGAAGTAGATAATCAAATTGTTTCTTTCCCAAGGCCTTGGTAAAGATATTTGCCAATTGTTCTGTAGTAGAGACATACGAAGGAGAAATAAGGCCCTCCTGAATTGCATCACGAATGAAATGACAATTCACCTCAATATGCTTCGTACGTTCGTGGTGAACAGGATTGTGAGCAATATGAAGAGCAGACTGGCTATCACAAAACACAGGAATGGCTTTTGGATGATGCACCCCGAGACTCAACAACAAAGCCTTTAACCACTTCAACTCACAAGTAATAGAGGCCATAGAACGATACTCAGCTTCCGTGGAGGAGCGAGAAACGGTGGGTTGCTTCTTAGTTTTCCAGGATATAGGCGATTGACCAAGAAAGACTAACCAACCAGTGAAAGACCGGCGGGTGAGGACATGCGGCCCAATCAGAATCACACCAGCCTTGTAAAGACAAGTCACTATCTGAACGAAGTAAAATTCCCTGGCCTGGGGCACCTTTCAAATAACGAACAACTCGGATAGCTGCGTCCCAATGCTCCTGATTAGGATGTTGCATAAATTGAGATAAAATATGAACAGAGTAAGATAAATCTGGACGCGTGACAGCCAAATAGATGAGACGACCCATCAATCACCTATAGGATTCAGGCTCCGCAAGCAAGTCCCCTTTAGCATGCGCAAGTCTATGATTTTGTTCGATTGGAGAACCAGCTGGCTTGGCTTCTAATAAACCAACCTCAGATATAATATCAAGGGTGTACTTGCGTTGACACAAGAACAGACCGTGAGGACTACGAGCAACCTCAATACCCAAAAAACATTTCAGTATGCCGAGATCCTTCATATGAAAACAGTTACTGAGATAGGTCTTAAATATATTCAATGCAGCGGAATCGTTACCAAAAATGATTAAATCATCAACATAGACAAGCACATTAATCTGCACAGTACCCCTGGTATATGTGAAAAGAGAATAGTCGGAATAAGATTGGAGAAAACCATAGCTCTTCAAAGCCGAAACCAGCTTTGTAAACCAACAACGAGGAGCCTGCCTCAAGCCATACAAAGATTTCTGAAGCCTACATACTATACCAGGATCATAAGTTTCAAACCCAGGAGGAAGTTTCATATACACCTCCTCATGAAGGTCACCGTGCAGAAAAACATTGTGAACATCCATTTGATGAAGCTCTCAATTCTTTGATACAACAATGGACAAGAAAGCTCGAACAGTTACCATTTTTCCTACTGGAACAAAAGTCTCATTATAATCAATCCCTTCAATCTGATGATTGCCAAAGACAACTAACCGCGCCTTCAATCTCTCAATGGTACCATCAGAGTGGTACTTGATCTTGTAAACCCATTTACTACCAAGAGCCTTCTTTCCAGGGGGAAGAGAGGTTATAGTCCATGTACCATTATTTTCCAAAGCCCGGATCTCCTTTTGCATAGCACTACGCCAGCCCGCATCTTTCACAGCCTCTTTGAAAGACTGTGGCTCCACCCCGGCAGTTACAGCTGCAAGAAAATTTCGGTGTTTCGCAGTAAATTTGTCACAGTTTACATAATGTGCTATAGGAAAAGACGTACCTGAGGGAGGAGAGGAAGCGGGTGATGAGGGAGATGGACTTTTCTTAATCACTGTATGTGTCACAAAATCCTTCAATTTGGAGGAAGGAATTTTAGTTCTTATACCTCGACCCATAGTAGAAGCATGAGAATCAACGGAAACAGAAGGAGTCTTGCGAATCATTACCAGACGGGATAGCCACATCCACTGAGATAGAAGGCAACTGTGTTGGTGGTGGCGTAGAGGAACGGGGCTCACCAGTAGCCTCGGTTATGTTTCCTTGCGCCCCACCCTCATCCACAAAATTAAAATCTGGCACAAAAGGTTTGACATCCAAGGTTTCAAGAGAGACGGCCATCGGAGGTTTATCGTCCGAATAGGGAAAATTGTCTTCATAGAAACGAACATCCCTAGAGGCAAAAAAAATCTTGTTGTCCAAATCATATAACAGCCAACCATTTTTTCCAAAGGGATAACCAACAAAAACACACTTTCTAGTGCGACTTGCAAACTTATCACATTTTGCTCTTTGATTATGAGCGAAGCACAAACAACCAAATACACCCAAGTCATCATACGAGGGTGGGGAGCCAAACAAAATATCATAGGGAGTTTTATTATGAAGCACACTAGAGGGAGTTTTATTAATAAGATGTGCCGCAGCTAAAACACACTCCCCCAAAATAAAATTGGCAAATTCCCTTGAAAATGCAAAGCACGAGCAACATTTAAAATATGTTGATGTTTTCTCTCCACTCGCCCATTTTGTTGAGGTGTGCCAGCACAGGAGGTGTGGAATAATTGGCCAAAAAATAGTCCTTCATACAATTAAATTCAGTACCATTATCACTCTGCAGTATCTTGATTTTCTATGAAAATTGGCGCCCAATCATAGAAATAAAGGACATAAAACATCTAAAAACCTCTATTTTATCAACCAATAAATAGACCCATACAGCACGAGAAAAATCATCAACTAAAGTCAAAATATAGCTTGCTCCACACGATGACAGAGTATTATAAGGACCCTATAAATCACAATGTATTAATTCAAAAATTCTTGATGCTTTGTTGGTACTCAAAGAAAAAGACTCTAGACTGCTTAGCACGATGACAAACTTCACATGTTTTATTCAAATGTTCCTTACTACTACTAATCAAAGGAAGCGATTTTACGACTTTCTCGGAAGGATGTCCTAAACGCTTATGCCATAGATCTACCGAAGATGATCCCACAACCAATGCTGCTTGAACGCTTGGCACCGACCGAAGATAATAAAGTCCATCCCTTCTTTCACCCGTTCCAATCAGTTCCCTCGAATGTAGGTTCTGTATAGTACACATGGGAGACAAAAATTGGACAAAATATTTCATATCATCATCAAGTTGCGAAACCGAAATTAAATTGCAATGTAATTTGGGAACATAAAGAACATTATTAAGATAAATTATGTCCGTTAGTTTCACATTGCCTTGTTTAGTTGCTACAACACTTTGTCCATCTGGAAGGCCCACAGGACAAACACTCACATCTTGAATGTCAGTCAAAAAAGAAATATTTTCTGTGACATGATTAGAAGCACCAGTGTCAATTATCCAAGATGTATTATCAAACTCACCATTCAACCGATTTATTGGAGTTTGAGGATTACCAAATGCCGCAACCAACGCTTGCCACTGCGCGACACTAAAACCAGGAAGAGCCGCATTTGTAGCAGAGGAAGATGATGCACTGATCGGATCATCAGTGGTTGGTGCAACCGTAGCATGTGCGCGAGCCCCCCCTCGACCCCGACTAGCATCAATCTTTGCCTCCGGTTTCATAATCGACAGTGATGGTGTTCCATCGGTGGTGGTCATTATTGTGATATTTTAGGTGTTGGCTCCGATACCATGATAATGTTTGGGTAATTTTTATTGATCCTTGATCTTCATAGAAGAAGATATATATATACAGAGAAGAACCAAAAACAGGAAACTAGTGGCTATTATATCAATAGCCATGCAAATCAAACACATACCAATCAATCTCTATATCAATGCACTCAGTAATAGCTAGGCCTTAAATAGATTATATCAACAGCCATGCAAATCAATCACATACCAATCAATCCCTATAGCAATGCACTCCGTAATATATATTCATGTTCATGTTGCGTTAATGCAGAGATAGTGTCCAGAGTAGAAGATATCGGGTCAACAACCACACCATCAAAAACTGCCTCATCAACACCCACCACAACACTCTTGAATAGGGGCATCAAATCCAGTAGCAGCAGAAGCAGATAATTCAGAGTCAGAAACCACATTAGTGTCACCATGTTCAACATGAACTCCATCATGAGAAAAGCCATTAACTTCAAAGTTATCAGAAACATATGCACCTTGTACTTGATTTGCGTTCACTAAGTTAGAAATAAATGAAAAAACAGCATCGTTAATAGGATTAAAATTCACCTTCTTTTTTTTGGAGGGATGTAGAATATCAGTCCAACAAGAAGCAGGGAAACAAATAAATTCCAGAACGCTAACAATATAATGGAATTTTTTTTGTTAAAAATCCTTTGATTTCTTTCATTCCGAATATCCCAAATTAAGGACATCATAAGAATATCCCATTGAAGTCTAAGTTTAGAAGGGACACTCTTTTTTTATCCAAGTACCCCCACCAAGATTTGATAGAAGGTGGATGCCCTTTAATATTCCAAGCTTTCTTAAATAAAGTCCAGATATTTCTAACAAATGGGCATTTGATAAAGATATGAGCTACAGTTTTAGAACCATATGTACTAAGAACACAACATTGACCCATAGCCAAGTTTCTTTTGTTTAGATTATCCACGGTAAGTAATTTGTTATGAATGGTGAGCCAAACAAGAATCCTCACTTTTAGAGGAGCAATGTTTTGCCAAATAAATTTGTAGAAATGGAAAATTTTCCCACCATAATTTCAAAAATTATAGAATGATTTCATAGTGAAGGTGCCAGAAGAACTCCCATCTCCATTTAACGTCATTTCTAATTTTTCAATCATAATTACTCAACAGATGAAGCATCTCAATGAAATCATGAGTCTAAGCTAAAGATAGATTCCTTCTAAAAGAGATATTCCAAACTTCACCAAATTTATTTGTAGAATAAAGAGAAAACAATAGCATTAATATAGACAACCAGTTTATATAAATCAGGGTGTGCAGATGATAAGGGACATTCACCAATCCAAATGTCAGTCCGGAATCTATCGGTACTACCATCACCACAAATCTTTTGAAGGCTACATATGAAGGATTTTGCCACTTTCCAAATGCCTTTCCAAAAAGAAGAGATATTAGGAGGAATACACTAAAATCCCAAAACTTCCTTCTTTTGAAGTATTTATGTTTAATAATTCTAATCCAAGAAAGGTTATTAGAAGAAATACTCTTCCAGTGCCATTTACCAAGAAGTGCAAGGCTGTGATTTCTTAGATTAATCACACCCAGACCACCCTCCTTATCTTTGCAAGCCCTACCCCAATTCATTAAACATTTCCCAAGTTCACATTAGAATAAGATCCAACCCAAATAAATTTATTTCTAATTCTAAGTTTAGATCTGAAGGAGAGAACTGGTGAGGAGGATTGAAGAGGGCATCAAACACCGGCACGCAATCCAGAACAACGCGCATCACGGAGCTTCATTTTTTTTGGACTCTTTTTTTGGACTTTTTTTTAGAGAGAGGGGCAGCAGAGGTAGGGAGGGGGTCGGGGGGGTTGACGCCGGCGGAGGAGGGGAGGCGATGAGCAGAGGTGGTGGCGGTCGCTAAGCAGAGGACTTGGGGGGGCACGGGGAGGAGAGGAGGCTTTCGGGAGAGGGGGGTGGCAGCGGCAGGGAGGAGGCTGCGGATCATGAGTTCGGGAGAGGGTGGTTGGTGGTGGCGGGGAGGAGACTTCGGGATCGGGAAAGGTCGACGATGGCAGCGGGAGGAGGCTTCGGTGGTGGCGGGAGGAAGAGGAGGTTAGGGTTTGGGTTTCAGAGGAAGGAGGGGCTGCAATATTTTTTTAAAATTTAGGAGGAGAGAGAGAGGGAAAACCCTAATTTTTTGTAGGCTTTGATACCATGTTAAAGTATAGAGACTGAAAATAGTACTTTATTGGATGATTATAACTGAATACAGTGCATCCTATATATATAAGAGTACAAGGATTAATTCTAAGATTATTTCAGATATGGGACGAAAATTAAGACTACTTTAACACACTTCTTGCCATGAGGATGAGATTTCCTAACCTTTAAAAGAGAACGGAGATGCTGTTCTTTATCAGCCAAATAAGGAACCACAGACTTGTTGGAATATGGAATAGGCTCAGCAGCATGAGCAGGAAGTTTAAAATTGATGGAACTTTCATCTATCTGAGGAGAGATCTCACGAACAAAGTTCTTACAAGAGATAACATGAGGTTCATTAACAGAACAGTCAAGTAATTCCCCATCTTCAGCCACTCTGTTAGTAATCGAAACCCAGTGGTAGTCAAGGTTCTTACCTTTCCCTGAATTATATCCTTCTTTCTTGTTAGCAAAGCAACTATTCAACATGTTAGACTTACAAGATAAAGATTGGCTCGACTGAGAAGTATTGCCCCAGGATTCTCAACCCATGTTAGATTTAGAAGCTTGAACAGTCTGAATAGTGGGCAATTGAGAAATAGGGCTAATAGGCAAATCAGGGTAAGAGATTGCAATAGAGAAAGCACGAGTACAGTGTATCATAGATAGGAGGGGAAGAGGAACATTCAAGAAAATCGACAACAATTTCTAGATGACCATTACTCATTCTATTTTTAGATGAAAAACCCACGAAATCTCCAATGCATCTGGAAATATAGCTGGAAGAAGAAAAAGAATCACAGTATAGTGGAACTCCAGTAAGGATACACTTAGTTTTAACAAGACCAAGAGACCTACTGCTAAGTATATAATAATACAATATCTAACACCTTCTTTCAAACTCACAGTGGGTTGAATAGTGAGTTTGCCCCCAAGTAACGAAATCTCTGAATAGTGTAGGATTTGGTGAAGAAATCTACTGTCTGCTGTAAAAAGGTAACAGAGTGAAAAGAAATTGTCTCTGCTTCAAAGTGCTCACGAACATAGTGGCAATCTATCTCTATATGCTTAGTTTGCTCATGAAAGACCGGGTTGCTTGTAATGTGCAATGCACTCCGGTTGTCACAATGAAGAGGGGTAGCTCCTGTGAGAGTGACACCTATATCTGATAACAGCCAACGAACATGAACAATCTCTCTAGTAGTAGCTGTCATTGCTCTGTACTCATCTTCGGTAGAAGAACATGCAACAACTGCCTGTTTCTTGCTTCACCATGTGATCAGCGAATCTCCAAGAAATAGCTAGAAACCTGTGGTAGACGTTTTGGTGGTAGGATCACCCGCCCAATCTGAATCAGAATATGCACTGAGCTCCAGTTTGGACGTAGAAGGCATGAATAATGAGCGAGTGATAGTGCCCCGAAGATATCTGAGGATCCGAAGAAGAGCACCGTAATGAACTGATGTAGGAGCGAAAACAAACTGACTAGCAATACTAATTGCACGAGCAATATCGGATCTAGTCATGCATAAGTAGACAAGTTGTCAAATAATCTGCCTGTATATAGTGGGGTCGGGAAGAAGCTCACCATATTTGGGACAAAGCTTCGCATGAAGTTCTAATGGAGTATCAACTGATCGACTGTCAGAGAGACATGCAGCGGAGATTATTTTTTGTGTATTTCTGTTGAGAAATAAGTTTCCCCCGAGATCCATGTGCAATCTCTAGACTCAGAATGTAGTGTAAACTGCCAAGATCTTTCATATGGAATTGTTGGAAGGTATTTCTGGGTGGATGCAATGCCTGCAGAGTCATCCCCAGTGGTCCTGTGGTGATGACCACATATAATAATAGGACCCTCCCCTGCGGTGATGACCGCATGAACATCGAGTGGTCCTGTGAATTCTGACAGAAACCAGCCTGTGTGATGACACTGCGAAAACACTCAAACTACGCTCGAAAGGCATGTTTCTGACCATATATAGCTCGACGCAGTCGGCAAATATGACGAGGAGTGAGAAGGCCATGAGGAGAATGCATATAAACAACCTTAGATAAGGTACCATGAAGAAAATAATTATTCACGTCCATCTGGTATAATGGCCACTGGCAAACGAAAGCAACGGCAAGAAAAATGCGAACTGTAGTCATCTATGTAACTGGGGCAAAAGTCTCATCATAATTAATGTCATGCTCCTGAGTAAATCATCGGGCAACTAGACGAGCCTTGTGCCGCTCAATGGAGCCATCAGGTCAGTATTTGACCTTGAAGATCCACTTACAGCTAACAGGCTGCACACCCACAGGCAGTGGAACATCCCAAATGCCAGTATGATCAAATCCTGATAGGTTCTGGGCTCACGTGTGGAGTGTATATGTGGTGAGTAGGAGGCTAGGGTGGCAAAATCAAACTGGTCAGGAGGACCAGTGGCATTAGGTGTGTAACGTGCCGGTGGGATGTCCGATGTAGAGCATGTAGACTGAAGGAGTGGTGGCGGATGGACAGTGTGTGGGGGTGAGATAGGTGGTGTGGGCGTATGCAGCTGTGGGGATGCAGGTGATGAGGGTGCATAATACTGTAGGGAGGCAGGTGGTGTCTCCGTGGGAGGAATAATAGGTGGAACGTCAGTATGAGATGGGAAAGGAGCCAAAGGAGTGGGATCAAATGGAATGCGTGAAGGTATGACCAGGGAGATAGGTCCAACGACTTGGGAGTTGAGAAAACTAGCTTCCTCAGGAGAGGTCAAGTAGTAGGGAGTCTTCCATAAAGGGGACATCGGAAAATATGAATACGACCAGCTGATACTCCATTAGAGAATATTATTGGATGATACTATAACTGAGTACAATGTCTCATATATATATAGGAGGGAACCAAATACTAAATTGATTCACAACCCGATACGGGACTAAGTATATAATACAATATCTAACACTACTAATGCCAAATGGAGGCCAATTCTTAACCCTGAAGGTAGCTTTCCCAAAATGGAGATCTTGACCTTTAAGGTTTTCAAGACACTCAACATTAGGGCACTTGGAAACAAAATCACCATAAGGGAGCATCCAAAGACCCCAGTTCCAACTAGGTAATTAGAAACGAGATTCAAGAAAGTTAACAAGATCAAGACCAGTAAGAGAACCTGAAAGAACAGAAACGACACCTTCAATATTCTACATCAGACAATCATCCCTATCTCTTGAGTAAAATCACAATAGATCTCCATTTTAGCATTAGGAAGAGATATATGCGGAGAGGAATTATCAGGGTTATTAAGTGGAGGAAAGGAAGACATCGATTGAAGAGGAATAATAGAAGGTGGAGGAGGCACATCCTATGAAGCACGATTACGAGTACGGGGTGCGGGTATGACACGATATGGGTGCGGGGATACGTGATTTTACAAAAAAGTAGGATACGAGTGCGTTGGTGGGTATGTTAAATGTAAAATATTGTATACTATATCTATATATGATTTTTTTTTTAACTTGTTAAAAATGCAAATATGTAAACAATTCCAGAGAACTATACAAATATATTACAATTATGATCAGTTTGGAGAAAAGAAATGATAATCTAACCATCAAATGTTTGGGTAGACTTATTTTGTGTTTGAACATAACTGTAAACAATATGCTTTTGAAATTACACTAGGACCCCAACCATTTATTTAAGATAATTGTGTCTAAAAGTTGATTAAAATTTATTTAAAATATGGGTACTCATTGGGTACGCATCTGGAAGTACCTAAAGAGTATCGGCACCCGATACGCACCCGACGCGGGTGCGATGGCCATTTGGAAGTATTTGTGCTTCCTGGGGCACACCACTCGGATGAGATCCAAGAACACCACTGCCATCAGAACGATTATCCCACGCCTTTACAACTGAGGCAGTTTCCACAACACGATTATCCAGATTTTTAACCGCTAAAGAACCAGAATCTTGGTTAAGTCCCCCTTGACCCCCCAAAGCACCAGATCTACCACTGGAACCAGCAAATCCAAATCTACCACCATGGAAATAATTACCACCACTAATAGATCCCAGATCTACCTCGACCTCTACTAAAATTTCTTGACAGACAGACATTCTGGTGATGCCCCTTACCCCCACAAACCCTACAAACCCTACAAACCAACGTATTATGACAATCTTTTTTGAAATGGCCTTTCTCCAAACACCGAAAACAGACTAATTTTGGATCAGAAAGAAAGTAAGAGGGGGGGGGGGAGAAGAATGGATAGAATACAACGCCAATTTAGGGTCGGAAGAAACCCTAGATCTATATAAAGAAGGTTTTGTTTTTGTAACAAAACCAAAACAAAGGTATTTTTTGAGAATTTCCATCCATGAGGGCCCACAGACAAGGGTATTATCGGAAATAGAAGACGGAGAAACCGAAGCGCCATTCTTGATTTCTTACTCAAGAATCTGACGGTCCGGATTGAGCACTTTGGAAATTGAAGAGGCAATTGGAAATTGAAGAGGAGAGGAGATGTCTAATCCATGGTGAAAAAATCGGTGAGAAGTTGAAGAATCTACTGAGAGAGAAGGAAGATGAGGAGACAATGAAGATGGAGGGGAGAGTGTTGTGTGCACCAAACATTTGCCTACTATTGTAGTTATTGGTATTAATTAGTCGGAAAAGCAGTGAGGCACGCCTCAGGCGCAAGGCGCAGGTGAAATGCATGGGTGCGCCTCAAGCCTCCGTTGAAGCGCACCCCTTGTTCAAAGCGCTGGTGAGGCGCGCGCCTCACCATTGTTTTTTTTTCCCTTCTTTATTATTTAAAGTATTCTTTCTTTTTTAGTTTTGAGTCTTTTGACAGGATTTATATTTTTTTCCTTTTTATTATTTAAAGTCATTTTTTCTTTTTTATTTTTGAGTCTTTTGACAGGTTTTATATTTATATATTTTTTATTTAAATTATTCTTTCTTTTTTAGTTATGCAATGCTTTTGCTTTACTGCTTTATTAGCCTATTTGGATGAAATTTACTGTAATAATTAATTATTGAATACCTGAATATATTTAATATTTAATTCTAATATTGTAATACTCTGTAATAGTGTAATACTAATACTGCACTGTGATATTCTGAAAAAAGTTTAATTGTTGAATGTACAAAAATTATAACTTACACAGTTACAACTTACAAATTATACTTACACCGTTACACGGTTACACTTACAAGTTACACCTACAAAATACACTCGCATTGTAGTTTTACAAAAAACACATTGAATCAATTCTTCTTTGGGGCAAGAAAATAAACTCGCGCAAATCTTCCCATTACTTATTAATCTCAATTATCTTACATGAAGACAAAAATATACATTTGTTAACAAATAGTTACTAATTACTAAATATGCGACAATTAAAATTTAAGACAAAATATACATTTCGGGTTATAGCATTTTAGATTTCATTTTCAGATTTGCTTCTCATTGGTACTAACTTGTAAATATATTTGTATTGTGTTTGTGCAATTTCTAATATTAATGACCGAACAAGTACGTCTTCCTTACCTTACTTTTTAAGTATATGGTCATTGTATGATATATTTTGTTGCTATGATGTTTTCTTGTTTATATAATCTAATTTATAAATTTTAAAAAGCCCAAAAAGTAATAGTGCGCCTCGGTTAACTGAGGCTCGCGCCTCAAATTGGTCCTTGCGCCTCTGGCTTTGTACGAGGAATTGAAATTACTTGCGCCTTACGCCTTACGCCTTACGTCTTACACCTAATGCCTTACACCTTCGGGGCCTAGTATTGTAGCATCGTGGTATATATGATCTAGCATTTGAGTGTGATGTTTAAAAGTTTAGTCCCATAATGGATAGGAGTGAAGCGCTATTTATCTACTAAAGTTTATGATCTCAAATTGCCTTCCAAATAGCTTGTTATTTGGGTGAGAGTTTAGCCTTGTGGCGAGACCGTGGAAAATACTGGGTCGTGACTACGTGAATGACTCGGTTCTTATATGAGTAGGTGAGCGGATTTGGGATGTTCCAATATAGTCTACCCTTCGAGATCGATTTTGAGAAATTTAATGGGTTATGGTTTGTACTACTCGGCCATTTTCGTGAAATTTTCATTGTTTTAGCCTAATTTTGTGTCCATAGTCCACTCGTTTTGGTAGATTTGGACAAATTGTTGAATTTTACTGTCTTGGCCACGGTTTTAGGCCATTTTTGTTAAATTCTGAATTTCACTTTTTTTTAAAAGCATAGTTTGTGTTTTATAGTATTTATTTTTCAGCCAATTAGTAGAAATTCTAGATCACTGTTTTGAGAAAATTTGTAGGTTATAGTCCATTTTTGGCCGAATTTTAAAAATTATTGATTTTACTATTTTCATCAAATTTTGTAGGATATATAGTAGTCCACTATTTTTTACTAATTTCATGAAATCGTGAATTTCATGGTTTTATCCAGATTTTGTGGTCCACTGTTTGGGGCAAAATATGTGAAATCTTGAATTTCACGATTTTGTCCAGATTTTGTGGGCTATAATAGACAATTGTTTTCGTCCTTTTTTGTGAAATTATGAATTTCATCGTTTTTGGCAAATGTTGTGGGCTATATAGTCCACAACTTTTGGGCCATCTTTTGAAGAAACTCTAAATTGTCCTCATTTCGTGGGCTATATAATTTGCTTTTCTCGGCCAATGCCGTGAAATCCTAAATTTCACTATATTGGCAGATTGGCTGGATTTTGTGGGCTCGTAAATTCTGAATTTTACTTTTTTGACCACATTGTGTTGGATAGTCCACCGTTTTCGTCAATTTTGAGAAATTTTGAATTTCACTATTTTTTTGTCGAAATTTGTGGGCTATGATCCACCGTCTCCAGAATTCTAAATTTTACTATTTTAGCCATATTTTGTTGGCTTATAGTTCACCGTTTATGTCGATTTTGGAAAATTCAGAATTTCACTATTTGGCCAAATTTTGTGAGTTATATTCCACGATTTTTTAACCTTTTTATTTTTTTTTTGAATTTCACTGTTTTGGCCAGCTTTTGTGAGCTAAAGTTAACCTTTTCTTAGTCGTTTTTGAGTAATTCTCAATTTCATTATTTTAGACAAATTTTATGGGATATGGTTCACTATTTTCGGCGTATTCTGAACATTTTTAAATTTCACTGTTTTGGCGAAAATTTGAATTTTTGTGGGCTAGAAATTTGAATCAAGGAGATGGTTGTCTCTTTTCTCAAACACTTTCTTGGTCTTCTACCTTTTTATGTTCTATCCTAGTACATTAACTTTGAATCAGACTAAATTAGTCGGATCGTAAGCAGTAAGATGAAAAAACAATAATGGTTGAGCAAGTTATTCAGTGCGGTCTCAAGATAGTTCAGGAGATTTTGGCCGTGGTTTGCTAAGCTATGCTATGCAATTAAAAGATGCAACCTTCCTGCTAATCATTTGAGGCCCATAGTTTACTTACAGTTCACAAATATTAGCTCACAAATATCGAGAACATTTGTCTGATTATGTGTATCCTTCCCACAAGCATAATGGGAGGAACTTTAAGGAGGGATTATATTTGATTGTTTTCAGGAATAAATTTCAATGTTTTGGCCTATTTTTATGCTATAGTCTGCTATTTTCAATTGATTTGGAGAAAATTTAAATTTCACTGGTTGACTAGTTTTGTGGGTTGGAGTTCATTGTTTTCAGTCGGTTTCGTGAAATTCTGATTTTCACTGTTTGGCTGATTTTGTGGGGGTATATATACAATACCTCTAGTTTGGCTTAGTAAAATTGCTTGGTGAGCTTGGTATCAATTAGTGGGCCTTGTAGGATGGGCCTACTATTGTAGTTGGTATTAATTAGAGGGACTTATAAGATGGGCCTAGTATTGTAGTATCACTGTATATATGGTCTAGCATTTGGGTGTGATGTTTAAAAGTTTGGTCCCATATTGGATAGGAGAGAGAGTGAAGAGTTTTTTATATTCTAGTGTTCATGATCTTAAATTGCCTTCCGAGTAGCTTGTTATTTGGGTGAGAGTTTAGCCTTGTGGTGAGGCCGTGGAAAATACCTGGTCGTGACTATAGGAATGACTCGGGGTTCTTGTAAGAGTAGGTGAGCGGATCTAGGGCGTTCAATATAGTCCACCCTTTGAGATTTGAGATTGATTTTGAGAAATTTAATGGGTTATGGTCCATACTACTCAGCCGTTTTCGTGAAATTTTCATTATTTTGGCCTTAGGTCTTTTCGGTCCGGAGCCGGGCGGTAATGGACTTTTGTGTCTATAATCCACTCTTTTTGGTATATTTGGACAAATTCTGAATTTTACTTTTTTGGCCATGGTTTTAGGCCGTTTTCATTAAATTATAAATTTCACTTTTTTTTTACCATAATTTGTGTTTTATAATCTTTCTTTTTCGGCCGATTAGGAGAAATTCTAGATTTCATTGTTTTGATGAAATTGTGGGTTATGGTCCTTTTTTGGCCGAATTTTAAAAAAGATTGATTTTACTATTTTAGCCAAAATTTGTAGGATATATAGTGCTGTTTTTTTGACAAATTTTGTGAAATCTTGAATTTCATGGTTTTGTCCAGATTTTGTGGTCCACCGTTTGGGGCAATTTTGAGAAATCTTGAATTTCATGATTTTGTCCCGATTTTGTGGGCTACAATTGACAATTGTTTTCGTCATTTTTCGTGAAATTATGAATTTCATTGTTTTTTACAAATCTTGCGGGCCCCCACCTTTCAGCCGATTATGAATGCCACCATTTAGGATATATAGTCGCCACTTTTAAGCCGATTTTAGAAGAATCTCTAAATTTTTTTTGTTTTAAACAGATTATGTGGGTTATATAAATTACTTTTCTCGGCCATTGCCATGAAATTCTAAATTTCACTGTATTGGCTGGATTTTGTGGGCTCCTAAATTCGGAATTTCACTTTTTTGACCACATTGTGTTGGATAGACCACCGTTTTCGTCGATTTTGAGAAATTTTGAATTTCTTTTTTTTTTTTCGAAATTTGTGGGCTATATAATCCACCCTCCAGAATTCTCAACTTTACTGTTTTAGTCTTATTTTATTGGCTTATAGTTCACCGTTTCCGTCGATTTTGAGAAATTCAGAATTTCACTTTTTGGCCAGATTTTATGAAATGTGTTCGACGATTTTTGAATTATTAAAAATTTTGAATTTCACTGTTTTAGCCAGCTTTTGTGGTCTAAAGTTAACCCTTTTTTTGTCGTTTGAGTAATTCCTGATATCATTGTTGTAGCCAAATTTTATGGGATATGGTTCACTATTTTCGGTGTATTCTGAAATTTTTTAAATTTCACTTTGACCAAATTTTGATTTTTGTGGGCCAGTGAATTCGAATCTAGGAGATGATTGTCTCTTTTCTCGGACAACTTCTTGGACTTCTACCTTTTTATGTTCTGTCCTACTACATAAACTTTGAATGAGACTAAATTTATTAGATCTTAAGCTGAAAAAACTATAATGGTTGAGCAAGTTATTCAGAGTGGTTTCAAAATAGTTCAGGAGATTCTGGCCGTGGTTTGCTCAGCTATGCTATGCTATGCAATTAAAAAAATGCAACCTTCCCGCTAATCATTTGAGGCCCGTAGTTTACTTACGGTTCACAAATATTGAGAACATTTGTCTGATTACGTGTATCCTTCCCACAAGCATAATGGGAGGAACTTCAAGGAGGGATTACATTTAGAAAGAAATAGGGGCAAGGCATTGCAAATTAACAGAAGTATAAGATGTAGTCATAATGTTTATCCTCACAAGAGAGGAAATTGCAAAACAAATAGAGAATCCTAGGAATTACCAACAGCAGAAAAGCAGGTATAACTGAGGATAAGGTTTTTCTTCTTTACGCGCTTGGACACTTGAGAGGTTACTATCTAGTTGGCTCCAACCTAATTGTAAATCCATATCAGTTCTCTATTTTCTTTCACTCACTTGTACTATTATATATTGGGCTCTATTTTCTTTCACTCACTTATACTATTATATATTGGGCTTCAGACTAGTCCATCTTCTGTCTTGTCGATCCTCAATCGATTTTTTGATGCCCTTGTTAGCAATCTAAGCTTAAGTTGTCATCAGCAATTCCATTTTTTTAAAGGAGAAATTTGAAGCATGTTATGTTTTTCATGTGTTCTCGTACAGTCCACGGCGTGGAGTATGCATTTGGGGCACATGACTATCCAACAAGTGGGGTGTTTGAGGTGGAGCCGAGACAGTGCCCTGGCTTCAGGTTCCGGAAGTCTATATTCATGGGCACGACATGCTTAGATCCAATGCAGGTTAGAGAGTTCATGGAGCTTCACTCTGTAAACTACAATGGTGATACCTATCATCTCATAGTCAAGAACTGCAATCACTTCTGCAAGGACATCTGCTATAAATTGACTGGGAACAAAATCCCAAAATGGGTGAATCGACTTGCAAGAATAGGTACACATTTTCTCATCTACATTATAAGCTGCTTATAGTAATGTTGGTGAGCATGGAAATTTTCTGATATGACCCATGCTCTAACGAAGTGGTGCATGATTCATTTGTAAGGTATTTCTTTTTCCCCTTTTCCTTTAAAGTTGTACATTTAAAGTATATTTCATCTAAACTTGCATCTCAGGGAACATATTTTTGTCTAATCAAATAAAACGTAGAGTTTTACGTTCTGATTGAAATGTTAGATAATTGGTGATGAGGATATCACTTTTATTTAGTTTAGGATTTTATTTCAGTACCATATTTGTTTTTGGCAATTATAGCCATATGTAATTTTTTTTTTAATGTATTTGAGATTCTGAGAATATTTTGATATTTGTGTCAAGATGTATTTTGAGCCTATTTATAGGCCTTGAGATTAATGAGAAAATATGTTATTCTTGATTAAAAAAAATTATTGTGTTGAGTTTTTGCTCTTCCTCTCTCTCTTTGTGTGATACAAGTGAATTCCAAATTATTAGGGTTTGTGATAAATCCTAATTCAATTTTAGGGTTAGTGATTAACTCTAAAATCTACTCCCAAATTAAAATCCACAAATAAAATCAACTCAAACCATAATTCCCAAATCCAAAACCCTAATCTCTCATCTTCTTCTTCCTTCAAGATCCCGAAACTCAATCCCTCACCTTCTACCCGTCGCCACCCCCCACTTTGCCGTCATCTCGACCCACCGCAACCCCGACGACCACCTCCTGCCGTCACCCCGCAACCTCATCAGTGAACTCCTTTCCCCCTCTTCCCCCACCATCGCCATAGACATCTCCCTCACCTCCTTTGTCGACACCACTGTCAAAGAGCCACCATACCCTCTCGCACCCCCACCATTAACGCCGACCGCCCCCATACTCCCAAACCTGTTCCACCGAAACCGTAACCCCTCAACCTCTGCCCCATCGAAGCCCGTAGCTCCCTCTCCCGTCGACGACTGCAGCAGACCCGAGCCCCCAAGTTGCTGCGCCACTCGACGCCCCTAACGCGTCGTCGGCCACCTCTAGATCCAGCCACCTGCCATTTCCAACAGTAGCTTCCTCTTCGATTGTCGCAATTGGTCTTCGAACCTCGGTATACTCTTTCCACTTCTCAAGTATTTGTGTTATACTACTTATTATCTCTATTATATTATTCGTTTTAACTGTCAACCACAAATATTGAGATTGAGCGTTCCACTTGCCTAATTAGAATACAAATCAATATTGAATCTTTTACTGGCTAAGAACATTTAGGAATTTAATTATTGATTGTTAGAATTGAAATATTAATTGGGATTGTTAAACGTGATTCCGTTCTTAAAAATCCATCAAACTGATTAACTGTTTAAAATTTCTAACTTTGATCCGCACTACGTGTTGGTAAAATTAACCCATTAAGATTCTTGAAAATTTTCTATTTTAGGGTTAGTTTTACATCAATTGGTCTTTGAACCTAGACACCCTGCCTAATGTTCTGCATTTTAAACCTTTGCATCTGAGGTTCAGGGTACAATATCAAAACTTGGCTAGGTTGAACTAGCACACAAGATGCCTACAGGCGGCTTCTACTGGAAAATTCACTTAAGGTTGCAACTAAAATTAAAGGCAAATTTAAAAAAAAACACTGAAGTATTGGTCATTTAAAAAAAACCCTGCTAAATTTTTTTATTTAAAAAAAAACCGCACTCAACTATACTCTCAAAAAAGCCACATTGACGGAGTTAACTTCCTTGAGGGTTTATGTCACCTGCATTGCACTGATGCAATAGTTTAGTGAAGTTTTTTTAAACATCTAATTAGTTAAGTAAATTAGATAAGTGATGTTTTTTTAAACACAAATGAAAGATGAATGTGGTTTTTGGCATAAACCTCAGTGGAAACCTAACTCCGTCAATGTGGGTTTTTTTGATGACATAGTTGAGTGTGGTTTTTTTAAAATAAAAAAGTTTAGTGGGTTTTTTTTTAAAATGACCAATACTTCAGTGGGGTTTCAAATTTAGCCAAAATAAAAGTACTTTTTAGATTGCATTACTTTTTAGTTGCAAATGATGCCTCACTTGCAACTCATTTTGGGTGAGTTGCAAGTGGAAGTTGAGTAATAATTCTTAGTACAATTAACTTGCACTTAGAACCTTTGCCAACATTGCAATTGCAACTCTTAAGTGCAGTTGCAACTATAGTTGCAGTTTTGGGGCGATGCATCTGGCTTGTTTATTTCGACAACATGAATTTAATGTTTAAAATGACAATAAAAACTAGTTTTGTCGGAGAAGATTCAGATGTACGATTCATTATGTTTTATGAAATGCATCAACTGAATGGCTGTCTTTAGTAGTTCTGTGATGAAAGGTGGTGTCGTTTGTGTTTCTTGCTTCCTTGTATCTCAATGAGAAAAAAGGTACATGTACATATATACAGTAAGAGCTATGCATATTTACAACGTGTAATGTAATAATAATTTGCATTTTGATAAAAGCAAAGTTTAAATATTCATCGTTCGCTCTACTGAACAGATTGTTAATATCCTGTCGGATGTTTGGTGTTTGATTTACTGAAATTGGAAATTTGGTGCTTTTATATCTATATTTATTAAGTGCTTTGGTTATCAGTGTGTTATGCATTATATTTTCACATTTTTGCATTTGGGATAAATATATTGTGGAAAAATGTGCAGGCTCCCTCTGCAACTGCCTACTACCAGAGGCCCTCAAGGTGTCTGCAGTTCATCATGATCCGGATTACCAAGCAGAAGAAGGGGAGAAAAGGAGGCTGACGAGTGCATTCAGTTGCCTATCCTCCATCTCAATTCGCCAAAAACAGCTCTCAACTTCATCACTCTTCTTGCCTTCTCCCCTTAAAGGCTGCCTTCCCCCGTGGGAGTTGAGAAGCAAGGATAGGTAACTAGAAACCCCCTCTCATCAGTTAGTTATGTCACCCTACATAACAATTGCGTTCGAGACTCCATTTTTTGTGAGAGCTTATTTCAGTAAATGTAGCTACATCAAACCTCCTTGCAAGTTATTGCACCTCCCGCAAGACTTAAAAGAGGGATGAAAGATATGTTTGCATTGTTAATACCAAGTTAAAACTCTGTGTATTGTTCGTATCCTTGTGTTTTAGACAGGCCCTCACTGATTGTGTGCAGTTTATGTATTGTATTGTTCCCTTTTTCTATATACTAAACAGCTTTGTAGAGATTATATATAGATGCTGCTTTCTTGATGTGGGTGGTGTTTTGTACTTGTGAGATGCTGCTCTATGTAGATTGTTCTCATTGCCATTAATTTTATATATGTTGGGGACAAAAGGATACTTTTTTGTATGATGGGGGAACTCAGATAGCTTACATATATGGACTCAAGAATGTGATGCCCGAAATCAATTGATGCGAGGGCTCTACTTTGTTGACCCAAGTAGTCATATAAGTTGGTGCACTAGCATTTTCCGAGGAAAAGATGGGTCCTAGCTCTATCATGGGATTCCCTAGTTATCAATTGATCCTGGTAGAGCTCTTTGGATTAAGGAGGGCGGCATTCATTCCAAAGCTTCTTCTGTCTAATCCAAAGTGCTTCTTCTGATTATGTGTCGTGAATTAGTGGATGATACAGAACTCTTTCCTAATTCTCTTATATGTATATGTATATGTATATGTATATGTATATGAGATCCAACCATCATAACTAGCTAATAGTTTTATTACAACCATAATTTCTTTGTGTCAAACAAAGACATGACAAATAAGGAGTACTGGCAATTGAATTAGCTAGACACAAGAAGTGACTGTTATATGTATCCTGGCTGGCATGGATCGCGACCTCCTGGACAGAAAATTCTGCGTGACCGTTATATGCATCGAACTCCGTGTGACCATTATATGCACCATATGTGGACTCCTCTTAAGCTTCGGGATATAATGGAGGACAAGAATCGCATTTGCACGAGCACCTTACAGTTTATGCATAGTGAAGAATATAATGAGAAATTCTAAATTTCACTTTTTTTTTTTTTTTTTTTTTGTCATTTAGATTTTCCACTGTTTTCAGCCCATTTAAAAATTTTATATATTTTTACTTTTTGAAAGAATATGATGCCTACAAGAAATTGTGCAGCAGTGTTTGACATGGACTACTGCCTTTTTGAGCCAGGTAAATGAATCAGTTATTTGAAAATAGTAAAAACAATACACTTTGACATTTTCCAATAAAAAAATGCATGGGGTCCTATGGGATTTATAGGGATATATATGTCTTATTTTCCAAATTTAGAGAGGAGGGATAAATGCACATGCCGATTTATAAAATAGTTTTTATTATATATTATGGATTCAAGAGGGAATTAGCTTAAGGTTCAATCACCTAGTGCATTATTATTGAGTAGTGCTTCGTTGCACCTTGACTAAAGTCGTAGACGTAAAAATAAAAATAAAGTAAAAAGTATCTCTAGAAACAGCTAAGTTTTAGTGATTTGCATCATTAATTACAAGGTTATACTAATTAACACTAATCACACTGATAACAAGTAATAAAAAGTACTTGTTCATCATTAATAATTCATATATACAAATCCATCCTAGACAAATTTGTTGTCACTAGGAATTAACAATACTACTTAATTAATCACACAGAGAGAACTACTTAATTAGGCCACTGCTGAATTAATTTTTACATCCCAAAGTAGTAGCCATAATCCATATATATGTTGTAATTGTTGAAACTGAACTGATCGTCCATGTACATTATATCACCATCATCCCCAAATCCCCCAATGTTTTCAACGGACAGATTAGCCTGACTGTTGTTAGTCTCAACCTCCGTCGTCGTCGTTGTCGACGATGAGCTTGAACTCCCTCCCCCTCCACCGCTAACTCCTTCACCACCGGAAAACCTCTTGATCTTTTCTTCCGCCTCCGAGAGCATCTCCTTCAGCTTCAACACCTGTACATGCATGTTCAAATTAAAATGTTAATACATACACAGCTAGCACATCCTGTTCGGTTCAAGTAAGGTCGTTAAATTAATAATTGTTAATATATATATATAATCAACCGATTAACCACTAAAAATCTAATAAAACCACCACTGATGATCATCAATTCAGACATTAATTAAAAATCTGGTACAAATTAATCAAAAAAAAATAATAATAATAATGACCTCATTCTCAAGGTGGCATTTTTGAACCACAGTGACATCATGCTCGGATTTGAGCTTCATGTACTCCTCTTCGAGCTGATTGTTCTTCCATCGAGCTCTCCTATTCTGAAACCAGACTGCAACCTGTTTAGGGTCCATCCCTAACTCGCTTGCGAGCTGCATCTTCCTCCCGTATTCCAGCTTCTTCTCCTTGCCGAAGTTGTGTTCTAGAAGCTTCACTTGCTCGTCACTCAGCTTCCTCTTCTTGCTCTCCGTGCTCCCTTCCACGTCAGCCCTAATTCTCCTCCTCCTCCTCCTAGTCTTCTTAGTTTCCCCTCCTCCTAAATTCACAAAACAAACAAACAAACAAACAAACAAACATATAAGTAGATATACATGAAAATTATAAGTTATACAAAATACCGAGTCATGTAGCTTAGATATTGGTAAAGGCATGCATGTCTCATGTTCGGACTCATGCTATGTACGCAAAATACATACAAAGCTAACCTCCATTCGTTTGATTGTGTATCTCACAATTCTCAACCGAAGTGAACAACATCATCATCTCCTTCTTCTTCTTCTTCTTCTTCTTCTTGAGTAAATCAAGGTTAACTCTGGTTAGTTTAAGTGATTGAGTGAATTGTGGGGGTTTGGGGAGGTGGTGAAGAACTCGATCGAGGGAGTTTATCAAGAGATTTAGGAGGGAAATGCCCATGAAGATGAGGATAATTACAGGGCTGCCATTAGTACCCTGAAAAGAGAGAGACGTATAGTTCTATCAATCAAGCTTGGGAGTAAAAGGAGAGGACAAGATTGGCATTTGTACAATTTGCAGGAAACATGAGTTTAGCTGGCTTGCCACGTAAGCATTCTGCCAGCCTAGCATCTTTACGACGAAAATGATTGAAGGAGTTCCTGGTGTATTTCGACAAGAGTAATGCTTTAGCCACTACCAATTTTACTACAATACTCTTCATTACCTTCGGTGGCATATTCCTATTGGAAAATTTTCATACCTACTCTATCTTTCTTTACCTATTGGAGTGTGCCTCCTAAGATAGTGAAGAGAAATGTAGTGAAATTGGTAGTGGATGTAGTATTACTCTTTCTACAAAACCATCAAATTAAAGTGATTTGTGGGAAGGATTATATGAATTTTTTAAAAAAATTAAAATAAGGCCGTTTCCCCAATACGTTCATACTTTATTATGAATATACATTAATTAAAGTTTTTTGTTAATTTGTTTTGTTTTTTTAAAATTGGAACTTTTGATATCTTGCACACCAATAAATATGCTTACTCCTAAATCACATAATACACACGTATTACATAGAATTATAACATTTATTAGGGAATAAAGTGAAATTGTATCATATTCATTGAATTTGGATCATCTGCTCTCATACAAATCTCAAGTGTATGGTACACGTGACTAATTGTGGCCCTCCATCTTAGATCAAGTTGGATGGATCACCAAAAAATAATAAGGCCACATAAGCATCTTTGTTAGCATCTCTTAATTAAAGCTAATTAAATTACATCCCATTTAAGTTTCAATTAATTCATAATAAATCTATATATATTCAGACACTGGGAAGGTTTTTTTAAAAGGAAAAAAAAAACATCATAACCCAAAAATTTAGAATGACCGTATTTATCCCTTAAACTTATTTTCGTCGATCGTTTAGATTTGCAATGGAGTGGTACATATATTTCAAGGATTCCATGTCATATGAAGTAAACCCATTCAATCATAACTCGACACGTAGCATCAAGTGTATTTATAGGAGGGCGGTAGGGGTATAATGGGAAGACAGTAAATTATTATTTTTCAACTGCCGTAGCTGTCAGGCATTTTGCCTTTTGGGGGTGGGGCACGGATCCCAAAGCATTGACACCTTAAAACGAGCCGTACGGAAAAGGAAAAACAAAAAGAAAAAGAGAAAGAAAAAGAAAAAATGGTTAGTTCATTAATTGTGTTGTGGATCTTATTAACAATAGGATTTGTGGTCCCTAATGGAGGTTATCGCTTTCTTAGGCAGGCTTGACAAGCATACCCTTCAAGCTTAAGTGATGTGTCAGAACCTCGATGCTAACGTGGTAAAAAAAATTTAAGTGAAGAAAGATTATCTTGAAAGAACGAGATACTTGTGCATGCTTTAGATTTTTTTTCTCAAAAAGTTAGTGGATTGAGACTTTTATGATCGATCGATGATGAAACTGAGGTACCGTGTTGACAGATCATTTTTAAAAATTGTTGATGTACTAATATAAAAGGAAGACTGTTTTGAGAAAATAAGACCCCTCACTTGAGATTTTTTTTTCTTTTTTTTGTTTTGTTTTTGGGAATAAGTCCGTACACACTTTATCCTGAATATATATATCAAACTTCCGACATCTTAAGACCTAGCACTTGCCGATTACATGGAATTATAACATTTATTAGTGAATAATGTGAAATCGTATCATACTAAATGAATTTGGATCCTCATATCCTTTGCTCTGACAAAAATCAAGTGTCTTGTACACTTGACTAATTGTGGCCCTCCTTCCATCTTAGATCAAAGTTGGATGGCCCAAGATGGATGGCCACAAATAATTAGACCAGATAAGCATTTTATTAGCATCTCTTAGTTAAAGCTAATTAAATTACATTATATATATTTAAGTTTGAATTATCTCATAATAATAAAAATGATTATACAGACATAGAAAGCTAGCTTTTCTTATTAAAAAAACAAATAAATAAATAAATAAATAAATAAATAAACTTCATATATAACCCAAAAACTTATTCAAGAAACAAAGAAGAGTGGAAGGAGGGGGAGGGCACATGGGGAGGTGAAAGAAAGAAGAGAAAGAAGAGAGATGATGAGTTGACAGTATCTCAAAAGACAAAAGAAACAAGAATTAATAAAGAGTAGTACTGAGACTTACAGAGGTGGAGGGGGAACATGGTTTGCACCAAAAAGGAAAGAGACGTGTCAAACTCCCAGTCCGGGTCCGACGAGGGGTCTAACTCCCCTACCCTAACACGTGTCACTTTCTCATGCGTCCAAATTTGTGCCACGCTAACAAGCAGCTAGCTTTTCCTGATCCAATCAACAAACAGTACATTCACCCAATCTCCATACAATGTGCACCATTTCATCTCATTAATTAAGGTTGTTCATTATACTTGGTATTATTATTTCTAATATTATAAAAGGAGAAGGTCTCATTTGTCATTTTGTCATTCTACCAACATGTACAACGTACGTACATAATCTCTACTATATTAATGGGAGAGTTGGGGTTCAAATAAATAAACAATTTTTTATTTTTTAGTGTGTGTGTCAACACGTGCAGCACACGTATTGGTAGTTTTTTTTTGTTCTTTTCATTTCCCTCCTCATTTTCTCCACGTGCATCGAACGTGCATTACACTAGTTAATATAAAGGAGATTTTCGGTTCAAATCCTCTCTGCATTGAGTTTTTATTTTTATTTTTTGAAATTATTAAAACGTGCACCTCACGTGTAAATTACTAGTATATATAGTCGATCATCATGCTATAAGATTGTGGAGGTGCATTATATTAAAGTACGCTATATGACATAATTTTAGTTTAATGCATGATGTTTAATTGTTAGAAACATCGCTGCTTGCATAGCTAGTACATGTACATAACATAACTCTCAAGTCTCAAATACAGTAATTAATATCAAAAAAACAGAGCTTAATTATGGGGTTCGGATTAGGTTCATTACAAAGTGAACTATCTAGTTCGCTAGTTTCCCGGATGTCTGCCAACTGTCCAATTTCAACCTTTCCCTCAATTATGCTTTCGTTTTATTCTCTCCTATATTCTCTCCAACTACACTAGTATATTTTTTTTTATGTACAATGCACGTGTTTTGATAAGAATTGGATGATTTTTACATGCAAAATACATATTAAGAAATAGTTTTGGAGTTGGACAACGTAATTGAGAAAAATATTTCGAAAAAAAAGCTTTAAAAAAATTCGGTGCACTTATTCATAAGTAGAATTGAAGTTATACGTGCAACATATATATTTGTTTGGTGTAAAAAGATATTGAAAAATTATTTTACATGTGCATTGCACGTTTAAATAGGTGAAATTCTTTTGCACATTTGTTTTGTTGTAATTAATAGGAGAGTTGGAGTTGTACGTGCAACGCACGAGTTCGGGGGTTGACAAATTACAACTCCAACTCTCCTATTAAAATAGTAGATATTGAGAGAGATTGAGAGATATACCTATAGCAAAATTGTTAGCAACTAAATAACTAAATAAGAAACAACCAATCTCCTCCCCATTATAGAAAATCAATCCCTTAACTAAATAAGAAACAACCAATCTCCCTATTATCGAAAATCTGAACCATCGATCTTTTTAATTTTCTCTGAATTGCTGGGTTTTTTCCCCCTACATATATAGAAAATTTTGGTTCGATTTTTTTCTGCAGTGGAGAGACATGATCCGGTTTTTTTAATTGATAAGAATTCTATTTTTTTAGTGAACCGAACCCGAACCCGAACCCTCATGATCGAGTAGTTGATCTTGATTGATCATGCATTCAACCCCATGCTCATTTTGCGACACATGACACAGACTTTTCTAAAAGAAAGTTTATCCTCTCAGAAAGTCTACTCTTTTAAATTTTCTCTATAGTGGTGGAGAACTGATTGCGAAACAGGGTAATGAGATGTTGCTAAAAATATTTACGGTTGCCACGAGGGATATGCAATCCAAATTTCCAATGACATGGCCGGTTTTGCATTTAGTAGTAAGGGGCCGGGTGCTAGCTGCTAAGCTAACTTGCTAATTTTGTGCATGGAATCTCATCACTCTGAATTAATTTGAGGAGAGACTTTATTTCAGAAAAGTCTGTGAGCATGTGTGTCTGCAAAATGAGCATGGGGTTGATGCATGATTGATCAAGACACTACAAAACAGACTCGATTTTTCGGCGTTTTTTTATGTCTTTGCCGGCGTTTTTTTACGCCGGTGAAACTTTCACCGGCATTTATAATAGCGCCGGTCCAAATGCCGCCGAAGCGAGCGTCGCGGAAAGGAAGGGGTCTACACCGGCGGTTCTACTGGACGCCGGTAAATATTATAACTACACCAGCGGTCAGAAAAACGCCGGTGTATGGGGGTCTCTGAGTGCCGTTCTTTTACCCCCAATATACATTCACCGGCGGCCATAAACCGCCGGTATTTATCAATTCACCGGCGTTTCTATAAACGCCGGTGTAGAATGAAAGTATACCGGCGATCGTTGACCGCCGGTATATGTGCGTTTATGAGTGCCCGGTTTTTCCTACTTACAAGCACCGGCGTGACCAAAAAACGCCGGTGTAGTTAGGTTCACCGGCGTTTTATAAAACGCCGGTGTTGCTTAGTGCCGTTACACCTAGCGGCATACACCGGCGTGTGTGGGAACGCCGGTATATCGCACACTGCAACAAATTCATTAGATAGACCGGCGTTTTTTAAAACTCCGGTCTAGCTATGCCCGTTTGTTTTCATGCTCCGGTTTTCCGTTCGATTTCAATTCACAGTTTCATTTACAAAACCTGTAAACTAATTCACAACTGATTCAACCAATTTCGTTGCATATTACTGCGCAAATCACAACCAAACACAAGAATAATTAAAGATAATAAAGTTTCACACGTGTCATATCAACGTCCAAATTCATTGATTAATTAACAGTGTCATAATTAACAAATTAATATAGTGACTAACATCCCAAATATCCAAACAAACCAGTCTGACAAATATCCCAAATTAAAAGTCTGACATAACTCTCATAAAAAAAAACCAGTCTGACATAACAACAGCAAGGAGGATATAAGAACAACAACCATACAGCAAGGAGGACATAAGAACAGCAGGGAGGACCGCAGATTCATACCCCTCGAGTAGCTTCAGTTCTGATCATCAGAATTTCCTTCATCTGGGCGACCGCTCTGTGAAAAAAAAAAACAATAGTTTAATTCAACAGTAGACCACAATACAGAATATACATATTTTTTGAACTTGCAAAAAGATCTACCTGTATCTTAAATTATAAGATCAAAGTGCCAATTGCAAATGGAATTGTTAATGATATATACAGAGGTAAAATAATTACATTGCAATGCTAAAAATCTAGTACTTAATTTTGTTTTTAAATATATCTAAAACAACAAAACAAATGAAAATTCAGTATCTAACTTGAAACCTTAATATTCTCCTCTGATTGAGAATATCCACTATCTAAAACAGTAAAACAAATGAAAATTCAGTATCTAAGCATGTCTTTCATGGATTGTTCAGACAATCCATGAAACTGTACATCATGGAAGGAAACCAAATATAAGAAAAATAAGAAAAATAAGATAGGGCTCATATCAAGTGTATTTTTAGAGAACTGTCATCGTGGAAGGAAACCAAATATAGAAGCCAGAAATGGAAACAGAAAGAAGAATGGTAGAAACTTTGGATATACCAGGCTAACATAGCGGCATTTTCCTCATCTCTCTCTCATCCCTTGTTTCCCTTCAGCACACGAACACAAAGAGACATCAGCAACAACAGCAAGAGCAACAAGAACAACAATAATAATAAATTATTATGAACATGATGTCTCTATATGGATTTCCAGATCTCCACTCGAGCCTTCTCTTTCTAATCACAGCCCAATTAAGAACATAGACAACAACCACTAAACAATCCAATCATAGCCCGATCAAAATTTGCCAAAGATGGCAATCAGCTTCATTAACAGTATCTGAAAATGAAAATATCCATTATCTGAGCATAAATGTTGCTCTGCTAATTCTTTAGCCCAACTAGATCTAAAACCCAATTGTTGTGCATATCCGGAGGATTTTGGCATACAGCTATACCATCCTCAGTTCACAGTGAACCCATTTTGGTCAAAAAAACATGCCAAGATGACAATCAGATGCATGAAATAAGCTTCACTAACAGTAAAAGAAGATGAGGATGCTAGCAGCATACTTAGTTTGGAAGTGAACCAATTTTATGTTAAAAAAATCATGCCAAGGATGGCAATCAGGTTCTCTAACAGTATCTGAAAATGAAAATATCCATTATCTGAGCATATATGTTGCTCTACTAATTCTTTAGCCCAACTAAATCAAAAACCCAATTGTTGTACATATCCGGAGGATTTTGGCATACGTACCTATAGCATCCTCAGTTCACAGTGAACCCATTTTGGTCAAAAAAACATGCCAAGATGACAATCAGATGCATGAGATAAGCTTCATTAACAGTAAAAGAAAATGAGGATGCTAGCAGCATACTTAGTTTGGAAGTGTACCCATTTTATGTTAAAAAATCATGCCAAAGATGGCAATCAGCTTCTCTAACAGTATCTGCAAATGAAAATATCCATTATCTGAGCATATATGTTGCTCTACTAATTCTTTAGCCCAACTAAATCTAAAACCCAATTGTTGTACATATTCGGAGGATTTTGGCATACGTACCTATAGCATCCTCAGTTCACAGTGAACCCATTTTGGTCAAAAAAACATGCCAAGATGACAATCAGATGCATGAAATAAGCTTCATTAACAGTAAAAGAAGATGAAGATGCTAGCAGCATACTTAGTTTGGAAGTGAACCCATTTTTTGTTAAAAAATCATGCCAAAGATGGCAATCAGCTTCATTAACAGTATCTGAAAATGAAAATTTCCATTATCTGAGCATATATGTTGCTCTATTAATTCTTTAGCCCAACTAAATCTAAAACCCAATTGTTGTACATATCCGGAGGATTTTGGCATACAGCTATACCATCCTCAGTTCACAGTGAACCCATTTTGGTCAAAAAAACATGCCAAGATGTCAATCAGATGCATGAAATAAGCTTCACTAACAATAAAAGAAGATGAGGATGCTAGCAGCATACTTAGTTTGGAAGTGAACCCATTTTATGTTAAAAAATCATGCCAAAGATGGCAATCAGGTTCTCTAACAGTATCTGAAAATGAAAATATCCATTATCTGAGCATAAATGTTGCTCTACTAATTCTTTACCCCAACTAAATCTAAAACCCAATTGTTGTGCATATCCGGAGGATTTTGGCATACAGCTATACCATCCTCAGTTCACAGTGAACCCAATTTGGTCAAAAAAACATGCCAAGATGTCAATCAGATGCATGAAATAAGCTTCACTAACAGTAAAAGAAGATGAGGATGCTAGCAGCAAACTTAGTTTGGAAGTGAACCCATTTTATGTTAAAAAATCATGCCAAAGATGGCAATCAGGTTCTCTAACAGTATCTGAAAATGAAAACATCCATTATCTGAGCATATATGTTGCTCTACTAATTCTTTAGCCCAACTAAATCTAAAACCCAATTGTTGTACATATCCGGAGGATTTTGGCATACAGCTATACCATCTTCAGTTCACAGTGAACCCATTTTGGTCAAAAAAACAAGCCAAGCTGACAATCAGATGCATGAAATAAGCTTCATTAACAGTAAAAGAAGATGAGGATGCTAGCAGCATACTTAGTTTGGAAGTAATCCCATTTTATGTTAAAAAATCATGCCAAAGATGGCAATCAGGTTCTCTAACAGTATCTGAAAATGAAAACATCCATTATCTGAGCATATATGTTGCTCTACTAATTCTTTAGCCCAACTAAATCTAAAACCCAATTGTTGTACATATCCGGAGGATTTTGGCATACAGCTATACCATCCTCAGTTCACAGTGAACCCATTTTGGTCAAAAAAACAAGCCAAGCTGACAATCAGATGCATGAAATAAGCTTCATTAACAGTAAAAGAAGATGAGGATGCTAGCAGCATACTTAGTTTGGAAGTGAACCCATTTTATGTTAAAAAATCATGCCAAAGATGGCAATCAGGTTCTCTAATAGTATCTGAAAATGAAAATATCCATTATCTGAGCATATATGCTGCTCTACTAATTCAGTTAACCCATTTTGGTCAAAAAAATGTGCCAAGAAGACAATTAGATGCATGAAATAAGCTTCTTTAACAGTAAAAGAAAATGAAAATTTCCAGCATATAATCATTTATGTTTCTCTATTAATTCTTCATTGATGTTTGTGGCTCCAAAACAAATTTTGATTGGGCTTTGAATGGAGATTGTAGTCATAGATCAATTCTTCATTGAAGAAAAATACGAATGGGGCTCATATCAAGTGTAGTTTTAAGGAATTGTCATCGTGGAAGGAAACCAAATATAGAAGCCAGAAAGAGGAATGGTAGAGAATGAGGATACACCAGGCTAACATAGCGGCATTTTCCTCATCTCTCTCTATATGGGTTTCCAGATCTCCACTCCAACCCGTCTCTTTCTAATCACAGCCCAATTAAGAACAATTGTTCACAGTCACTGTTAAAGAAACATATATGCTCAGATAATGAAAATTTTCATTTTCAGATACTGTTAAAGAAGCTGATTTCATGCATCTGATTGCCATCTTTGGCATGATTTTTTAACCAAAATGAGTTCACTTCCAAACTAAGTATGCTGCTAGCATACCAAAATTCTCCAAATCAGTACAACAACACGGCTGAACAAACCTTGTTTGCAGGTCATACAATGTCATCTATACCATGTTATGTGCCAAAGTGGGGTTGGTCATACAATGCATGAACGACACGTATTAGTTGTTTGTGAGTATGCAATAGGGTGCAGCTATGAACAGGGCTCATATCAAGTGTAGTATTACGGACTGTCATCGTTGAAGGAAACCAATTTAATATAGAAGCCATATATGGAGCCAGAAAGAGGGATGGTAGAGAATGAGGATACACCAGGCTAACATAGCGGTATTTTCCTCAACTCTGTCTCATCCCTTCATTCTCTTCAACACACGCACACAAAGAGACATCAGAAACAACAGCAAGAGGGGGTTGGTCCAACAATAAGTATAGATTATAATAAACGAGATGTCTCTATTTGGGTTTTCAGATCTCCACTCTAGCCCTTTCTTTCTAATCACAGTCCACTTAAGAAACATAGACGAAATGCTTATAGACGACAGCCACAATGCAGACTCACAAACACTAGTACGTGTCTTTCATGCATTCAAGACCATAATCTCTTTAAAAATACCAATTTAAATACTTACCGATGTTTTTTGACAGTGGGCGGCGTGCTACCCTCACCCTCATCTGTTTGACTGCCACTATTATGTAGTGGTTGCTCATCCCCATGGCTCTCGTTGCCATCATTTATATTTACCCTCTTTCCACGCCTCGGCATGTTGTACCTGTCAATGATTCAATAACTTCCTTAGAGATGCAAATTTAATTAATAACATGTTTATAATAACTATCATAAAATTTGTATTTTAGTAGGATTAACAAACCAACATAATTATAAAAAAATTAATTAAATGAGATTTGTAACAAACTAAATTACAATGATAGTTTGGTTCAAATGACACTAAGCATAGTTTAATGTAAATAACACCAAGCAGTAGAAAATAGAAAGATAATTAAACCGGTGTATTAAATTCACAATGAACATGTTCGGAATTACAAACATAATATTACAACAAGATTTAAGACACGAAAATTACAGACATATAATATTGAGATTGAAAATCAAGTAAACTACAATACGACATCTTCCAATACATCGCCCTCTTCTCCATCCTTGCGGAGCCAAGTCCCGCAAATTCCACCGTCGATTGTGTTTACATCAAACACAGGAAACTCAGAAGCAATGTAACTGTTCATGACTTCACCGTCTTCATCTTCTGAAGTATCGCCCAGTTGGAATACATCTCTTGGTTGCATAGCGAGAGCCACATACGATTTTGACAGGGTTGGATCTTCAATGTAGAACACTTGTTGCACTTGGGATGGAAACACAAATGGCTCATGGCTAATGTGTGTACCGATGTGAATCAATTTTGAGAAGTTTACAACTGTGAAGCCAAGCTTATCCTTGTTGTTAGCAAAATTCCTATCAAACTCAGCCCAATCCCCACGAAATAAGACAGCACGAAAATGACCAAAATAATTCAACTCAATGATATCCGTGAGCACTCCATAGTAGTCGAGATCTCCATCTACAGGCCTCGTGTCCGATTTGGAAGCATAACTTCTAGTCTTAGACGTCACTACCATTCCACTATTTTGAGACTTCAAATTACATTCACGATCCTTAGTACGAAATCTAAAACCATTGAATATGTATCCTCCATATCTTTTGACCATCTTATAGGGACCTTTGGCAAGTACTTGTATTTCAGAGGACACATCTTCAGGACCCAAAGAATGTACCTATTAATTTTGCGCAAATCGTATCAGCACCATAGAAAATGTAGATATAATGAAGATTAACTTGCATAACTGTAATTCACCTACATGAGATTCAAACCACTTATGAAATTTTTCATTCATCAACTTGTTTTGTTCACGTGGTGGTAGTCTTCTTGGTCTAGCCCTTCGTTTGATGTTCCTGACAAATTCGCTAAAAAACAAGCAATTGAAATAAGGAATAACAAAAGTTAATATCGAACTCCGCGGTTTTCACTGTATTCGATTTAAGTTCAAAGCAACTTACTTTCGAAATGGTTCCACTGATGCATGGTGGTCTAGCACATATCGATGTGCCTGTTTCCACGCTAAGTTATCTAGCTCAAATGCATCAACTTTACCAACAGTAGTGCCAGCAGTATCAAAAAGATATTGAGCACCATCAAGGTTGGAAATGTCTGGATTTCTACGTGGTCTACTCGAAGATATCTCCACACCCGGCAAATACCTGGAAAAAATTGTGAACACTCCTCTGATAGATATCCCTGAGCTATTGACCCTTCAGGATATGCTCTATTTTTAACATAACCCTTTAGCTGGTATAGGTACCTGAACATGTACAATTAATGAATTAGAGCGGATTAGGGGATTAAAAGAAATGAGCTTTTGAAAATTCAATTTTGTAAGATGAATAAATTCTTTTACCTCTCAATGGGGTACATCCACTGATAGTGAACAGGACCCCCGATTCTGGCTTCACCAGCAAGGTGGATTATCAAGTGAATCATTACAGTGAAGAACGATGGAGGAAATATCATCTCCATTTTACTAAGTGTCAATACCGCCTGCTGCTCCAATTGGTCAATATCTTCAACACGAAGCATTCTTGAGCAAATACCTTTAAATATGCTACAAAGATCTTTCAGGACAGTAGTGACTTGCTCACACATTGAAGACCTTAGGGCTACAGGAAGGAGATCCTGCATTAGAATGTGGTAGTCGTGTGACTTTAGACCCTGAAGCCTCTTCTCTTTAAAGTTGACACATCTTGCTATGTTAGAAAAATAGCCATCAGGAACTTTAAGTTCCAGTAGTACTTTGCAAAACAATTCCAACTTCGATTTTGACATTGAATAGATTGCAGGAGGTAGGAGTACTTTCCCGTTCGGTAATTCTTCTGGGTGCAACTCATGTCGGATGCCCATTGACTTCAAATCAAGTCGGCTCTTGAGATTGTCCTTTGTCTTCCGGTCATCTCTCATAACTGTTCCTATGCAATTTTCACCAATATTTTTTCCGATATGCATCACATCTAAATTATGTCGCAATAAGTTGAATTCCCAATACGGCAACTTGAAGAAAATACTCTTCTTCTACCATGCACCTAAACTCGTCATGTTTTGATCCTCATCTTCGCCACATAGATCGGTCTCCTCACCTTGCTCCGGCCTTGCCCTTTTCTTGCCCTTTGTCCTGACTTCTGGTTCTTTTCCATATTTGAATTGATGACCATCTACCCGTCTCAAAATATATGAACCAGAAGAAGATCCAGGAGCATGTTCCCACTCGTCGGTACCATCAAATATCGCTGTCTCTGCCCGAAATATATATGTGTCAGGCAACCATCTCCTATGACCCATATAGCAAAACTTTCTGCCATTGTACAACCACCTTGAACTAGTTTGGTCAGCACAACATGGACATGCATAACGTCCTTTAGTACTATATCCAGATAAATTTGCATATGCTGAAAAATCATTTGTTTGTGGGCAAACTCGTGCATCGCACGTGCTTTTTTTTGTCCTTTTTCATTTCCCTCCACGTGCATCGCACGTGCATGATACTAGTTTTTGGTTAATTGGTACGTTGTCGCATGCATACTAGCTAGTAACTAGGGTTCATATATTTTCTAAGGGATTTTAGGTTTGAATATTTTGTGATATATATATGATTTCTACTCATACATGTAGATTCATGCATGACGAAAATATGTATATGGTACACAGATTCATGACGTCTTTGTAATATTGATACGTGAAATAATCTGGTTTTTTTTTTTTTTTTTTTTGGAATTAAAAGATGATAATGTCATCGCTTCATTAAAAAGATATTAATGAAACAGAAATAAAGTTACATAGCTCGCCTGCAGTCGATGAACATCAAAAAACACCTAAGGATGAAGCAACAATCTAAGCGAAAGGCAAAATACATCAAAATAGAAATACATCGCGATAAATAACCATGAGGAGAACCAAGGTCTAAGTTGTGTCAATCGATGATTGGTTGCTCCCCCCCTATCCGATAACTACTCGTCCTCCTCCCCCAGTCGCATCTTCTTCCTGGATTAGAGAAGTCCTAACCAATCATAAGAGCAAAGGTGAATTTTGTGCATCAAAGAAGATAGTCTAATAGTAATACTATTGAAACAAAAATCGTTTCGATCTAGCCATAGGTTCCACATCACCGAAGCAACCACAGTATCCCACTTTACTCTTACATCCTTTCTAATCCTATTCGATCTAATGTCTCCCCAAATTTCTGAAGTAGAATCTGAACACTGTAACACCCCGTACGTATGCCCCACTTTCTCCCAAATCCATCTAGCTCTATGACATTTGAAAATGATGTGATTTGTATCTTCTTAATCTGGTGTTTTTATCCCAATGGTTGTGTAACTCATGAAAATATGATCAAACATGAAAATCTGACGTTTTTTTTTCTTCTACTAATTAAAAGTTTTGGTTCGATTTTTTCTATAGTGGAGAGACACGGTCTTGTTTTTTTTTATAATTGATAAGGATTCTACTTTAGGAATTTTATAGGAGAGAGAATATAAAAGGCGAAAAAAGCTAGCTAGAGAAATGCAGTTATCTCTACTACTATAATGGGAGAAGGCCTTTGTCCATAACCCAATCTGTGCAGTGCACGTATAGGTAAAAATTTTTTTTGCCTTTTCATTTCCCCAATTTTTTCTCACGTGCACAGCACGTGTATAATACTAGTTAATTTAGAAGGGGGAGAAGAGACACTAGACAATCATTTTGCCAATAAGGAAACAAGATAGTTCACTTTTTAGTGAACATAATCCGATTCATCCGAACCATCATGAGTTGATCTGGATCGATCATGCATGCAACCCCACGCTCATTTTGCGACACATGACACAGACTTTTCTAGATGCATGAAAGTTTATCCTCTTAGAAATTAAGTTTACTCTTTTCAGTTTTCTCTGATTTTTTTTTTTTTTTTTTTTTTTTTTTTTTTTTTTTTTTGTATCCCTACAAGAAAGATTTGGTAAAGAGATGTTGCTAAAATTACTATTGGCACGGGAGATGCAATCCAAATTTCTATTGATATGGTTTTGCATTTAGTAGGAGGTGCCAGCTAAGCTAACTTGCTAGCTAGTATTGTGCATGGAATCTCACTCAGAATCTGAGGGGACAAACTAATTTATTAACTCCAGAAAAGTCTGTGATCGAGCATGTGTCTGCAAGATGAGCTTGGGGTTCATGCATGATCGAACATGATCAACTGATGAGGGTTGGTATATGATAGGGCTGTAAATCGGACCGGACGGGATCGGATAACCATATGTTCAAGCTCGGACTGAAATTCTACTCGGACGGGCTTATGTCCGGCTCGGTCTAGGTAGGACAAAAATTTTATAGACCGGACTCGGTTCGATAATGCATCGGATCGCAATAATACCCGGACGGACTTATGTCCAGCTCGATCTCGGTAAAGAATCAGACCTAATAATTTCGGTTCATATAACAGTTCGGACAGTCCACGGTCGGACCATTTCTCAAGCCGGACTCGGACGGACGACGGACCGTCTGTTCATTTTACACCCCTAGGTATATCTCGTTCCCTTCTTGGTTATATAGATGATTGTCAAGTGTCTTCTCTCATCTCTCTTAAAATAATTGTATTCCTCTTTTTACTCTTTTTATATTCTCCCTGTTAGAAAATATCTAAATTGGAGTTCTTATCAATTAAAAAGGGAAGGGGGGGGACCATGTCTCTTTATCTCTTTCTCGATCCCTTCTCTCCTCTCCTTTTTGACACCCCATGCATTAATTCCAAGCACCACCATCCAATGCTTATCTCTTCTTATGTTTCATGCATGCAAATGCAATGAACTTTTGAATTGCTTTGGGAATGTTTCATATGAATGATTACTGTCGTAGCTCCTTAGGTTGAGGGAAGTGATGAGTGTGTTGTTCTTCATGTTGGGCGCCAAGATGTGGGAGCTGTTGTTGTGGGCACGTAATTTAATGTGGAGGGTGCAGTGGGGTTTCCATTTATTTGTCTTAATCTGGTTGGTACGTGTCAGCTGCGTCATTGACATCTTTCCCCCATAAAGGTATTATAACGAAACCATAAAGTTTATAAATTGATGCATCTTCTTTTATTTCCACACATCTAAAAATATTCAAACATAATTCATTTGTTCTCTTTTTTCGTTCTGGTTTTTCCTTCATCGGTAATAGAACTCAGCACTTTGTTCAATTTGCAGGGAGTACAACTTGCATTGACACATTTACCCGATATTTGGACCGGACTTGGACTCAACAATGGACCAGAACCGACCCGATCGATCTATGCGGTTCCGGATCCGTGTCCTAAAATAAGACTTGATGTACTTCCGGGTCCGGATCCGCTCAAAATAGAACTGACTCAGATCTGGACCCGGACCAGTTTAAAATACCCCCCAAAATATGAAATTTGAATAATAAGGTTATAGGGATATACATGCAAATAGTAATTCTTGAAGTTAGATGTGTAAATATAATTTTTATTCATGTATTTAAGTGCAAAATTGTTGGAACCGTATGATATCGGATGCAAAAATACTTAAGTGCAAATATTTATTCTCCGCTATCGGACCCGGCGGGTAGATTTTTTAAATCTGGACCCAGTTCTCGCAAGTCCGGGTCTGGATCCAATTTTTTGATCCGTGAGGTACCGGGTCCGGGTCTGGATAGTGGAGGACCCGACCCGATAGGACCCGATAATAGCTCTAAGTACAACGTGATTCTGTGTTGCTAATCTTCAATCGTTTTATCTTGAAAAATAGACGCCGCTGCATTCTTCTAACATCTGGAGAGGAGGCGAAATTGTTTTAAGGATATTGTGTGATACACAAGACTAGTTTGGTTTTTCTTTTTGTTTTCTATATTTCACTATATATTTTGATAATGTTTTCAGTCTCCTCTTCTTAATTCGTTGTATTTGTGCCTCTATCTCAAAGTATTTGTAACAAATACATACATGGTTTAATATGTACACAGATTCATGGCGTCTTTGTAATGTTTCTTTGTAATATCTTTGTAATGTTGATACATTAAAGAATCTGGTGCATGTTTTTATCCCATTGGCTGTATAACTCAGTACGATCAACGCATGCAAAATCATAGTACATTAGTATGCAATGCTGACCCTCTTAGATTGTGAAAGCATCAAGACAGCGTCAGTTTCTTCTGCCCGGCCTCCCTGCGGGGATGGCTAGCGCAACAAAAGTATATAATATATTAACGTCATTGCTCTAATTTTAATTTAATTAGTCGTAAGCAATCCTAAGAAGTAAAACATATCGATCATTGCTAGCTAACTAGTAGTTTGGTTGTACAAATCTAGTTGGCATGTGATCCTGGCTAGCTAGTTGCTCCATCGTACGTAAAAGCACACCACAGATGGCATATGAAGATTACTTGGTGAAAGAGAAGATAAGGATCAAGTGATTGATTGCTTGCTTGATTAGGGAAGATATATACATATAGAGGTAGACTAAGAGATTCTCTAAGTTAGCAACTTAGGTAAAATAAAGATTTGGGTAGAATCCAAACAATCTTAGAAGCTAAGTAATTAATCATGCACGGTCAAATGGAAAGGGCTAGATTAATGGCAAGGATTAGTTAGTAAATTAAACCTTGAAAGAAGAGCACGCATGGGATTCCTTTCTCACATGCCTAACCCTAAAGCCTCTTGTGTTTTTTTTTCTTTCTTAATTTCTCCCTTTTGACAAGACAAAGCTTAATTAAATTGTTAATTATAGAGGCGAAGTTAGTTTAATTAACCAAACAACAGTGTCATACTCATCCCAGACACACCCACTCTTTGCTTCCCAATATCCAAATCCAGGCATGCGTGCATGACCCTAGCAGTTACCAACTTGATTAGCTTAATATTATTAGTTAATTACTCAAAACAAATTAATCAACTCCCATATCGAGGTTAAATAGCCATCATTGTAATTAGGAGATACAGTCAAAAGCGCTTCGGACAGTGTGTCCACAAACAGTGGTTGGATAAGTGCCACAGCAGTACTCTTGCACATTTCAAAGCGCTCGTGCCATTTGGTAAGTTGGAATGAGGATAAGGTTTACTACTACTAGTTGTATAAAACTACAGTATTAATTTATTAAGGCGTAGCTCTAATATTAAAAAAACTCTTTATCAGTCTCGTTTTTTGCATCTTTTTAAGGCAACTAAACCATGTTGATATATTGGTCATTAGGGTACGTTACGCTAATCCGTGTTTGGGCTAGATAATGGTGATGTCATGTCATTTTAATACACAAAATATGGATTTCCACCACTATTCTGTTAATGAAAATAGCCAATGCATTACATATATGTGTGAATAAATCATGAATATTAGTAGTCTATATAAATAAGATGTATTAATTTGACCAACCTTTTGGATTCTTTATCAATTTTGTCAAAAGTTATATTAGTAAAGATATTGCACTAGTGATAATTTTGACAAACTAATAAAGTTAACTAAATAATTAACGCGGAGCAATACCACGTACAGGAGTAACAACCAAAAGCAGGAATTAATGGACTGCTGCAAACAAAATAGCTAGTCAGTCATAATCGTGAGTTTGCACAGAGCTAGCTAGCAAACATCACTCTCTCTTTCGTTTTGCATGATTGCATCGGAAAGTCATTTTCAAGCTATGGATAATCCAAGTAGACCATTGCTGGTCCCCAAAGTGTAGCCCTAATTCAAGCCACACTTTAGGGAAAGAAGTCAGCACCAATTCCAATGTAAAATTAGCCTATCTAATTTTTGCATGTTGCCATTTAAAAAGGGCTTAAGCTTAGCTAGCTAACCATATCTTTCCAATTAAAACAGAGAAATATATGGGTTGATCATTTTTAGGGTTTTCTTTGTGCCTAGCTCTCTATTAATTAGCATAAGTTTGTAAGGGACATATATATATAATGAAAAGAAGCCAATAGGATTGATTGCTCAAGTCCTACGTCAAATCCTTTACAAAGGGAGAGTTAGTTAATTAACCTTGGAGTTTGGTGTCTTAAATATGATTTAAGTGTGGATTAAAGTGGAGATTTTCTATGATGCAAACTAGTAACTTTAATAACAATATTTAGACAATTTCATAAAATCTAGACTTGTTTTTTTTTTTTTTTTTTTTTTTTTTTTTTGGTAATTTTTATTAAGGTTATTTTCGTCTTTCACTTTGATAAATAGTCCACAAATTAAGCACCCTTGGTAGTTTAATTTATTTAAGAAAAAATATTTGTATAATTCAAAAAGTAAATGATATGTTATAGAAAGGAAAAGTAACCATTGGATCTATATCAAACATTGCTTGTTCTATATATATAATATCATATGATATTTTTTTTTCTTTTTCTGTTTGTTATTAATCCCTCCTCGCCGATTCAACTTTAATTTTTTCTTATTTTCACGGAAAAAAAATTTAAAATACAATTCTTTAAAAAAAACAATGATGACTTTATATTCGGAGCCAAATCTGGTCTCAAATATGTAAACCTAGTGAATGGTTTGTATTCATGGATGGTCGAATAAAAATTGATAATAAAAAAAAAAAGAGGTGTTTTCGATTATATATGATTTTTAAGAAATAGAAATTGATGGAGAAGAAACAAGAGAAAGAAATTAGGGAGGAAATATTTCAAATGATGAAAATGTTCTTTTTTTTTCTTAATAAATTTTATCATCTATCCTACGACTATGACTGTGAGAAAAAATCCATTAAAGTGAGGTTAATGGAGGTTGACATGATCCTAGGGCGAAACGTGAATTTTTTCCCAAACTGTGCCACTTTTTGAAAGTTTTTTTCCAAAATTTCCTTATTTTTTTAAAAATTCCCAAACTGCCTCAGTCGCTTTCTGAAAAAGCAAGTGTGGTTAAAACCTCATCGTTTTTTCAGAAAGCGAGTGTGAGATTTTTGATTTTCGATAGCCTAAACTCGCTTTTTGAAAAAGCGGTTTGTTTTTAACCAAACTCGCTTTCTCAAAAAGCAAGTTTGATTAGTTTGGGAAATACTTTCGAAGTGGGTCAGTTTGGTAAGTACTTTTAGAGAGTGGGTCATTTTGGTAACAAGTTTTTTCTATATCACATTGTCACTTCATCTTCTTTAGACTACTATATATATGAAATTATTTGTCAGGGCTTTCTATATCACATTGTCGCTTCATCTTCTTTGGTCATGATTTTATAAAGTTAGCAAGTGTTTAGCAGTAGTCGAGTATATGCATAACTTGACATTATTTCAATATATATATAATTGGTGTATTTTAAGTTGTCGAGAATGAGCCAATAGATACTCCCAATCAATCTCAGCTTTTGGCCTACCCAATCATATGCGCTGGGTTCTTGCGCCAAAAGTCTCACACTCGCTTTCTGAAAAAGCGATGAGGTTTTAACCACACTCGCTTTTTCGGAAAGCGAGTGAGACAGTTCGGGAATTTTTAAAAAAAGTAGGGCATTTTGGGGAAAACTTTCAAAAAGTGGGAAAGTTTGGGAAAAAATTTGTATATCTGTACAAACGGTTTGTCATCAACACACCTGTCAACCAAAATAGTTCACCATTAGCTCACGATCTTAGAAATCAGGTCCAATGGTTAACAGATATGAGCCTCGACAACATTTTTGACATTTATCCACCCAAATACTGAATTGGCATATGTTGATGCTCCTACCAATAAATCAATGGACAATTCATAAACAGAATAAACAATTCATAAACAACAATATAAATAAAGGAAAGAAAAGTGATCAAGAGAGAAAAATTTTTCTTTGATGGGAAAAAATAAACTCGGGCTTTCAAAATTAGTGCAAGAATTACAAAACAATATATGAGCAAACCTTAGTCTGCTAACAATATTCAGAACTAGAGAACCATGTCTCATCAATTACCACGTCAGGCTTTTGTGGTCTACCATTATGTGTAACAGCAATCATGGACGAAGTTACAACCACCCTTTTAATAGAAGAATTTTTGGCGCAAGAACCCAACGCATATGATTGGGTAGGCCAAAAGCTGAAATTGATTGGGAGTATCTATGAGCTCATTTTTGACAACTTAAAATACACCAATTATGTATATACTGAAATAATGCCAAGTTATGTATATATTCGACTACTGCTTAACAGTTGCTAACTTTTTAAAATCATGATCAAAGAAGATGAAGTGACAATGTGATATAAAAAGCCCTTACAAACGATTTCATATATAGTAGCCTAAAGAATATGAAGTGACAATGTGATATAGAAAGAACTTGCTACCACAATGACCCACTTTCTAAAAGTATTTACCAAACTGACCCACTTTCTGAAGGTGTTTACCAAACCAATCCGCTTTCGAAAGTATTTATCAAAATAACCAAACTCGCTTTTTTAAAAAGCAAGTTTAGTTAAAAACAGGTCGTTTTTTCAAAAAAACGAGTCTAGGCTTTCGAAAATCAAAATTCTCAAACTGCCTCACTCGCTTTCTGAAAAAACGATGAGGTTTTAACCACACTCGCTTTTTCAGAAAGCGAGTGAAGCAATTTGGAAATTTTTAAAAAAAAGTAGGGCAGTTTGAAAAAAACTTTCAAAAAGTGGAACAGTTTGGGAAAAAATTCGCGAAACCTAGCCTAGTTGTATAGATCTTGTGCTTGCTTTCAGTTAACAATCCCGAAGAACAGTGTTGTGCAGAAAGAGAAGATATATTTTTCAGGGCCAGTCTCCACCTTGGGGCAGATGAGGCCTCATACCCCAAATTTTTTGTAATTTTTGGGCTCCCGAATTTATAATCTCCTTATAAATATAAGCACAAATTTTACGAGTAAAAAAATTATATTATAATTATGGATTTCCAAAAATAATTATTTAGGCCTTTGGCCTTGGCCCCTACAAAAACTCAGGGCCGGCCCTGATCTTTTCTTACTCGGTATTTTACTTTTTACACTTTTTATTTATATAGATCTTACAGTAAGTTTTTAGTGTTAATATATACAAGGCTATGACATATGGCATGACGATTGTTTCCATAAAAGTTGGTACGTCATCCTTAGTGCTACATAGGGTTGTGTGACACCAGACGATCCGGTAATGAATCAAGAATCTACACACAAAAGGTGCATTTGGTTATAAGCTTCGAACAATTTAATGTCGAAGTAATAGTCTTGAATAGATTCTCTGGAACCAGTTATGATGTTCATTTGAGCAATATGCATGTAACGGTTGTTTGGAATGCAATGTTCGAACAATCAATCAATGTTATGAAAGTTATCTCAATTTCACCAAAATACGGTTTCTACCAATGAAAGTGGGTGCGAATTTTCTTTTAAAATGGATAAAATAAGTAAATAGGAAACAATAGTGGATGCTCTAGCAAAGCATGATTCTAGAATTGGAAAAGGAGGACAAAGATACGGTTGAGGTTAATGCAAGAGTACACCGCATGAAGATAAAATTAATTAACACTGAGGTCAAACCCAAGATCAAAATCAACCTTGATGCGGTAGTACATTAGTAGCAAAAAAAGCTAAGTAAATGGCTCCATAAAGCATGAAAGAGACAGGATCAGTAACATTGAACTAAAATATTTGTAATTAGTGACTAAAAGGGCGAATATAACCATTAATCATAGGAAATTGATTTAAAGCACCATTAGTTCTCCAATATTCGTTTTGACTATAATTATTTCAATACAAACCTTCCTTTCACAGCCAGATAATAACTAAAAAAATTTGACCTTCCTTTCACAGCCAGATAATAACTAAAAGAATTTGAAACTCAGTGCTCGTATGTGAGGACTACATGAAATTTTCATACCGAGAAGGGCTTACACAAATGAACATAAACAGACGGTTTCCTAAAGTAAATGAAGAAACCAGAAAATATTATAAAAGAGCGCCTTTCAATAACTCTATACCTTCAATCTAACTTGCTCAAAAAGATGCAAACGGGATTGGCCGGTGAAGGGGAATTTGAGTTAACAGAGACACATTGGGGCCAGCTATACTACGATCAACATCATCCAATGCAGACAATACTTCCACATGTTCCAGACCCAATTGCCTCTTTATCAGCTCAGAATTCTCCAAAAGAACATCGATTTCACCAAAAGGAAGCTTCAAATCAAGAGCCTGAGGGCCCACAGAAAGTGCTTCGTCTTTCTTAAACTTCAAGAAGGGCATGCATAGCTTCTGGATCTGCTTAAAGTTTGCAGCCTTCCCTATATTACTCTCTTTTAGTGCTTCAAGTATCTCTTGATCGGGTGCAAAGGATCTATTCTCACTGTTGAATTTATTTTGGAGTATCCTTAAGCACTCCTCTTTCCACCCATCATACTGCTCATTTACATAAATAAGCCCAATGGTTAACTTGTTCTCTTCTGTAGGAGCAGCAGCAGCAGGAACCCCCTTCTTAGGCTTTTTGGAACCCGATGCTTGCTTTTGGAGGAGCTTTCTCATTAAAACTATGGAGTCCTGGAGATATTTGTTAGCCCTTTTAAGAGTAAGGTCAGGCAAATCAGCCTCGGGATAACCTGCGCTTACAAGAAAGCAGTAATACCTTAGCCCTTTCAGTAAAATAATTGTTATATCATTAAATATTTCAGCCAATAACTATAAAAATAATTTGGCATTAATTCAAAGGAAAACACACTCTGCATAGCCACTGTAGGGGTTGCCTGCAATGATGCTGAGGTCAGAATTATTGATTGGCTAATAGCTTCTACTTGTTAAGATTTTCTGGCTTTTGCAGAAAACATCCTCTTGTATAGCATGTTCAGACAGTTCAGTAGAGAATATGAAAACAAATAAACTACCTATTCTTCTTCTCATTAGTCAACACTCTTCCTCTCCTTTAAGTTCTCCCTCCCGCACAAACAAATTTTCATTTAGTTCAATATGACTTCAGCTTATTTTATCAAATAGAAATACTGAACCAAGCATTCGGGTACAAGTAAAACAGCAATATTAAACCAACTGCTCAAATTCATGAACGAGTTTATATATTTGCTCTCTAACCTACATTCTCCCTTACAGCAATCATCTTGCTGATCATATAAAGTAAAACATATATCACATCTATTTTAAGTCTACATCATACAGGGCACATCTAGTTTAACTCTTTACAGGTCAGAACTCTGGCCTCGTTTCATTGATTCATTCCAAGAAGCTTAACTACGTGAATACATCAACATTGTTGTTAAAGTGAACCAGTCTCAAGTAGAGCATCTGGATACACTCCCAAGCAAGGGATAATATCCAGCAAAAATTAATTTAAAGATACAATAGGAAAGCATCTCAAAATAAATAGGGGAGTGACCATGTGAAAACTAGTTCTCATGATAAGCTATTAAGCTTCGTGTGAACTTTTTTCGTAGTCATCACATGGATGATCCGAACCGTTCACATTGTTTAGAATAAGTAAATTAGTCTAAATATATAAAATCAAGTCATTTGAAATTCATTTGTCCATCCATCATGTCATTATAAAATATAATGCTAATCAGCCATACAATTTGTAACACTTTAATGTATGGGCAAACAAATTTCAAATGACTTGATTTCTCTTCCGTAGACTAATTTAAATGTGTAGATCAAAATGAACGGTTCGGATTTTTCAATTTATATCCCAAAAAAAGTTTACACTTGGTTCTCACCAAAGGAGTTCTCACATGATCATAGTCATATATATATATATATATATATATATATATATATATGAGTAATGTGAGCCTCATATTTGTATGAGGAAATTTTCCTCATACAAAGTGATTATACTCACTTGGTGGGGCCCTTATGGAAGATCCACTCCGTCCATCGTGTTTATCATGCTAATGGATGTACGTGTAGAAAAAATCAAGTGGTTTGGAGGTCATTCACCCATGCATCATGTGGGTCCAATTTGTGGTTCGATTTGTATTACTATTGAAATCGTTCATTTTTCAACTACATGATGCATGGATAAATGACCTCCAAACCACTTGATTTATTCTACACATACATCCATTAGCATGATAAACATGATAAACGGAGTGGATCTTCCATAAGGGCCCCACCAAATGAGTATAATCACTTTGTATGAGGAAAATTTCCTCATACTCTATATGAGGCTCACTTTTCTCTCTCTCTCTCTCTCTATATATATATGCCCTTCCGTTGTGCACTCCATGTGATCTTTTCATGGATGATCCGAACCGTTCACATTGATCTACACGTCTAAATTAGTCTGAATATGTAAAATCAAGTCCGTTGGAATTCATTTGCCCATCCATCAAGTCAGTATAAAAACGAATGATATTCAGCCATACAATTTTGTAACACTTCAATGGATGGGCAATTGAATTCTAAATGACTTGATTTTACATATTTAGACTAATTTAGACATGTAGATCAATGTGAACAGTTCCGATCATCCATGTGCACTCTATGTAAAAAGTTCACACGGAGTGCACACGGAGGGTAGTGCACAACAGAAGGGCCCTATATATATATATATAGTCCCCTTTCGTTGTGCACTGAATATCGTATCGTTATTTTTTATAATGATATGATGGATGGGCAAATGAATTTCAAATGACTTGATTTTACATATTTAGACTAATTTAGATGTGTAGATTAATGTGAACAGTTTGAATCGTCGATACGAAGGCCCGAAGGCCGAGTGCACACGGAAGTTAGTGCACAATGGAAGGGGACTCTCTCTCTCTCTCTCTCTCTCTCTCTCTCTCTCTCTCTCTCTCTATATATATATATATAGAGAGAGAGAGAGAGAGAGTATATATATATATATAGAGAGAGAGAGAGAGAAAGAAAGAGTCGCGCTAATATGAGATGGTGAGATGGGTGAAATAAAAATATTTTTGAGAGAGCGATTTGAGTTATCTGAATCACACCGTTCACATCTACATGTCATCAAGATGAAGTGCATAAAATTTCAAGCAATTTAGATACCTCTAGCTTATGCATCAAGGCATTCAAATAAATGAATATATATGTATTTCGCACAATCTTCAGGACGTGTTGAACACTTTGATGCATAGGCTAGAGGTCTCCAAATCGCTTGAAATTTTGAAGGCATCATCTAAATGACATGCAGATTGATGTGAACAGTGTAATCGAGATTCAAATCACTCATCTCACAAAAAATATTCTATCTCACCATCTCATATTAGTGCTACTCTCTCTCTTTCTCTCTCTATATATATGACTGAGTCTTCGGTTACGAACATGGGTTGGGGTGAACAGGGTGCGAACGAACTGTTGCCGCTATGCACAATAGCAGCAACAATGCAAATGATGCCGCTATTGGGGATAGCGGCAACAGTTCATTCACACGTAGTTCGCACCAACTGCTCCCGTTCGCAACTGAAGATTCCCTTGTGTGTGAACTAGTTCTCACGATAAGCTTCGTGTGAACTCCTTACATATCCATCATATAGACGATACGAATCGTTCACATTATTTAGAATGACAAAATTAGTCTAAACATGTAAAATCAAATCATTTGAAATTCATTTATCTATCCATCATGTCATTATACAAAATAACGATATTCAACCATAAAATTTGTAACACTAATTTACAATGATCATAGCCTTATATATAGAGAGAGAGAAATGTTCCGTTATGCACTAGGCCTCCGTGTGCACTCGGCCTTCCCGCCTTCGTATTGACGATCCGAATCATTCACATTGATCTACACGTCTAAATTAGTCTAAATATGTAAATTCAAATTATTTGAAATTTTTTGTCCATCCATCATATGACTATAAAAAACGACGATTTTCAGCCATACAATTTTGTGACACTTCAATGGATGGACAAATGAATTTCAAATGATTTGATTTTACATATTTCGACTAATTTATATCTGTAGATCAATGTGAACGGTTCGGATCAACGATACGAAGGCAGGAATGCCGAGTGCACACGAGTGCACACGGAGGCCTAGTGCACAATGAAACATTACTATATATATATATACACACACACTAGGTTTGCCCATGGGCACGTGCCTACGGCACGTCTTCGGAACGATGCAGCATATAAAAAGCCCCATCAACAGTTTAATATACCATACAATTTTTTATAATTTCAAAATTTGGATGCATGAATTTGAAACTTCCATCATGGAGTTTATGTAGCTCAAGTTTGAATAGTAAAACAATTAGTTGTAAATAAAAGTTAATGTTTCCATCAGCATATGTTGAAAAATAATTATAAATGGAGTGTAAAATCCAACTTAGAACTTCAAGGATGCAAAATGGTGAAATATAACTTTTGAGGATATATTTGTTACTTTCAGTGTAATTTCAGAGGTTGAAATTTTCCCAAGCGAGAGAAAGAGAGAGAAATCTGAAAAGTGAAGGGATGATAGAGATATAGTAATAAAATTAGGAGGATTTTAGTTTTGGGAGAAAAAAATTAGTTTTGGGGGGGGGGAACTTTTGGGGGAAAAATGTCTTTTGGGAGGGTGAATGTGAGCCTCTGATTTTGTTTCAATTGAAGGAGAGCCACTTGATAGCTTTTTTTTCAAATTGCCTTGTGATATATATAGATACATATATATCCGAACTGTGTATGGACAAACAAATCTCAAATGATTTGACTTTTCATCCGTAACGGTTCGGATTTTTCAATTTATATCCCAAAAAAAATTCAGTTGATATTGATATATATATATATATATATATATATATATATATATATAGAGAGAGAGAGAGAGAGAGAGAGAGAGAGAGAGAGAGAGAGCTTGGTCTACTTTTAGGAGTAGCCAAATGCACTTCAAATTAAAAATCCAACCATTGGATATGTTCTACATCATTAAAACTACTCGTAAACAAAATTTTGCAACTTTTGGGCGTGATTACCCTTTCATCAAGTGACCACAAATTATGTGATTCATTTTTTTTCATAAAGGGTTGATTTTGTAATAACTTGATGGAGGGCTAAAACCCATCATAAAATTTGAAATTTCGTTTATGTGATATTCCTCATTGCTGACAGCAAGGATGTTCAATTTGGATGCTCAATCTCAATTTTCAAGTAGAAGTAGCCACATTCAGCTACTTCTCAAAGTAGGCCATATCAACTCTCTCTCTCTCTCTCTCTCTCTCTCTCTCTCTCTCTCTCTCTCTCTCTGTGTGTGTGTGTGTGTGTATATATATATATATATATATATGTATGTATGTATGTATGTATGTATGTATGTATGTGTGTGCGCGCACGTGTGTAAAATGAAAAGAAATAATAAAAAAGCCTTGGACTAACCTGCATTTACAATAAAACCTTCTTTCTTCAAAAGATTTTTCCACACATGCTCTGCATAGTGAGGACAGATGGGTGTGATAAGCCTGGTCTGGACATCCATGAACCGCCATAAAAGATCACGGTTCATTCCTCCAGATCCACAAGACAACCTGTACTCGTCTCTGGCAGCCTGAAGGTCATAGAAGCCACTCTTGAGAGCTTCTCTGAACATAAACTCGTTGTAGTTCCTTTCACTCAGCTTCACCACTATATTTATCTCATTTGCAAACACCCGGTCGGCATAAGTAGATGGTGGGCCCACCCTTACAGATGACTCAACCGCCAAAACTTCTTCCATCCATGCAATTTCCTTAGTCAGCCTCAATATAGCAGCATTCGCAGTATCAAACACGAAATTTGCATCATCCATTCCATCCCCGGCATCTGCAAGAGAAAACCTAGTGGCATCAGAAGAGAAGTGTTCGGAAGTTTCCGGTGGATTTCGACATTTTCTCTGAGTTGAGCATGATGTGCCCATTGCATCTGAAACCACGGGGCCATTGATGTTTGGGTAGAAGTGCCGTATGGTTATAAATACAAAAGGTGAGGTGGTTCTGAATAAGGTCTTTGCCAGAGACACGGAGATCGAAGGGATACCAGTACTCAAACTCTTGCTTCATCTTACTAAGGAGAAAGGAGGGAATGTCCGAAGTTGGAAGTTGCCCCCCGCCAAAAATATAATCCCACACTTCATCTATCATCTGCTCTGGCTTAACCGAGGGAGGATTAGAGCCATACATGTCCCCATTTTGGAGTAAGTGAGCAACTGTATAGTATGCCATGTAAAGAGTGGAATCAGAAAGAGACTCCACAAGAAACTGCTCGTCCCATGGAATGCGGGTCCCCAGACCAAAAGAACGAGAACAAGCTCACTGATTCAGCCAGCCCAAAGTATGCTCAAAACCATGTCGAGTTTCGTCAAAATAAAGTTTCATATTGGCCAAACAATCCTATGCCTTCTTCTTCCACTCCGACTCACCATACATAATGTACCACTAATCTGTAAGGGCCACAACACACTCATCACCTGATCTTGACATGACTTTCTTCTCAGGTTCACTGTACTTCACTGCCTGGCCTGTCTCGATAAGTGTATTTCTTATCAATGGCTTGGCTTCTTGAACCTTCATCCCTCCAAACTCCCCAACTAGCATCGCACCCTCAGTGAAACCTTTCAAATATGTCAATCTTTTTGCCTCTGCTAGCTTCTCCTTATCATTTTGGCTCTTTATCTTAAGATCAATGCACACTCTCTCCGCAGACTTGTCTCCAAACTCTGGAATATTTATTATAGGTATAACATCAAAAGGCAATACCCATTCATCCTTGACCCCGAACTTTGCTCTTAGTGCTGGCTTTGATTTTAAGTCCTGCAATGCCATGTAATCATCAGGAGAATCACTGGGCACACTAGTCACAATCCCCGTACCCTTGTCTGTCAAAATAGTGAGCATCGGCAAGGAGTATATAATCTTATTGAAAGAAAGAGGGGACTTCAGGGGCAAACCAATCAAATCATAACCAGTCAACTCTAGCAAGCAAGTAAGCTTCTCTGGAACCCTCGATAACTTCTGATATGCAAGATTCAGTGCAGCCCTCTGTGTAATAATAAAAATATCAGTTTCATTAATCTCATAGGCTCCATATTTACCATCTAGAAGTACCCAAGAATTTGTTTGCCCGTACATTGTTTCAGGTCTTAATGTTGCAGCTGCCAAGTACACATTTTTACCTTCCAAAGCCTTCAACTTTGAAGTGAAAGTAGGAATCAACACCATTTTAATCAGAATATACTCCTGTGGCTGAACCCCTTCACCCAACGCCCTATCATGATCAGCACAAGGTTGCCCATCAAATGGAGAATAGATAGTGTATCTCATATCCTTCACAACCTTCCCCATATCCTTCAACTTCATCATCAACCACCTAACAAAGGAATCATAGAAAGGATTCATGTCTGTAGTAATAAAGGACCGCCGCCAATCACAACCCAAACCAAAGGCTGTGAGTTCTTTTTTTGCTAATGGAGGAAAGTAGCTTAACCAATGATATGGGTCTTGGAATTTATCAATCTCACTATCAGGAATACCAAAGCTTCTCATTATTTCCCATTGGTACTTGTCTCCACCAGATTTTGCAGTAGCCTTTGATCTTTTGCTCTTATATTGTTCAGGTTCAGCTGTAGCTTCTTGAGAACTAGCCTCTTCAGCAGCTTCTACAATTGAAACCTCCTCTAAAGCAGAAAAAATCGGCGGATTTCCAAACTGCTGGATTTCCCTTGCCAGTTTGTCAGTTGTTTGTCAGCTGAGGCTTTGATGGGCATCCCAGTGCAGTGGAAAGCAAGTGGCAAAAGCACGTTGCAGCCTCGGAGTCTGTGATAAGCAGCAGCAAACTCCAACTTGGAAAGAGAGAATGCATGACCCAAATGAAGAGAACCATTCATGTATGGGTAAGGGAAGTTGCCAAAGAACTTCTGGCCAAGCTCCGAGAGTTTGCTTCGGAATTCAGATTGAAAAACTTGATGCTCTTCCCATCTCTTTTGAAGAGCTAATTGGATTTTCAAAAGCTGGTCTCTCCTAGCAAAGCTCCTCCCACTCTCAGTGTTTGTCGCCATGTTTTCTGTATGAATCAGACTAGAACTACATAGAATAAAAGAAAGTGAAATAAGTATCTTGCATATCGAATCACATTTGATTAATCAGCCATTAAAATTTATCAATACAAAAAGAAGTACAGCTCAGATTATTAGTAAGCAAAGACTGTTTTTCACACTATAATATAAATAACAGAAACTTTTACAAATACATTTAAACGATTAAACAGCTATGCCAGTCACACACAAAAAACCTGAAGAATTTTATGTGCAATGAACTGGACTTATATATCCCCCCCCCCACCCCCACCCCAAAAAAAAAAAGAAAAAAAAACATTAAGGAAAACAAAAACAAAAAACAGTAACTAGTGGAGCATCGAATTGGGGAATTTTATGGCAATTTGATATTGTGGATCGTAACTTGGAGAGCAATTTTTGTAAAAGCCTATAAATCTACGCCATCATGTACCTCATTTAACATATCAATAATATTCTATGTTGGGTTGATTTGCATAGCATTGTTTAATGATGTTGGATTTTCGTAATTTAAATTTCCGAAAACTTATTTTTAGAATGTTTAAATTGTTTTAAATAAAATGTTTTTTTGGAAAGCATGTGTAATGCACATGGTGGAGGAATTTTTGCCGTTCCATATTTATAGTGGATTGAAATTTTACAAGCTATCAGTTAGCTTCAGTCTTGTTGTAACAATTTTGTTACTTGAGCCTAACTTTTAGGCATATCCTGATGATAAGTTGCATGCGTCCTAAATTTGAAGGAAACGACTTAACAACTAACCTTACCTATACTGCTATACATGTATAGTATATATCATTCTCTAATATATAGTGTGAATTGCCTGTCATTTTTCGTCTCTCTCAAAAATTAGTTTTCCAACTCTCCTAGTTTTCCAATCCGAAAACCTTATCTTTGGCTTTTCTCTCTTTATCTCATTTGTTTTATTACTCATCCAAATATTTATAATAATCCTTCTTACATCTCATTATCCTATTATATTAAACGGGATCTTCCCTCGCCACGCCTGTGTGCGACGAGGAGCCGGGATTCCGGGGTTCTTGGACTGCTAGGAGAGATGATAACCATTAAGCTGCCTCACGAAAGCGGAATTTCTCTCTTAGGACTAGTGTCTCGATTAATCATAAGCCCGGTGATATCAATATTTTCAAGTTATGTATATTATTTGCATTATTGAGTTTTATGCAAAGTTAGAATGTGCAATTTATTTGATTGTTTCCATATTTATTAATATTTATGAAATGATAATATGTCAATTTTCTAACAAATGCAACTTCATATAAACCTTACATTATGTTAAAATTAAATCGAAGAAAATTGTCATCCCAAATCATCAAATCTAAATCTAAATTTAAATCTACACTAACAAAATAAATAGATCTAAAAATGAGTCTTGGCATCAACCAAAAGGGTAATAATATTATCCGTACCCACTAATTTAATTTATATAAGTAGTATGAACTCATCGTTTTTCGCTTTAAAAAAAATAGTGAGTGAGTAAAAGAGAAGAAACCCATATCAGATTTCATATGGAAAACACATTAAATGCAGATTGAAAAAAAATCAACAAACAAACAAGATGGCATCGATTTTACATGAATTCTTATAATAGATAACGATAAACAAATCCAACTTCAGAAATATGTATATAAATGGGTTACCGGAAGTGGAGAAGAGTGAATGAGAGCTTAGATCGATGATGGAGAAACAAGTGTTGGCAAAGAGAAGAAGCCACAGCCGTTGTCGTTTTTTTCTGAGTCAGAGATGGATGATGAGTTAAATAAAGTTAGGGTTTCTATATAGCCATATTTATGGAATGGAATAACAACGAATATAGGAAATGAGTACGGGTATAATTCAGGTCAGATCCAAACCCATTTGTTGGATACATTGCCTCGTTAAATAAAGATAATACGACATTCTTGCTTTATCAAGAAACAATTATGACAGATCAGATTATCATAGGAGTCTTTTAAGGGGAGAAGAAGTAGGCACTTTTTTTGGTTTAATTTGTAATTGCCTTAAACTTTCTGTGACAAGCTGAATGTAATGTGCTTGATTGGTTTCGTACTTACATACTTGGATCCAGTACTCTAAGATGCAAAGTGAAGAAGTAGCACAAAGATAATCATGGAGATCTTAACGACAAAATATCAATATAACAAAAGCTACACCTAGCCAAGTCCAAAAATTGGATCCATCGCCTGAAGCCCTTAAGGAATAGAATTGCATAGAGAAGATACATAAATTTCTAGTTCTTCAGCCCGAGGTGAGATATTGGCAACAGAGAACAAAAGCTACGTGTACTAGTGGTAAACATACTAAAATTTTCCACACTGCCACCACTCTCAAGAGAAGAAGCAGAAACTGCCTTAGGTACAAACTAAAGATGGTTAATGGGTTTTGGATCCTGATACAGTAAGTAAGATATTTATTGATTAGTGGGATGATAGTCTCGCTAGAAGGAAGTTTGTCCCATTGTTTTTTTTTTTCTCAGATTCTTGTCCCATTGTTTTTTATCCTACAAGCTGCGAAGCTTTGACTTATACTCCAGATAGAAGAGGGGTTTTTTTAATTTACAATGATAAGCCAAACACAAGGCAAAAGGAAGTCTGTGCAGCTAGCGGGACTTACAAGATTATCAAAGCAGCATGATATTGAATTTATCCATTTTATGTGGCGAATTCTCTCTGAGTAGTGAGTAGTGATGAAACACACCACACCAGAGGTTTCTCCTTGGTCCTTAGTGCCCATTATGCCAGAATGCAACCAAAAACAACCAGGAAACTATCCTAAGGTTCTAGATGTCGAATACCGGAATCGTATAGATATTTTAGTTCACATTACTGTTATATACATTAGATTCATAATTCACAGTAATTCACAGTAATCTCTTCATAATGCTCACAAATCACAATATTTAAAGCTTTCATAGTTTCACAGTAAATCACATTCACAGTAAATCAAAATTCAAATTTAATAACATTAAATTGAAAGAAGAAAACGAAGAGAAGAAAAGTAGATATAATACCGAAGGAGATTAGGGGCTTAGGGTTTCAATTAGGGCTGGAGTTAGGTTTAGGTTTTTGATGGAAAGGATGAGCCGTCGCGTCGCCCGTCGGAGCCTCGGTGAAGAAGGAGGCAAGGAGCTGCTAGCCTACAATCGGAGGAGCAGAGGAGCGGAGGAGGAAGTCGGGTTTTGGATCGGGGTTGGGAAAAAGAGAGAGAAAAGATAGAGGGGATCGATACCAGGAAGAGAAAGACAGAAATGAGAGTTTAAGAAAATTTTAAAAAAACTTTACACTTAGACCCTCAGTAAATTTTATTTAACTATATAAATATATATATTGATTTTTATTTTAAATTCTGTTGCCCCATTAAAGGGGGTTGCCCAAGCCCATTGGCTTGTTGGGCTTACCCCTAGGCCGGGCTTGTCGTTGATGGAGCCTTCGAGTACAAAGAGTGCTTTACCCTTATATGGTTTTGTGCAATGTCCGTTGTTGGCACAAAGTTTGCAAGTTGGGGAGTCTAGCAACACGGTATCCAACATTGTGAAAATGGAAGAAAGTTTCTCTAATATGCATGTCCCATGTGATAGATTGTGGAATGTGTCCTTCAAAGGGAGGAATACTCGATCTGGGATTTAAATCCTCTACACTCACAAAATATGTGTGAATGGTGCACTTACTTAATATCATCCGTCCATCGTAAATCAAGTTTGATGAATGGTCCAAATACGAGCGCATTATGGAAACACTATTTCTAAGGGACTCATATGTAAAATTCAGAAATTTTAGTACTAATAGACTTATGTAAAAAGGCAGTTAAATTAATGACCCATTTTTGAAAATATGCATGTTAATACGGTAATGTACAAGTGAAGAGAAGAAAATGACAATACGGGATTCTCGAGCAGAGCTTAATTTACTATATAACTTTTACACGATGAAATTTCTAGTTTCTATATAACTTTGATCAAATTCATTTATTCTCTCTTCTAAAATTGTGAAAAACAACAAATTCCGTTCTATACTGCATTTAGCAAAAGTTTGTAATATGATCGTCATGAACATCTTTACTCCCAATTACCAAATACATTCTTAAAAAATGTTAGCAATTAAATTATATTATTATAATGCACGGTTACAATTTTATCGTTAAGTTTATAATTAAATATATAGTTAGGAGTTGGAACAATATACACGTGCACATTGGAGAAGTAAGAGAGGAAATTGGTACAGTCGCATGATCCCTCCTCCATTGACCATTGACCATTGACCTGTGTGAAATCACATAAATAAATATAAATACCTCTAAAAATAAATGAAAAAAACAAACCTCAAATCAAGAGACTTACGATGCTTTTGTTCAGGATTGGGATCATTTTACAATTTTACAAAATTTTATTTGATTTTCTCCAATATCTCACTTGAATCTAAAAATAGAACTGTATAAATGGTCAACTAAGTTTTAAAAAATAAAATTCCTCAAAAAAATTCTCTCCGAGTGAAGGAAACTATTATAGACTAAAGATTAGTTTTTTTGATATTTTAGTTTTACAAGTCAAGATGAAATCACACACTTTTTGTGTCCTAACTATTATAAATCAGAACAAAGGCGTGATGTACTTGTATTTTAAAAAAATAATAAAAAATTGATATTTTACGAGTCAATATAAAATCATACACTTTTTGTGTCCGAACTAAAACAGAACAAACGGTTGATGCATTCTTGGAGACTAGTACTTATGTTCTAGCAATATACACTTTTTTATTATAATGCTAGTGACTGAAAACCCATTTATCTCCTCAGATCTTAATGAAAGAATCATTATGAAAATTCATGATTATATTGTATTTATACTAAACTGAGACAATTTCCAACAGACTAGTTTTATCATCTGAATATCAGGAAAAAATCCTAAAGAGTTTACCGTACAAAATGGAAACAAAAATGTATAGAATTTATCATACAAAATTTATGAGATGCAATCATGCAAAAATGAAATCCGTGTTGCCAGCTGAAGAAACACCCAGGTGCAACATATTTGCACTATATATAATGTTGTCAAATTGCAATCAAGTCTTTAAAAAAAATAGAATCAAAGCCGTATAGTGGATAAATCACCAACCAATCCTGATTATAAATTAGGGGGGACAATGATTCAAAAGACAGCACAACGGCTCATAATAAATCATATTCTACTTATAGAGTTCAAATCTGAACACAAAAAGTTACTGAATTAATGTGACATATATATACATCATAGACATGGATTTTTGTACGTACTAGCTAATAACAAAAAAAGCCACTCTACTTAAAGGATCATAACTTACCTAAATAATTATTTGAAATGACAAGTAGGCAAAATCGCACAAGTATGGCTAGCTATAAGTACGTGCACTTGATTTAAGATTTGTAGTAATAAAAGATCAGCAGGTTCGAGAGGTTTTTGCATAGGAAATTAGCAAATATTAATTATAGAATCAACACGGAAATATACTTAATGCATTTATTACCTGCAAAGAGATCTAGAAGCACAACACACCCGTTAGTTGAATGCATTCATCAAAACTCCTACAAGCTTAATAACACTACAAACTTAATTAATTGTTTTTTTAATTTATTTATCATAAACGGTGGGTATAACCCCCCCCCCCCCCCCCCCCCCCCCCCCCCCCCCCCCCTCTCCGCGCATCATTAAAAAGGTTTTAACAAAACCACAACCAAGAAAGGGGATTGATACTCATGTGTCCCCCAATTGGGCCATGAGTCTCGTTCCCCAAAAAATGAGAGAGCACACACCATACAAAGTAGCTCCTCACCCAAAAACCACAAATTTTAAAACTATTACAACTAGATTTGATCAATGAGGCTACCGAATTCACCAAAAGTGCTCTACAATCCCAACCTTAGGTGCCCCATCCTACACCTGCCTCCCCCCCCCCCCCCCCCCCCAAATCGTTTTCAGCTTCAGGTGCTGACGTGCTGATAATTGCAACAGCTTCAGGTGCTGACGTGCTGATAATTGCAAATATTTTCTTCATTTTTTTTGCTTGCACCACCCTTGCCATTCGAGACCAAAATATAATATTAGCATTAATCATGAATATAAGTTGTTGATGCATGATGTGTCTCTGTGTTGGTCAGTATGCTTTACCATTTACTAATCCATGCAAATACTAATCGGAGCGAGCTTTGAGCAGATTGATGCGACCAAGCCTATTGAAGAGGTTTTTGATGCTGTCAAGGGCATTTTTTCCCAATTCAGTAAAAGCTAGAAAGGCAAGATCTTAAACTTAATCTCACTTCCTCCTTGTGTATCGTACGATATGCCTGCATGTTATTTTCTTAATGATTATTTCATTGTAAAACTTCTGCTTTTGGATATTTACAATCTGCAGAAACTTTCGTCTGTTTGACTATGTTTCAATTCTTTCCCAACAATGTGATTCTGCAAACTATTCGTCAATTCTTCATTGTAATAATTTTCATTATTTTCATCCGCTCCTACTCTGTGTATCTTGCTCACTCTAAATCATTTCCATTCTGAATCACACCACATTTCTCCTTTACAAATTGTCAGCCTCGTTGCCATTATATATTATACTGTCGTGAAACAAGAATACATTATGATACCTTCTAAGTTAACAACATGATAACATAATTTTTTAGGTTCAAACACTTCAAAATTTTGGAGGAAACTAACAGATAATGATAAAAACTTGGTGGTAAAAATAATTGATGTTTAAGTGCAATGTAAGTCGACCAAATTTGTATGTTATGGAGAAGTCGTTCCCTGTCAGTAGTTTCCTCGAATAGGAATTTGGTACTAAATAATGGAGGGTACGGTGTTGCGCAAAAATGATCAAATAGATAAATATCCTTATGAACCCTGTTTGTAGGATGTTCGTATAACCTGCAAAATTGCAGTTATACTACCTGTTTTTGGAGAAGATGATGAGGACAATTTTGGATGCTCTTCCTTACATCTAGAGTCATAAGACTAGGTTTATGTAATTACGTTCTTCACCTTATTCCTGTATCCAAAACTAGCCGTAGATAATGGATTTATCTTATCAAGTGGTGATAAAGGAAGGTTCGACGGAGATACAAGCAAATAATTAAGCATAGTTTGGTTTCGCAGTTTTTCCATCCACTTCACTTATTTTCTTCTTTTTATGAAGCTTTGTTGATGCTACAATTCAGAGAACTCCATCGTCAATGAATTCTTCTCATCAATCTAAAATTTTTGGGCAAAGGTTTTGAGGAAGGTCGAATAGATGAAAGCATGGCCATGTTACCGAGAAAAGCAATGGAAGAAATACGAGAAACTTAATTATACTTAACTTTGTGTAAAAAAAAATTGACAAATTAGAGTGGCGCAGCGAAAATGTGCTGCAAATTTCTAAAAAAAAACCTCCCCAACCGATCGTCGTTTCTGGGCCCCACTCCAACTTTTTTTGGCGATTCCATTTCGCAACACATTGGTGGGCCCCTACTGTTTCTTTTGCGAAAAATACCCTCCTTTAATTATTTATATTATATTTTTGTATTCAAAAAAATTGTTTTGTCCAAAAAAAAGTTACAAATAAAATATTTGAACCCCAAAATGGGGTACTAGTGGAGCACCTCATTTGAAACCCCAAACTAATATAGCATATTCCAAAGAATATGCCAAAATGGAACCCCAAAATGGGGATGGAAACGGGGTTCCATTGGGAATGCTCTAAGTTTGGTTGGTTGTAAAATATATCCAAACCATAAAGATTATAGCGCTACAGTGCACTTTCACTGAGTTCTGGAGTTTTTTTTATATCGAATTTCAGAAGAAGGTATAGTAAGAATCCAAATCCAATCAAAATACAGCTAAACAAACTTGTAAACAGTGCACTTCTTTGAATTTCTTTTCGCTGTAGCATTCATACAGCCAAAGAAACACCCCCTTCTTGTTGTTATAATTGATATTCTAAAATGATTTTTTTTGTAACACTTCAGCCAACATCAGATAATACATTTACATTACAGGGCTCGAGAAATAATTATTCAGGGTTTGGGGTTCTAGTAATAAGGTAACTAGGCAAGAGATATTTCTAAGATTTTTAGAGTAGAGTTTTGAGTTTTATGAAAGATCATTGAAAATATCAAAAAATTAAGGTAAGAAGCTATGAAGTATAAATTTAGGATGTCAAATATATACAATAAGGAAAAGTTCCACATATTATTTTAATTATTTTTTTAAAAAAATTATTTTAAGACAAAATCATGAGGTCAAAAAATCTTCGGCATTCTATTAAAAAGTACTTAATAAAACAACTCAAAAAAGAAAAACAAACAAAATTGATACAATGTCACAAAGTTTGCCCATCATGAGGTCAAAAAATCCTCGACATTCTATTAAAAAGTACTTAATAAAACAACTCAAAAAAAGGAGAAACAAATAGGATTGATACAATCTCACAAAGTTTCGAGTTTTTTTTTATTATAAAAAAAAACTCGAAAATATTAAATTCTCATCCTAATAGTCTAAGGTAGCGTTTGGCCCAGCTTAAAATTAGCTTCTCTTCTCCTTTAGAAGGAGAAGCTGGGCCGAACACATATTTTGAAAAGCTCTACAGAAGGAGAAGTAGCTTATTTTTAATGAAAAAAATGAGCTTCAAAAAAAGCCCTCAAGAGCAACTTCTTCTGGCTTCTCCTTTTCTCTTTTTTTTACTTTTTTTTTCTTTTTTTTTGGCCCTTGCTACATATCAAACCCTAACAACAAAAAAATTTTCCCTTCCCCTTCCCCTTTTTCGCCGAACACTCGCAACCGGAGAACACTCCCGTCGAACGCCGTCGAAGAGTCGCCGTCAAAGATGGACTCATTTGATCACTGGATTCATGTCCTGTGATTTAAATTCTTGAAAAAACAGTTCAGTACTCTTGATAGTTTGATTGCTATGTTTGATTGCTATGTTCCGGAGAAGCTGGAGGGAGCTTGCAATTGACCGTCATGAACGCACAGTTAAAATGGCCAGCTGGCCCTGATCCGCCTTATCCGGAACCACTCCATCAGTTTATGGTTTGGATGCTCCAACCTCATCCTTCAGTATGACCTCACATTAACGACATCATTGTTCATGTCGACAAGCTCATAACAAAATTCTCAACTTAAGGGAAAGATTACTATTCTCAAGTCGATAGTCCCAATAGTATTATTACCTTAAGCAGAGAACTATATACCATTGTGTTTACACCATAATGGAATGATACAGCTGATCTTCAAATGATATTGTAAACACTTTGTCACTTCCATTGTCATTGAATAACTCATTTTGAGTAGAATAATGCATTTCATAAAGTATCGTAGCCCTTTAATTTTTTTATTTACGTATAGTTCAAATATATATATATTTTTTTCTACGAGTTTTCTAGGTTATTCTAAATATTTCATTTATTAGTAATATAAAGATTTTTTTTGTAATTTGATAACTTATATTTTATTTTTAAATAAAATCAAAATCTTAAATTGAGTATAAAAGTAGCTTACAATTGATATCTTATGCCAAATAACTTCTAGCTTAAAAGTAGCTTTAAAGTTAAAAAAAAGCTAACTAACCAAACAGCTTCAGCTTTTAATTTCAAAGCTCTACTTTCTGGCTTCTTCTTCTGAAGTAGCTTTAAAGCCCAAAAAAAACTAGGCCAAACGCAACCTAAAGCTCGTTCCCATACTCCATTCCTGCCCAAATGGATGTGTAAACTGATGACCAAACCATGCTAGCCCGTGACTGCATGTCAACTAATCCAACCATACCTAATAGTCGCTCTTGACTTAGTGCCCTAACCCTTCTTGGTTGCACGAAAATCGTTCAAAGTAGATCTAACTTAGTGCCCTCGCCTTCATAGGTGCACCGACATTGACCCAAAATCTTGCAGTGCCCTAGTCCTGTTTGGTTCCACTAACATTAAACAATTCAAAACTTGGGCTAAGGCTTTGAGAAGAAGAGCAGAAGGAAAAGCATGGCCATATTGAAGAGAACGAAAAGTAAGTGATATTGAAACAAATTAGATTATTAACTTTAATACTACATTTGTGCAAGTACTAACAACATATCAGAGTGGCGCAGCGGAAGCGTGGTGGGCCCATAACCCACAGGTCCCAGGATCGAAACCTGGCTCTGATAATTTAATTTTTTTATAGTTTTTGAATCTCTATCTACGAAGCCAGTGAAGTATAAATTTTGAGCTGCCAAATCAGTCATTGTAGTATTAATCAAGACACTAAAGATGTCAAATGCATAGAAAATATCTAGAGCTAAAAGATACATTAGCCTATTCATGTTCAATATGGCCGTTGAACAAATGGTGACAAAACTATATTGACAAAGTTTGTTTGAAGAAAATTTTGCCGTAGCCAAAATTGACAAGCATTATCATTATCTCAAACATCAACTATGTTAAAACACAAACAGCGAAAGAAATTAAACAGGTTGGATCATTGATCCATTTTCCCACCACAATCAACATATGGTTGCCATATAAAAGTTCAACAAAACAGTAATGCATTGAGGACGCAGTAGAAATCTTGAAGAAATGACAGCCATCAAAATCTACAGTAACTTATGCACAAACTAGAATCTGTATATTTGGATGGGATGAGGTAGAATGAAGCGTCGCTATAAACCGCCATAAACAAATGGTGATCCAAACACAGATCTCTGTACACAATATTCCAATATTATACCAAATACTTGAAAGCTTTAGAACATGCTGTAGTCGTCTTCGGTATTCATAGGTAAAAAAACATAGAATCGCCACTCCGAAAATGAAGAAAGAAGAGAGCTCCATTGCAAGCGCTCCCCATCCAATGACACCAGCAATCATGCATTAAGATTGAGGGTAATGCGATGCTTCCAACCAACTTTGTAAAATTTACCCAGCTGTCACCATGGATTTTGAATTCAAAGTGAGATTAGCTAGGAGAAAAAGATGTAACCTATAATGAAATTAAATTATGAAGAATTAATACATGAGAGAGTCTCCTATTTGCTTCACTAGACATGATTGATGAGGAGTCGGAGCCGGCAAAAAATAATAATAGAGGCATCGGGAGAAGCATATACATCAATACTGCAACAAATCAATCTTCACATTACTAATGATGAAATACAAAACTCATCTTTTCAGATAATTTGTAACAAACACATCGGAAAAAAAAGAAAAAAAAAAGATGAGCTAGCTAGGATCCTACAGTGGACTCAAATTTTTCTATTTGAAATTCTATAATAAATGAAATTTACAGTTATTTCAAACTAAAATATATAATATAATATAATAATAAAAAATCCAAACTAAAATTTCCCATAATACTTGCACCCATCTTTAGTAAATAATAGGCTACAAATTAATTATATAAATATTTATTTAACAACTTTTCTAAGGTATTCTTATGTACAATTGAATTTCAATCCTCATTGTGGACTAAACCTATTAATGCATGTTTCATAACCTCTCATATAACTTACCTGTTAGCATATATAGGCCACCAGTTGTTGTATAAAGCACATGCCTGCATGGTCAAATGATAGTATGATACATGTTAGAATATACCAGATGCAACAAGTTTACTACATAAATATCAAAGAAAAACACTAAAATCCTTACGGACCAAAAATTGCGGTACGATTCCAGAAGAAACCATTATGGCCAAAAAAGCAAGCTTTCCAGCTTGCAGGCAGGCAATTAGATTACGTGGTATGCTTGCCATGGTTCAGATTCCCTCCAATCTATACAGCCTGAACCTATGTAATGCAGAAAGTAATATATTAGAGTAAGAAAAAAAATGCTAAGCCATCGTTTGTTGCACATAAGCAATCTTGGATCATGTAAGCAATAACAATATAAGACTAGAAAATCTTTTGACCGGTGTTAGTTAAATTGTCAAAATTAAGATTGTCCTTTAGTTTGATCCCTTAAGCCATATAATGTGCATGGTTGTATGGCCTCATATGATACCTTAAGCATAAAAAAATGCTGCAATATGTATCTTCAGTCTACTAGACTTTTTTTAAATATGCTGATGATTTTTGAGTTTGAGTCATCAATTACACAACTCATAATGTATTAGTACTCTGTTTCCATCAACATGACTCCTTGCTGGCTGACAATGTTATTATACAGATTGGTCCTATATATGCATCACAATTTTACTATCACATTCGACATTTACATGCATAACTGATAATTCAGCTCTAACTATAGCCTTTTCCACATTTTGGATTGCTATAAATGAAGAACCAAAATGTTGCTTCCAGTCCAAATCTTTAAATTGAAATTCTATAATAAATAAATTGCCAGTTACTTCAAGCTAAAATTTCCTCAAAAAAATAAAATAAAATCCATAAACCTTGCCTAGCTATGAAGTCAACTATATTCAACAAGGATACTACTCTAGAGAGGGTATAAAAAGAGACATGTAGAATCTCAAATTCTTATTCTAAGAAATAAAAAGACACATGTAGAATCTAAAGTCAAAAATATATTCAAATTTTTTTTGTATGATAAATTAGATGACTATGTATGATACTGTGTATTTTCAGAACCTGTAGGACTATAAAGGTGCTTTTGAGCACATCCCCATTACGTCTTACTTAAGATCTCACACTAAAACTGCTCTGTAGTGAACAAATAGCCTAATATTCTAAAACAAAATATTCTGAACTGACTGACACTCAAATACAACTGATTTTGTTTTAGAATATTAGGCTATTAAGTCTGCTATAGAAGGAAATGTATCTCAACCATCACCGCAACTTCCCTTTGATTCCTTGGAATAATTTCCCAACTAAGTAATAACCATATAGAAGCTTGGAAAGTTAAACAAATCAAAGCAGATGCAAAAGCAGGAAACACAATGAAGAATATGGAGAAAAATCATGCCAATCCCCAATGGCTTGCTAGGAACGCTTATAGACAGGGTCACAGGAGTAACAGGCTACTTTGCAAGGATTAGTATAGATCCAGATCTTAGTAATTTATTATCTTTTCAACCCCGTGAATTTTTAGTAAACATCCAAAAATTGAAAAATCAAGCCACTATCAACAGACCAACACAGAAAATGGCTAAAAGAAAAATGAACCAATAGTTTTTTCAGGAAATCGAGGCACATTAAGAGTAGTGTGATTATGTAGGTCCCGCCACAAAAGGGCATGCACTCATGCATGCAACGTTTGGTGCATGCTGATGCATGACAACGTTTGGTGCAAGCATGGTGTCTCTTCCGAAGCATGGTGTCTTTTCCGAAGCATGGTGTCTCTTCCGAAGCATGGTGTTTTTCCGAAGCATGGTGTCTCTTCCGAAGCATGGTGTCTCTTCCGAAGCATGGTGTTTTTCCGAAGCATGGTGTCTCTTCGAAAGCATGGTGTCTCTTCCCCTCCTATAAATTCTCACTATTTTCTTCATTTGAAGATACACTCAACTGAAGAGAAAAATAGAGATTGATAGCCATAGAGAGCTTATAAAGTATTGAGAGTTTTTTTTGTAAATCTTTTGAGATTGAGAAATAATATTTGTGTTGTTTTCTTCTCAAATTTATCTCTGTTGTTTTTCTCACGATCCTAACAAGTGGTATCAGAGCGAGGTTGAGTTGTTGAGTGCCAAAAGCCTTTGCAGATCAAGATGTCGATGGAGGAATCAATATCATCATCATCATTTGGAGCCATGATCAAGCTTACTGCCACCAACTATACACTTTGGAGACCTCGGATGGAAGATCTCCTAAGTTGTAAAGATCTCTTTGATCCTATTGAGGAGAAGGGAGAGAGACCTGAAGCTACCAATGAGGCGGACTGGAAGAAGATGAACAGGAAAACGATCGGTCAGATTCGACAGTGGATCGATCACAGTGTCTTCCATCATGTTGCCTAGGAGACGGATGCTTTTGCCCTTTGGAAGAAGCTGGCGGATATGTACCAGGCCAAGACAGCTCGAAATAAGGCCCTGCTGATGAGACGGTTGGTGAACCTGAAGCTACAGGGAGGAACTTCTGTAGCAGAACACACCAGCGAGTTTCAGAGCCTGGTGAATCAGCTATCTTCAGTGGAGTTACCACTTGAAGATGAGTTACAGGCACTTCTACTTCTCAGCTCTCTTCCAGACAGTTGGGAGACATTGGTGGTCTCCTTCAGCAACTCGGCTTCGACTGGCAATCTTACCATGTCTATGGTTAAGGATGCCCTATTCAATGAGGAAGCTCGGAGAAAGGACGTTGGCACAGAAGCACAAGCCTGCATCACAGAAGTCAGTGGGAGACAGCGAGAGGAAGATCGAGGCAGGTGGAGAGGCAGGAGCCAAAGCAGAGGCAGATCGAGAGGCAAATCAAGTGATGGGAGGAGTCCTGCATACAACTGTCATCACTGTGGCAAACCAGGCCACATGAAAAGAAATTGTTGGAAGTTACAAAAGTAAGGCGGTCAGGGAAGGTCACAACCAAAGAAGGAAGGAGATGCACAAGTCACAGTACTAGAAGATGTGGCTCTTTGCTCTCATGAGGATGAGACATGCCTCCATGTGTCGAATCAGGGCGTAGAATGGGTGGTAGATACTGCAGCATCTTGCCATGCCACTCCTCGAAAGGACATCTTCATGACGTACAAAGCTGGAGACTTTGGCTCGGTGAGGATGGGCAATTCTAGCTTTGCTAACATTGTCGGAATTGGTGACGTTCGGATGCAGACTGATGCCGGGTGCACAATCACACTGCAGGATGTTCGCCATGTACCTGAACTTCGACAAAATCTTCTTTCGGTGAGAGCCCTAGATGAAAAGGGCTATGATAACCGTTTTTGCAATGGCTCGTGGAGGATGCTGAAAGGTGTAATGGTGATCGCTCGTGGACATCTCTGCAGCACTTTGTACAAGACTCATGTGAAGATCAATGTGGAGAGTCTCAATATTGTTGAACATGAAGTTTCACAGAAACTGTGGCACCAGAGACTCGGTCACATGAGTGAGAAAGGTTTATCAACCTTGATGAAGGAAAATCTTATCTCCATTACCAAGAATGCAGAGCTTCAACCTTGCAGCAGCTGTTTATTTGGCAAGCAGCGAAGAGTCTCTTTTAGTTCCTCTTCGACAAGGAGATCAGAGTTGCTCAGTCTGATACATTCTGATGTTTGCGGTCCCATGGAGGTGGAGTCGCTAGGCGGTAACAAATACTTTCTGACATTTATTGATGATGCTTCTCGGAAGGTGTGGGTGTATTTTCTGAAGACAAAAGATTAGGTCTTGGAAATCTTCAAATCATTTCATGCCATGGTAGAGCGTGAAACGGGGAAGCAGCTGAAGTGCCTTCGCTCAGATAACGGAGGCAAGTATACATCCAAGAGTTTTGATGCCTATTGCAAGAGTCAGGGCATTCGGCACGAGAAGACGGTTCCACGTACCCCGCAACACAATGGGGTAGCAGAAAGAATGAACCGAACAATCATGGAAAGAGTCAGAAGTATGCTCAGCACAGCAAAGCTGCCAAAGCCATTTTGGGGAGAAGCTGTTCGCACCGCCTGCTACTTGATCAATCGTTCTCCATCAGTCCCGCTGAATTTCAACATCCCGGAGAAGAAATGGACCGGCAAAAACCCCTCCTACTCTCACCTGAGGACATTTGGATGTCTGGCTTATGCACATGTCTCAAAGGAGCTCAGGCAGAAGCTCGATGCGAGAACCACTCCATGCATTTTCATAGGCTATGGAGACGAGGAGTTTGGATACAGGCTATGGGATCTAAAGACGAAGAAGCCCATCAGAAGTAGAGACGTGGTGTTCCATGAAAATCAGACATATGGGGACACTGAAAAGCCTACAATTGCTGAAAGTCCTGTCAGTACTCAGGACTTTGTTCCAGATACAGTACCAGTACAAGCTGCCGCAGATGATGATGTGTCTGATCAAGAACTAGAAGCAGAACTAGAGGAGGAGGAAGAAGGGATTGATGAGCCTGGGGAGCTGCAACCTTTCACAGCTGCAGAACCAGTACAAGATAATGATACACCGCCTGAGACGAGTGAGCCTCAGCTACGTAGATCTGAAAGAGGCCATGTTCCGTCTACTAAATATCCAGAATCAGAGTACATTCTTCTTACTGATGAAGGGGAGCCAGAGAATTTCCAGGAAGCATTGTCTCATCCAGACAAAGACAACTGGCTGCACGCTATGCGGGATGAGATGGACTCTTTAGAGAAGAACCAAACCTACGATTTGGTTAAGCTTCCAGGAGGGAAGAAGGCACTAAAGAACAAGTGGGTATTCAAGCTCAAGAAAGATGGCAGCGGAAAGGTGGTGAAGCACAAAGCTCGGCTAGTGGTCAAAGGATTCCTTCAGAAGAAAGGCATCGATTTTGGTGAGATTTTTTCTCCAGTTGTAAAGATGACTTCAATCCGAGTCATGCTCGGATCAGCAGCTAGCCTAGACTTGGAGCTTGAACAAATGGATGTGAAGACTGCATTTCTTCACGGTGATCTGCATGAAGAAATTTACATGGAGCAGCCAGAGGGATACGAGGTTCCAGGGAAAGAGAATCTCGTATGTAAGCTGAAGAAGAGTTTGTATGGCCTCAAGCAAGCACCAAGGCAATGGTACAAGAAGTTTGATTCATTCATGGTGAGTCAAGGCTACAAGAGGACTGCTGCAGATCAATGCGTCTACATTCAAAGGTCCCCTGATGGAAATTTCATTGCACTGTTACTATATGTCGATGACATGTTGGTCGTCGGACAAGATGCAATGAAGATCAGACAGCTGAAGATAGAACTCTCTAAGGTCTTTGATATGAAGGACCTTGGGCCAGCTCAGCAGATTTTAGGTATGAACATCTCTCGAGACAGAAAGGCCCGAAGATTGTGGTTATCTCAAGAGAAATATATTGAACGGGTGATCAAGCGATTCAACATGGAGGGTGCCAAGCCAGTTAGCATCCCACTGGCTAATCATTTCAAGTTGAGCAAGAGTTCGTGTCCCTCATCCAGGAAAGAGATCGAGGAAATGGAAGTTGTGCCTTATTCTTCAGCGGTTGGAAGTCTGATGTATGCAATGGTGTGTACGAGGCCGGATATTGCACATGCAGTGGGTGTGGCAAGCAGATTTCTCTCCAATCCAGGAAATGAGTATTGGGAGGCTGTTAAGTGGATTCTCAGGTATCTTAAGGGTACTTCAAAGATATGTTTGTGTTACGGGGGAGCTGATCCGGTTTTGGAAGGCTATACAGATGCAGATATGGCCGGAGATCTTGATGGTAGAAAATCGACTTCTGGTTTTATCTACACTTTTGCAGGGGGAGCTGTGTCATGGCAGTCAAGGTTGCAGAAGTGCGTTGCACTATCTACGACAGAAGCAGAGTACATTGCTGCCGCTGAAGCTGCAAGGAGATGTTGTGGTTAAAGCGATTTCTACAAGAACTCGGGATCAAGCAGAATGACTACAAGGTACATTGTGACAGTCAGAGTGCTCTGGATTTGAGCAAGAATTCAATGTACCATTCCCGAACAAAACATATTGATATTCGCTATCACTGGATACGCGAGGTGATGGATCAACAATTGTTGAAACTGATGAAGATCCACATGAAGGAGAATCCAGCAGACATGTTGACAAAGATTGTGTCTCGGGAGAAACTAGAGTTATGCAGAGACATAACTGGAATGGATGAGAGATGACGATTGGTGCAGATGTGGCGTGAGGGGGAGAATTGTAGGTCCCTCCACAAAAGGGCATGCACTCATGCATGCAACGTTTGGTGCATGCTGATGCATGACAACGTTTGGTGCAAGCATGGTGTCTCTTCCGAAGCATGGTGTCTTTTCCGAAGCATGGTGTCTCTTCCGAAGCATGGTGTTTTTTCCGAAGCATGGTGTCTCTTCGAAAGCATGGTGTCTCTTCCCCTCCTATAAATTCTCACTATTTTCTTCATTTGAAGATACACTCAACTGAAGAGAAAAATAGAGATTGATAGCCATAGAGAGCTTATAAAGTATTGAGAGTTTTTTTTGTAAATCTTTTGAGATTGAGAAATAATATTTGTGTTGTTTTCTTCTCAAATTTATCTCTGTTGTTTTTCTCACGATCCTAACAGATTATTCATTTGCCAATGTGCCTGAACTGAGGCACGCTCGGGGTAATGGTTTTCTTTTTTTGCCAATGCGTGTGAACTGGAAGAGTATTCGATATTATTGAATCTCTGACTACCAAGATGCCAAATTCGTTGAGATGCTTAAGAGCCTTGATTGTCAAATTAAGTATTGTATAGCAAATTTATTATTTCCAGCAATTTTGGACGTATTGGAAGAATAAGCAGTTGAATTTTTGCTGACACATCATATGCATCTCATTATTGGCCAAAATCTGAAACATAAACTTTCGTCTTGACAATTGGCCCAACCTGATTTAACCAGATGTTTGAGGCACAAGGAAACCCGGGAAGGCCTACTTTAAGCTAGAATCCTAATATTATTTAATTCTGGATCTCCAACCAATTGAGAACCACAGGGCAGAGTATAACATTCTGGAGTAATATTTTACAACTTAGTGAACCCAAATTATGCTCCTAGAAAAAGCAATGTTGTTTCCATTCTCATCAAGTGTACGTACACAATTCGTATTGAATAAAAGTTTTATGTAGACTGCAGACGGTTTCATGATGATTCTCAATTTTAAATCAAAGAGATATGTACAATCTAAAGTCACAATAATCATAAACTATCATATTTCTATATATTCCTCTTCATATTCTTATTGTATGATATACTTAAATTATGCAGGCAAGATACCTTGTATTTCTTGAAACCTTGGGATAATAAAGGTGCTGTTGATTACATCTTCAATTCATCGTGTCTTACTTTAGATCTCATACCAAATCTTCTTTCCTGTTAGCAAATATTGTTGGAAATATTTTTGGGATATTTTCCGAGCCGGATTCCGATGGGCTCCGGCCACCGGCGGCGCCGAAAAGTGATTGGATTACGTTCCTCTCGTCGAGTACTATTCCGTAATGTACTAATTTGCCAAAAACGGTTTCCGTATGAATGAGAAATGTAGGTCCAAAGTTTTTTTAATATCGAATTTCAGATGGGGCTATAGTAAGAATCCAAATCCAATCAAAATACAGCTAAACAAACTTGTAAACAGTGCACTTCATGTAATAGTATATATTTCTGGTAATCTTACTCACATTATGCATCTAATCTCTTTTTGGGCCACAGTTGCGGCAACGGGAGTTCGAGGAAGGATCGCCAAGGTTTTCCAGGTTGAGGAGTTTGACGACGAGGAGATTGAGTTCGGGCCGACGCTTGACTGAGGGACCAGCTAGTCCAGTCATTCCAGAGATGCTGCCGGGTCCTATGGTGCTAGTTGGTGGTGTGATGTTCGGGTGTTAGACCCACGTACCCCTCAGGGTTTGTTGAGGGAGTTTAGTTGGTTGTTTTCTTGTTTTCTTGTTTTCTTGTTTTCTACTACTACATTGTTGTTTTATTGTACTTTTGTGTTGTTTTCCCCTGGTAAGCCGGGGTTGTTTTATTAACTCCTTATTAATGAAACAGGGTGGCTTTATTCCACCTTTTACTTCAAAAAAACAGTGCACTTCTTTGAATTTCTTTTCGCTGCAACGTTCATACAGCCAAAGAAACACCCCCTTCTTGTTGTTATAATTGATATTCTAAATGGTTTTTTTTAGCACTTCAGCCAGCATCAGATAGTACATTTACATTACAGGGCTCGAGAAATAATTCAGGGTTTGGGGTTCTAGTAATAAGGTAACTAGGCAAGAGATATTTATAAGATTTTTAGAGTAGAGTTTTGAGTTTTATGAAAGATCATTGAAAATATCAAAAATTAAGGTAAGAAACTAGGAAGTATAAATTTAGGATGTCAAATACATAAAATAAGGAAAAGTTCCACATATTATTTTTAATTATTTTTTTAAAGAAATTATTTTAAGATAAAATCATGAGGTTAAAAAAAATTTCGGCATTCCATTAAAAAGTACTTAATAAAACAATCTCACAAAAAAAAGAGAAACAAACAAGATTGATACAATCTCACAAAGTTTGCCCTTCATGAGGTCAAAAAATCTTCGGCATTCTATTAAAAAGTACTTAATAAAACAACTCAAAGAAGAGAAACAAACAAGATTGATACAATCTCACAAAGTTTCGAGTTTTTTTTGGTTTGAAGTTTTTTTTTTTTCTTTTTCCAAAACCTAAAAATATGTTTGGTTAGGGTGTTTTGTGAAAAGAGTTTTCACAAAACTCCAACTTCAGTCATTCTCTCTCTACACGAGCGTAACCTTACAATTTTAGAAAACTGTTTTTGAAAACTTCAACTTGTTGTTTAGGGCGTTTTTAGAAAACTATTTTCTGGAAAACTGTTTTCAAAACAACAAACCAAACGCAACTGATTCTCATCCTAATAGTCTAAAGCTCGTTCCCATAATCCATTCCTGCCCAAATGGATGTGTAAACTGATGACCAAACCATGCTAGCCCGTGATTGCATGTCAACTAATCCAACCATACCTAATAGTTGCTCTTGACTTAGTGCCCTAACCCTTCTTGGTTGCACGAAAATCGTTCAAAGTAGATCTAACTTAGTGCCCTCGCCTTCATAGGTGCATCGACATTGACCCAAAATCTTGCAGTGCCCTAGTCCTGTTTGGTTCCACTAACATTGAACAATTCAAAACTTGGGCTAAGGCTTTGAGAAGAAGAGCAGAAGGAAAAGCATGGCCATATTGAAGAGAATGAAAAGTAAGTGATATTGAAACAAATTAGAGCATTAACTTTAATACTACATTCGTGCAAGCACTAACAACATATCAGAGTGGCGCAGCGGAAGCGTGGTGGGCCCATAACCCACAGGTCCCAGGATCGAAACCTGGCTCTGATAATTTAATTTTTTTGATAGTTTTTAAATCTCTATCTACAAAGCCAGTGAAGTATAAATTTTGAGGTGCCAAATCAGTCATTGTAGTATTAATCTAGACACTGGAGATGTCAAATGCATAGAAAAGATCTAGCTCTAAAAGATACATTAGCCTATTCATGTTTAATATGGCCGTTGAACTAATGGTGACAAAACTATATTGACAAAGTTTGTTCGAAAAAAATTTTGCCGTAGCCAAAATTGACAAGCATTATCATTATCTCAAACATCAACAATGTTAAAACACAAACAGCGAAAGAAATTAAACAGGTTGGATCATTGATCCATTTTCCCACCACAATCAACATATGGTTGCCATATAAAAGTTCAACAAAACAGTAATGCATTGAGGACGCAGAAGAAATCTTGAAGAAATGACAGCCATCAAAATCTACAGCAACTTATGCACAAACTAGAATCTGTATATTTGGATGGGATGAGGTAGAATGAAGCGTCGCTATAAACAAACGGTGATCCAAACACAGATCTCTGTACACAATATTCCAATATAATACCAAATACTTGAAAGCTTTAAAACATGCTGTAGTCGTCTTCGGTATTCATAGGTAAAAAAACATATAGAATCGCCACTCCGAAAATGAGGAAAGAAGAGAGCTCCATTGCAAGCGCTCCCCATCCAATGACACCAGCATGCATTAAGATTGAGGGTAATGCGATGCTTCCGACCACAGAAGCTCCTGTCAAGAACTTTGTAAAATTTACCCAGCTGTCACCATGGATTTTGAATTCAAAGTGAGATTAGCTAGGAGAAAAAGATGTAACCTATAATGAAGTTAAATTACGAAGAATTAATACATGAGATAGTCACCTATTTGCTTCACTAGACATGATTGATGAGGAGTCGGAGCCGGCAAAAAATAATAGAGGCATCGGGAGAAGCATATACATCAATACTGCAACAAATCAATCTTCACATTACTAATGATGAAATACAAAACTCATCTTTTCAGATAATTTGTAACAAACACATCGGAAAAAAAAGAAGAAAAAAAAAGATGAGCTAGCTAGGATCCTACAGTGGACTCAAATTTTTCTATTTGAAATTCTATAATAAATAAAATTTACAGTTATTTCAAACTAAAATATATAATATAATATAATAATAAAAAATCCAGACTAAAATTTCCCATAATACACCCATCTTTAGTAAATAATAGGCTACAAATTAATTATATAAATATTTATTTAACAACTTTTCTAAGCTATTCTTATATATGTACAATTGAATTTCAATCCTCATTGTGGACTAAACCATTCATGCATGTTTCATAACCTCTCATATAACTTACCTGTTAGCATAGGCCACCAGTTGTTGTATAAAGCACATGCCTGCATGGTCAAATGATAGTATGATACATGTTAGAATATACCAGATGTAACAAGTTTACTACATAAATATCAAAGAAAAACACTAAAATCCTTACGGACCAAAAATTGCAGCACGATTCCAGAAGAAACCATTATGGCCAAAAAAGCAAGCTTTTCCAGCTTGCAGGCAGAACGTGGTATGCTTGCCATGGTTCAGATTCCCTCCAATCTATACAGCCTGAACCTATGTAATGCAGAAAGTAATATATTAGATGCTAAGCCATCGTTTGTTGCACATAAGCAATCTTGGATCATGTAAGCAATAACAATATAAGACTAGAAAATCTTTTGACCGGTGTTAGTTAAATTGTCAAAATTAAGATTGTCCTTTAGTTTGATACCTTAAGCCATATAATGTGCATGGTTGTATGGCCTCATACGATACCTTAAGCATAAAAAAATGCTGAAATATGTATCTTCAGTTTACTAGACTTTTTTAAATATGCTGATGATTTTTGAGTTTGAGTCATCAATTACACAAAACTCATAATGTATTAGTACTCTGTTTCCATCAACATGACTCCTTGCTGGCTGACAATGTTATTATACAGATTGGTCCTATATATGCATCACAATTTTACTATCACATTCGACATTTACATGCATAACTGATAATTCAGCTCTAACTATAGCCTTTTCCACATTTTGGATTGCTATAAATGAAGAACCAAAATGTTGCTTCCAGTCCAAATCTTTAAATTGAAATTCTATAATAAATAAATTGCCAGTTACTTCAAGCTAAAATTTCCTCAAAAAAATAAAATAAAATCCATAAACCTTGCCTAGCTATGAAGTCAACTATATTCAACAAGGATACTACTCTAGAGAGGGTATAAAAAGAGACATGTAGAATCTCAAATTCTTATTCTAAGAAATAAAAAGACACATGTAGAATCTAAAGTCAAAAATATATTCAAATTTTTATTGTATGATAAATTAGATGACTATGTATGATACTGTGTATTTTCAGAACCTGTAGGACTATAAAGGTGCTTTTGAGCACATCCCCATTACGTCTTACTTAAGATCTCACACTAAAACTGCTCTGTAGTGAACAAATAGCCTAATATTCTAAAACAAAATATTCTGAACTGACTGACACTCAAATACAACTGATTTTGTTTTAGAATATTAGGCTATTAAGTCTGCTATAGAAGGAAATGTATCTCAACCATCACCGCAGCTTCCCTTTGATTCCTTGGAATAATTTCCCAACTAAGTAATAACCATATAGAAGCTTGGAAAGTTAAACAAATCAAAGCAGATGCAAAAGCAGGAAACACAATGAAGAATATGGAGAAAAATCATGCCAATCCCCAATGGCTTGCTAGGAACGCTTATAGACAGGGTTACAGGAGTAACAGGCTACTTTGCAAGGATTAGTATAGATCCAGATCTTAGTAATTTATTATCTTGTCAACACCGTGAATTTTTAGTAAACATCCAAAAAATGAAAAATCAAGCCACTATCCATGGCTAAAAGAAAAATGAACCAATAGCTTTTTCAGGAAATCGAGGCACATTAAGAGTAGTGTGATTATTCATTTGCCAATGTGCCTGAACTGAGGCACGCTCGGGGTAGTGGTTTTCTTTATTTGCCAATGCGTGTGAACTGGAAGAGTATTTGATATTATTGAATCTCTGACTACCAAGATGCCAAATTCGCTGAGATGCTTAAGAGCCTTGATTGTCAAATTACAGTATTGTATAGCAAATTTATTATTTCCAGCAATTTTGGACATATTGGAAGAATCAGCAGTTGAATTTCTGCTGACACATCATATGCATCTCATTATTGGCCAAAATCTGAAACATAAACTTTCGTCTTGACAATTGGCCCAACCTGATTTAACCAGATGTTTGAGGCACAAGGAAACCCGGGAAGGCCTACTTTAAGCTAGAATCCTAATATTATTTAATTCTGGATCTCCAACCAATTGAGAACCACAGGGCAGAGTATAACATTCTGGAGTAATATTTTACAGCTTAGTGAACCCAAATTATGCTCCTAGAAAAAGCAATGTTGTTTCCATTCTCATCAAGTGTACACAATTCTTATTGAATAAAAGTTTTATGTAGACTGCAGACGGTTTCATGATGATTCTCAATTTTAAATCAAAGAGATATGTACAATCTAAAGTCACAATAATCATAAACTATCATATTTCTATATATTCCTCTTCATATTCTTATTGTATGATATACTTAAATTATGCAGGCAAGATACCTTGTATTTCTTGAAACCATGGGATAATAAAGGTGCTGTTGATTACATCTTCAATTCATCGTGTCTTACTTTAGATCTCATACCAAATCTTCTTTCCTGTTAGCAAATATTGTTGGAAATATTTTTGGGATATTTTCCGAGCCGGATTCCGGTGGGCTCCGGCCACCGGCGGCGCCGAAAAGTGATTGGATTACGTTCCTCTCGTCGAGTACTATTCCGTAATGTACTAATTTGCCAAAAACGGTTTCCGTATGAATGAGAAATGTAGGTCCAAAGTTTTTTTTTATCGTAAAAGGTTGGCCTTGCCCCCCCCCCCCCCCGTGTTTCATTAAAAAATTTAACAAAACAAACAACAAAAAATAAGGCTTATAAAGTTCAGATCCCAACAGGCTGGGTTCTAGAATTCATACACCCCAACCAACAAACAAAAATACAACGAAATCTAATCCTACTGATCGGGTGACCTTGTCCAAGTCAATTTCTCGTGCCAATTTGAACTCATTCTCTCTCTCAGTCCCTTACTTGTACACAGTTTATCCGCACCGTCGCTCGCACGGACACCTCCGTCGCCCCCATCAATGATTCATACGTCAATTTCAAGCACCATATGAGAGACCGCAGACACTCAACCAATCTGACAACTCCCTGTACAGATTGAGTCCTGGTTCTCATCCCCTCGCTTGACCCTCGTTGATTCTCACTGGCACCTCGCAACGAAGGATGTTCTCTCCCATGACTGCTCGCACGGACACCTCTATCGCTACCATTAATGATTCACGCGTCAACTTCAAGCACCATATGAGAGACCGCAGACACTCCACCAATCTGACAATTCCCTGTAAGATTGAGTCCTGGTTCTCATCCCCTCGCTTGACCCTCATTGACTCTCACTAGCCCCTCGCAATGTAGGTTGTCCAGTCGCCTGACTGCTGAACAAATACCACCACCCCCTCCAAGCCCCCTGACATGAGAGAGACCGTAGGCACCCCTCACTTTGACCTGAATAGGACAAAGTAGAGCATAAACAATAAATTGTCGGACTACCGTGGCCCCACCAACTCGGGTACATTTTCTTACAAATTGTAAGTTGGTTGTAATTTGGATATTTAGGGAGAAAATTTGGATATTAGGGACTCCTCCGCTACTCCTCTCTCTCACACACACAACCCAATCTCCACTCTCCCCTTCCCCACATCTCCCAACACAGACCCAAGCTCAAACACCACTTCCCCATTCCAATTGCCTCGCCTAACGCTCTCCCGCACCAAACCAAATAAACCATACCTGTCAATCGAAGCCGCAGATTGAAACTACGCGTTCGAGGAACTGTAAACACCAATGACGGTACAATGAACACCCATCCAGAAAGAATCACCCTCACAGTTGCTTACCACCGATTCCTGTCCATAACTAGCTGCAGCCATCTCTTTGTTGACGCTGAGGGACACACCCGACAAGATCGCGACTCCATCACAGTCTGACGAGGGCTCCTGTGACCGACTCCATGACCCAAGTCGACGCCGTCCGACGTCCGGTACCCCATGTCGTCAATCTCGTCTACCACAACGAAACCATCCCACCAGCATCGGATCCCAAGGACGAATGTCTCGTCTTCCTCAACGGAACCATCCCACCAGCATCGGAACACATCAGAACTCTCGTCTTCCTCAACGGAACCATCCCACCAGCATCGGAACCCATCGGAACCCAGGGTTCCAATAGAGAAAGGCATGGTCAATGAGTTCCAAGCTATTTTTGATGATGCTCATATAACACCAAGTGGTCACTTCAACACTTTAACGAGCCCTAGTAACTCCTTCAAAATTTCCCCACCTTATCTATCTAAATGTATTACATAGGGTGATACTGATATAAATGAGGCTTTCTGAACAGCTGGTGTGAGCTCTGGATCTATTCCGAGCTCTGGATCTGGACATTCGTTCCAATCATATGAACACGAGGAAATATTACCACCTTCAACTAGGTCAGTTATTCCATACCACCAGCATCAGAACCCATCGGAACCCAGGGAGGATCAGAAGAGGGGCGGATGGCGTTGGCTTCGGCAACTGGCAGTGGCGGGGAAGAAGCAGAGAAGAGAGAGGAGGGGAGCAAACGGCGGATGGGGGGGGGGGGGGGGACGAACCCTAGCCGCCACCGCCCCCCAAGGTTCAGATCTAGGGTTAGGGTTTCTTTTTTGGGTTTTTTTTGGAGCTTCTCTCTCTAGAATTCTAGAGAGAGAAAGCTCACGGAAGTTATGGTAATGTAGGTCCAAAGTTGAGTACTCGAAATGTACTAACTTGGGAATTTGGAATGGATAGTCCCACATCGGAAGAAGGGAAAGATTTTTAAGCTAAAGAAATGGACTAAAGGGCGTAGCCCTGGGGTTACCACTAACGTGCAGTGGAGACAGGACCTAGCCAAAATTACAAACATACACGCGCGTGCCCGGCCCGGCCTAGGCCCTGGCTCCGGCTTCACTTGGTTTTCGTCTGGCTTGGCCTAGCCTATATTTTTTTTTTTTGCCCCGCTCCAAAATTTTCCCCAATTTACTGTCGAGGCTTTTCAAATTCTGTAACTGGTACCATTACTATGTAACAGCAGAGTAGTGGCTCATCAATTACATTTTTTGAACCATTACTCGGTTGTTACATAGTAATGGACCCACCATTACTCTGCTGTTACACAGTAATGGACCCTTCAGTTACTCCTCTTCTCCTATAAGACCAGTAATTTTTGTCTGCTAGTACATAGAGTTTTGAAATTCTGAATCTCCTTCTTCTTGTTCCTCTGAGTCAGAGTCTGAGAGTACAACACAGCTTTTGGTTCGCTGATATCTCTGAAGCTAGGGTGCTGCTCTTCGGGGAAAGGTAATACAGTTGTATCCTAGGAGGCAATTCGTCAACCACCGTCAGAATACGGGACGAATTTTGCTTTAAGGACAGAGATCTTAATCTCGACACTGTATTGAAGTGTCTGGTTTGTTCTTTTATTTCCTATAATTGCATTTCTTCACAAACATTGTTAGCAGTTTTCTATTTTATGAAATTCAAGTTCTAACAATCTTAAAGCAAAATTTTTCCTCTATTCTAACAATTTTTGTGAAGATTATTTACAGGTACTATTATCATTTCGGAAAAACAAACAACTAATAGTTCAATTTTAACTGTTTCAGAAAATGGAAAATACACAAAACGAAAATGGTAGTGGACTTCTCAGTGCACAAACACCAGTGACCCAAAATGTGACTGCACAATCGATTGCGGCACAAACGGTCCTTCTTCCCACACATATAACTGTAGGAGAAAACCCATAAAAGTTCAACGGAACTGGATTTAAGAAGTGGCAAGGAAAAATGCAGTTCTACCTAACCACCTTGAAGCTGGACAGGTTTCTCACTGAAACTACCCCAATGTTGGCACCTATGGATGCGCACTCCGTTGCTGCGATAGATGCATGAACTCAGGGTGATTATCTATGCAGAAATTACATCTTGTACGGCTTGGTAGACCCGCTGTACAATGTCTACTATGTCTTCAAGACTTTCAAACTTTTGTGGGGGTTTTTGGAGAAGAAGTACAAAACAGAAGATGCCGGCTCCAAGAAGTTTGTAGTTGGCATGATCGAGTCTATTTCACTTTTGATTGCTTCCTTCTACATAGGAGCATCAGGCGTAGACATGACTTCCTTGAATGTTCTGGGCTCATTCTCTAACGGAAAGGCCATTACAAAGTCAGGTCCAAATAACTTTGATGTTCTAGCCCTTTTACTTCGTCTAGGTTCATCATTATCATGTCCTGCTTCATCAACCGAAGTACTTGCATTCCCTTGCTCACGTGTACATTTGGGATACGTAGCATCCTTGCACGGAAATATGTGTTCAAAGAAGGAAGCATTCCTTGATTTCATTATTGTATTCACATGGATGTCCGGTATATCCGATTTATATACCAAGAACCGATATGCACTACTGTTGTGTGCATAGCCTATGAATATGCAATCAATGATCTTAGGTCCTATTGTGACCTATTTTGGATTAGGTACTGCCACTTTTGCTAGACACCCCCACACTTTGAGGTATTTATACGAAGGTACATTACCTTTCCATAGTTCGTATGGTGTCTTGCCAGTTTTCTTGTGAGCTATTTTATTGAGAATATAGTTGGCAGTCAGCAACGCTTTCCACCACATGTTTTGGGGTAACCCAGAATTCAACAACAAGGCATTCATCATCTCTTTTAGAGTTCGGTTCTTGCGCTCGCAGTACCGTTTGATTCAGGTGAGTAAGGAGCAGTTGTCTGATGAACTATTCCATGTTCAGAGCAGAACATATTAAATGGTGCATCATATTCTCCTCCTCTATTACTCCTAAAGAATTTAATCGTTTTGCCAAGTTGATTCTCAACCTTACGCTTATATTCCTTGAATTTATCCAAGGCCTCATTTTTATTATGTAACAAGTATACATACCAAAATTTTGTGCAATCGTCTATGAATGTTACAAAATACTTTTTGCCGCCTCTGATCTGCACGTATTTTAAATCACACAGATCTATGTGAATTAGGCCTAGAGTTTTAGTGTTTCTTTCTACAGAACGGGATGGAGTTTTAGTGAGTTTGGCCTCTGTGCAAACATCACATTTTTCGCAGTTGTCTACCTTAAATTTTGGTAGTAAATTCATATTAATTAATCTACGTAGAGAAAAAGACTCAACAACATAAGCAACATGATTACTTTCATTAATTTTGGAAACAACAGGAACAACATATTTTGGGATGACTGTCATTACATTGAATTTGAACAGTCCATCCTTCACATACTCTTTTCCCAAGTACACCCCATTCTTTAAAAGTACAAAATTATCAGAAGCAAGAACGACCCTAAATCCATTCTTGCTTAGCAAAGATCCCGAGACCAGGTTTTTTCTAATATCTGGAACGTGCAACACATTGGTTAGTGTTAGTTTCTTACCTGAAGTCATCTTCAGCACTATCTTCCATGTTCCTTCAATCTTGGAGGTGGAAGAATTACCCATGAACAAGGGTAATTTGATAAATTAATCAAGAAGCTCATTGAACCTTTTTTTATGCAGAAAACCACACTGAACCTTTTTTTTGTGTAGAAAACCTCATTGAACCTTTTTTTTGCAGAAAACTACACTCAAGTATAGTTGCAAAAAACCCACTCGCACGGCATGAGTTTTCTGCTAAAGTTGAGAGAGGTTTTTTGAAAAAAATGAGAAAGATGCATAATATTTTCTGAACCAACTTGCAAAGATGAACGAGATTATCTAATACAAGCAGAAAAGTTAGATGTAGTTTTTTGAATATATACTTCAGGAGGGTTTTTTGCAAGCATACTTAAGTGTGGTTTTCTGTGCAAAAATAAAAATTAGCGAGTTTTTTCTGCATAAAGGGATAGTTCAAGAGGGCTTTTTGAAATTTAGCCATGTAAAAAATAAAACGGATGAAGTTACTGTTTAGTGCACTGCAGTGTTCTAGTTTGCATTGTAGTTTTCTAATTTGTATGTTAGTTTAAGTGTTGATACTTGATAGTGCTTAGTTCAAATTTAATAGGCCATTTGTAGCTAATTGTTACTGTTGAATTAGTTAGTTAATTTTTGTTTAACTACTGTTTGTAGTCCAAAGTTAATATAAGGTGGCAAGTGGGCCGAGTCAACCACCGACCCGCCTGCGACCCACACGTATAACCCGGTCCGCGAAACGGTGTCACGGGTTCGGGTCGAACCCGTGAACAGTAACGGGTCGACCCGGATCTCGAAAATAACGGATCCAACCCGCGCAACCCGACCCGCGAACCCGTTTGAAAAACCCAACCCGCCCGCCAACCTACGGGTCGACCTGCGGGTTGCGAACCGTTAGACCCGAATGGGTCAAACGTTCGACCCGCCACGGGTCGACCGTTGAGCTGCGGGTCCAACGGGTCGAAACGTGTCGTTGGGCACTGTTGTCCAGAGAGCCCTCAACAGCTCTAATTGCCCTTTTTTTGGTTTTTTGGGGTTTTTTTTGTTTTTTGTTTTTTGGCCTATAAATACCCCCCAAAACCCCATCAAAAAATTCACAAAAATCTCTCTTACTCTCTCTACTATTATAACTCATTTCTAAGCAATTTGTGAACAATTGAAGTATTGAACAAGCAATTCTTGAAGGCATATATGCGATCAAATTCCGATCTTATCGAAATCAAAATTCAACAACGTCTTCAACTCTTCAACTCTCGTCCAACTCCAAGTGATCAGGTCTTCAACTCTCCTTCAAGCTCTCATCAACTCTTCAATTCCGGAATCACTTATTTCTACTTCTACTTCTATTCTTATTTTCACGGATTTTTTTATATACGCGTATCCACGGTGAACGGTATCAAAATTTCATACCTCTATTCTTATTTAATTTTTGTTGCAGTTATAATTTTGGTTGGTTTTTTTATCTTCTTTATCTCAACCCTCTTGTTTTCTAGATTTTTTTTGTAACTCATCGCTCTAACATTGTATAGTTTTTTTTACATACATTACTACATTATGTCTAGATCATGCAGTAGCAGTCGTAGCCAAAGTGGGCAAGATTCCACCGACACTTCCCGTAGGCCACCAATTGTCCCAATTAGTGAGCCCGCGGAAGAGTACCATGATCCTCCTACCCAACAATGGGGTACACACGATGAGGTTGTAGGAGATATACAATTAGAAGAAGAAGAACAACAACAACCAACCGAAACAACACAACCCCGTAGTAGTAGGAAAAGTAGAGGGGAAAGTAATGATTGGCATAAATTTTACGAATTTATCCCGAACGAAGAAAATCCGGGTATAGGTTTTGAAGTTTGTAAAACATGTTCTAAGGTATACAAATTCAAGAGGGGTGATGGCACCAGTACAATTAGTAGACACATCCAACATAACCATAAAGACCTTCTTGTTGACCTACCCGGCCAACAAAAAATCAACCCTATGACTGGTCTAGTTGATAGCCACCCTTATGATCCCGATCTTGTTCGTCGGGAAATGACTCGATTAGTAATAAAGGAAGAGTTACCATTTTCCTATCCCGATAGTAGGGACTTGGAAAATTTTAATCAAACGGCCTTAAACCCTTATTTTAGAAGAATCCCAAGAAATACTTGCAAATCGAATTGTTTTAAAGTGTACAGTGAAATGAATGACGCTTTGACTGCAATTTTATGGAGTTTAACTTGTAGAGTTAGTTTAACTTCGGATTGTTGGATAGGTGTCAACAATATTCCAATGATGGGAATAACCTGTCATTAGATCGAAAATGATTGGATTCTTCAAAAAAGATTCATATCACTTGCCGCTTTGCCTTAACCCCATAGTGGCGCAGAAATAGCAAACTGTATTTTAGAAATTTGTGATGTTTTTCATATTCGCGATAAAATTATGTGTATTAGTTTTGATAATGCATCTAACAACAATGCAGCAATTACTACTTTAAAATCCGCATTAAACCCTCCATCTGACAATATTTTTCATATTAGAAGTGCATGTCATATTTTAAATTTATGTGTTCAAGATGCATTAAAAATAGCCGATCCATATATACTTAAAATTAGAAATTGTGTACATTTTATTGCATTAAGTCCCAGCGTATTTCAAGAATGGAAAAATTGGTGTAGAATTTCAAATGTACCTTTTAGAAGATTTCCAAAGGATGTTAAACACCGATGGAACTCTACTTTTGATTTACTACATGTTGTTACAGAATATAAAGCAGTTGTAAATGATTTTTGTATCGCAAAAAAATATGCCAAATTTTGAAATGACTCCCATCGATCGGTTTTATGCCGAATCTTTGTTGAATTTTTTAGAACCTTTGAAAACCGCAACTTTAAAATTTTCAAATCATATGGATCTACTTCTAGTAGCATTTTTATTTCAATAGTTACTATGATGCAAACATTTAACGAAATGTTAAATGATACTTTTGTTGGTGATATTGTAAAACCTGCATACAAAATTTTTTTGAAGTATTTTTATCCACCTCCTATATTGATTTGTTTTGCTACCGTTATGGATCCTCGTATCAAATTAGAATGTACGAAGAGTTTGATAGAAATGTTTTTTGCATTACTTGGGGAAAATGTAGAAATAGAAATAGAAATTGATTGCGCTTCTTTCTTAGTTAAATTTGAATCTACATTAAATAACTTGTATGATTAATATGATAGATCTTTTGCTTCTAGTAGTACAACTTCTGTAGTTAGTTTTTCTTCTGGTAGTTCCAAAAGTAAGGGTAAGAGTAAATTTGATGATAGAACATTTAATTTACTTGCACAAATTCAATCCAAAAAACCTAGGACTAATCAACCAAATGAATTAAATTGGTATAACCAACAAGATTCTGAGTCTTCTTTTTCTTCACTAGATATTTTACAATGGTGGAAAGATCATGAACACACTTATAGTATTCTTAAATATATGGCTAAAAATTTACTAACTCCTCATGTCTCTACAGTTGCTTCTGAAAGTGCATTTTCTTCAAGTGGTAGGGTTCTAACTGATTACAGGAATCGCTTGAAGCCCAACTCATTAGAGATGCTCGTTTGTACAGAAGACTGGCTGAAGGCTGAAGATAAGACACAAGAAAAAGCATTATCTACGTCCACAAGTGGGAGCAACTCGCCGGAAGAACAACAACAACAACAATAGCAACCAAAATGAAGAATTCAATACGACAATACCAACAACTGAACAACAACAAGTCAACAACAACAAATTGAAGGCCACCAACTTGAAGGCAATTGTAAATAGTTTTAAAAAATTGTATTAGATCTTTGCTTGTTATTTCAAATTATTAATATTGAAGTAAATTGAAATTGTATATAAGAAATATGTTTATAAAACAAATTTGTGAATTCTTTATTTCTTATTAGAAATTGTGAAACTTGTATAACTTGAAATCATATGAATAATATTTCAAAATTTTTTGGCAATTTCACTTTTACAATATTATTATTATTATTATTACGATTTTTACTGTTTATTATTTTTATTGTTATTTTTTTAAGGTAAAAAAAAACATATCTAAAAGGGCCAGCCTGCGACCCGACCCAAAAGGGTTCACGGGTTGAACGGGTCGCCATTTCTACTTTTCGACCCGGCCCGGTTAAGCAACCAACCCGGCCCGAACCCGCCCAAGTCAACATCGAACCCGAGCGGGTCCGGCCCGGCCCGGCCCGTTCGACCCGAATGCCAACCCTAAGTTAATAGGTCATTTGTAGCTACTTTCTATGATTACATTTACAATTTACAATTTCTAGATTACAATTACTTTTCTAGTTATAATTTTTGGAATTTTGTATTTTTTTAAACATAATATATACTAGTATAATGCACGTGCGATGCACGCATACAAAAAGTATAGTAATGGAATTAAATAAATTTCCCATAAGAAAAGATATAGTAAATTATTAAGTAGCCTCAATTTTTTATAAACTCCTCGAGCTCTACATTGTAACACCAAAACACCAATAATCATTTTTAATAAACCACATTTTCTTATTTATCATTAAAATCTACATACATCGATCAAGTAATTATCAAAAGATATTCAAAAGCAAGATGCTTAACCTTCAAAAAATAAAAAATAAATAAAAGCAAAATGTTTTTAACCTATAAACTCATTCTAAAGTTACATCATATATTCCTTATTTCAACTTAATTCATCAATGACAACAGAATTGGATAAATATTCTTTTGAAACAGCATAAATGACAGATATGACGTAGAAAAGTACCCCACGTTTTACTTGGTAAGTCATAAACCCAAATCACCATATGCAACAAAAACTTATTGTAATTATAAAAATTGATAGAAACTAATCAAGATGCTTACATAGTAGTTTTCTAAAAAACATCCATGAAGTAAAATAATGATGAGAAAAAAAAAATATTTGAGAATTAAACTCACATGACATAGTTGTAAACAGAATTTCCTTAATTACCACTAGTAATTTACACGTGCGATGCACGTTTTAATAATTTCAAAAAATAAAAATAAAAACTCTAACGTAGGAAGGATTTGAACCGGAAACCTCTTTTATATTAGTTATGTACATGCGTTGCGCATGTTGGTAGAATGACAAAATGACAAATGACACTAAGGCCTTCTCCCATTACAATATTAGATTAGAAGATTAGATTAGATTAGATTAGATGTATCCTATGAAATGAAGACCTATTAAAGACTTAAAGTGAACTACATGCACAAACAATGTAAAATCATTTTTTTTAAAAAATCCTTACCCTACAAAAAATCTACAATTATGGAAGAGATCCTTCTGATAACAAACAAATCATAGATCAAGATAAAAATTAATGAATAATAATAATTATTAATATTGTAACAAAGAACGAAGAAAAGAAAATGGAAAGTTTACCTCATCTTTCTTGTACCACACCTGTAACTTCAAGAAAACCAGTTGCAAGCAAGATTCCGACGTCAAGATGACCTTTCTTTAAGAACTCAACTTCCTTCTTCAGACTTTTAGGAGATTTTTAAGAAATGTCATCGTCAGCATTTATAACCACTTTCTCTCTCTGCTTCTCTTCATTGCCCACATTCTGTGAGAGAGTTGTTCACTTGAAATTATTTCTTGGATCTTTCTCGGTGATGCCGATTTGATTCGATTCTTGGGAGGGTTCCAATTACGGGGCGTTTGGTACGAGGAATTTTTTTTTGTTCCCAGGAATCGTAAGTCCTAGGATTTATGATTCCTAAGAATCACAAAACATGTTTGGTATGTTTTAAACATCTCTAGGATTGTTAGTTGGAAACTTAATTTTCTATGTTTGGTTGAGCTAGATATTTCCTGAGAATGTTAATCTTATTATCCAAAATACCCCTCTCATCCTCAAATAACAAAACAAGTTGTTTGATGAAATACATGAGTAAAATATTTGATTTTACTCAGGTTTTGGATATTAATATTTGATTTTCTTTTTCTTTTTCTTTTTTTTTCTTTTATTTTTATTTTATTTTCATTTTATTTTTGAATTTTAGGATGTAGAACAGAAGTCATGATAAAGGAATTACAACATTATGTATATATAATAAAAAAAACAACTCAAAACTCCAACTGTAAACAAAACAAAAAAAAATGTTTTGTTGTAGCTAGTAAGCACTTCTAACTTCAGTTCAAACTTCAAGCAGGTCTGACTACTTCCATCTTGTTTTCACAGGATATCGAAGTCTTCCCCTAGAAATTGAAGAAGGCATTTGCCAAGTGCTAGCTCATATGTGATCGATTCTGAGATCATGTCAGGCTCAAGAAGGAACATTGCATCCTCATTGTCATCTTCCTCTTCAACATCAGCACAGCCAAAGAAAGGCCCGAGGTCTCAATTTGAAAGGAAGCTTGGGGTAGGGATACACATCAATAACTGCGATAATGTACAAACTACTACTATTAAGCTAATAGGTAGGGATACATCGGTGAGTGCACTACAGGATAGTAGAGATCTTGAAGTTGTAGTGACCTCTGCGTATATCTTGATATTGAGAAAAGGGCGTATGGAAGCTTAGACAATAATTGCTTGAAGTCCCTATGTTGATTAGAATTGAATTCATAAAACAGGAAAACAGAGAAGATATGGGACTTACTATGAGATTACTAGACATGAGAAGATTTCTTCTAAGTATATAATAATTATTAATAGTAGTAACAGCGAAAGAAATTGTTATAGGCGTGAAGCCACCACGACCAAGAAGACGTACTGAAAACGTACGAGAATTAGATGTGGCATGGATTGGTGGAGAGAACACACACCCCCACCCTCCCTATTCACTTGTTAAATTAAAAATTTTGCTAATCACTTCACTTGTTAAATGAAAAAAAAAATGAAATAAAATTTGGGCCTGAACAAAGTTATAAAACCTGTTTACCTTTCCTTTGATTTTGTGGGTCTGGACAAAGTTAGAAGAAGAACATCGATCCTCCTTCCTTCCTGTTGCAATGTCGTCTCTTCGTCTTGAATAGCTCAGGTAACGTTTTCATAAAATGATCAATGTTATATATATATATATAGTCATCATGATCCTGCATTGCGTGCCTTGAATTGTCTTCTTCAATCTTTAATTTGTTACTCAATTTTCGTATGTACGACGCGAGTAGATCGACGACGCAACGAGAGGATCGGCGGCGACGAGTTGGTCGAAGGCAGCGAAGAAGTTGATTGCCGGCGGCCACTTGGGTGCTCGGATTTTTGGGGGAGAAAGAGGGGATGGGTTTTTGGGGGGAAAAGAGCGAAAAGAAATATGAAGAGATAGTGAAAGTTTTTTTTTCTCTCTCTCTCTTGGGAATCTAAAGAATTTCATCCCCATGAAAAAAAAATTGTGAAAATTGTGGCAAAAAAAATTCCTATGGATCTTAGTTTTCTAAAAATTTGAAATAAAAAATTAGCATACCAAATATAGGAAACAAAATTTCCAAGTTAATATTTCTAGGAAAAAAAAAAAAAAAAAAAAAACCTTGTACCAAACGCCCCCTTAGTGAATCTTCATTAGTTTTATACTGAGCAAATATGGGAATAAGAAAGATAATAGAAAGTGAGAACATGAGAAACATGACTATGCAAGAAACAGTTTTATTGTAACACATTCTAGCAATTTCTAATTCTTTTGGTATGACTTGGATTTTAGAATAAATGGCAATTAACATTCACCAATTCAATATCTACTTCAATTTTAAAAATTGATGATTTGATTAAAGAAAAGAAAAGTTTAGTGTGATTGTAATTGGTATATGAAATTGGTATCAAAGCTTGAGTAAAACTGAGATGCTTAATAGTATGAATAGATTATGCTCGATAATAGTGATAAATCTGAGCCAATGCTTAATAGTATGGACAAATCACAGCCATGCTCAATATAGATACCTTGACTAAATTGTAAAAGAATTGACCGTCTAGTAATCAGTAGGCCAGCTCGCCAGCTCGGTATGTTGATAGGGTTTTTTAGGTCAATAATCTATGCTAAATAATAAGCAGTCAACATAGGCAATTATCGGCTATTAATTGTTAATCGGGGAAAACTTAAATCGGAAAAAATCGCAGATATTTCGTAATATCGGCCGATAAACCGATTATTTGGAAATCCGATTAATCGGATCAGTTTCTTTTCTCCGTAGTTGGACCCGATCCGATCCGATCCGTTAGGCCATCAAACCCGACCCAGTCCACCAAACTCTCTTCAACCATCTTCTATCTCCCTTAAATTCCCAAATATCATTTCCAAACCTAAAAACCCAATCTCAACTCTCAAATCTCCAAATTCTCCACCTCATCTTCACCTCCCCCTCCTCCCTCTCAACAGCAGCTCCTCCTCCTCCCTCTCAACTTGCAGTTTCGGCAACATCAGCGACACTCCTCCACCTTCTTCTCCTCACTCTCAACATCAGCAGCCACCTTCTTCTCTACCTCCTTCCTATCAACAGCAGCGGCAGCAATTGCAGCGTCAGCAACAGCTCCTCACAGTAAGATTTTCCACCATAATCTTGAAGTGCTTTTACTTCTTTCTGCATCTAGTGTTGTATTATTAGAGATGTTTGTGGTTGTATCTTTCTCATTTCACCTCTTTTTATTTATTTATTTATTATTTTTTAATTTACAACATATGAGGATATATTCTGGTAAGTGCTTAATTGTTGAAGAATTATTTAAATCAATCTGAAGTAAGATCGTTTACAATTTTTGTGGAATTTTACATGTGGTAATACCTTTTAATTTCGAAAGATGGTTATTATATTGTAATTTCATAAGTAGCATTAATCAGCCTCATCTCTTATAGTTTGTTTCTTTAACACGGTTTATCATAATATATATTCTGAAATTATATAATTTATTCTGAAATTATTCTACGTCTTCCAGTAGCTTCTATTTCTGAAGAGAGAGAGAGAGAGTATGATCTGCAGGTCCATATGACCATAGCAATTCTTTGCTGACACTAGTTTGATAAACAAAAAGAAATCATTACCTTTATTTGATAAGCAAAAATAAACCAGTACCTTTAGTTGTTGTGATTCTAATGTGGTTACTGTATGCTTAATTGCTTATCCTACTACTAACCCCTGGTTATGTGTTTTGTTCAAGCAAGAAGACAATTAGATAAGGTACATATTGCTAATTTCTAACACAGATGTCATATTTCGTAAATATTAAGTTATGCATTAGTACAGAGGAACACATTGTAGTTTTACAAAAATAATAACTTACACCTACAAAAATTACATTGTATGTTTACAAAAAATCACATTGCATCACTTTTTCTTTGGGACCACTGCAAATCTTCCCTCTATAAAAATATTGGTTTGTGACCATTGCAAATGTTCTTATTCTAGAGTATTCTCAGTTATCTGCATTAAGACAAAATATACATTTTATTAACAATGCCAAATAGATACTGAATACATGATAATTTAAATTTAAGATCTTCTTGGTCATATATACTTCAGAGATAATTCCCCCCCCCCCCACCACACACACACATATATACACACACACACGATTTTTCCGATTTTATCCCCGATTTTTTCCCGATTATCCGATTAATCACGAATCGCTCCTAGACCGATTAGTTCCGAAAACCGATTTTAACATGTCTCAATTTTATTGTTTATATTTGTTGCACCTTATAAAATGGTCTTCATTATATTAATTGCAAATAATCAGCAACGTTACTTATGAAGATCCTTATAGTTATTGTTATTGTAAGCCAATGTCTACAACATGAAATATATCCTTAGCATGATACTTATAATGCTCAATCTGTAGATAGGTTGAAAAATTGGAAATTGGGCGTAATCCACATAATCAACTAACTCGGCGCACTATATCAGTTCAACTAAGTTCCAAACAATGTATACTTTCTTATACATATCTAAATTGGAAATATGCAATATCTTGATTAGTAAATTTGAAAGGGTATCATTGGCTGCACATTTACGTTAAGAGGCTCAAAGCATTTTCAAGCATATATATAAAGATAGTATCATTACAAGTGTGGAGATGAAGGAAGACATCTAGAAGATGGATGCAACTTTTGAATTATTTGTTTGATCATCTTGCATGGATTTGTGTTTAAATTATAACATATTTTTTGATGGTTAGGGGAGCTTACTATCACCTAATTCTACTTGAAGTTGACATACAAAATTTCACCGTATATCCAAAGGAAGCTGCTTAGTGAAGTTAACTGAGACTTCCTGTTGTGTATAGCGCTCGATTCCAGTTTGCTTTACTTCTTTACTTGATATTTCTTCTGACTCACTTGCTCCGTCATATGATACTGAATAACGTTTAATAAGACATCACCTAGATGATATTTCCCAGTCATGCATTAAAAACTATGAATTAGAGTAAAATTTTTTAGTCATACCACTCCATGAATCACTTACATATGAGTTAGTTTAGTAACTAGACAAATCTACCATTTCCTTGCGCAATATTAACTCCTCCCATTTTTTATGATCGAAAAGAAATATTGAATACTTCCATGTCTTGTTATATACTTTAGTTTGTTTCTTCTCATGATTCATTTCTTTCACTTCAGAACTCATAGTATGAGATGATTCTTCATACAACAAAAATAAAGCATATTCAATGAAATTTCAGTAAAGATAAATAAATCTAAGAAAGATGGCTGGTTAGTTCCTATGCTGTTCCACTAATCATCATCAAGACCTCCAGCTTGCTCTTTATGGCGCGTTTGTTTCTTTTTACAAATCTTTACATTTGCTGTTTCTAAACAACAAAAGAAAAATAAGCTTGGCTAATGGTTTTCAACAACTAAAACAAAATTACAAAGAAAGTTTTCTAAAAAATAATCAGTAAAACGGGAATACTTGCCGACTCATTTAATCGTACCGTTTGCCCGAGCATCATGGAGGTTTAAACTTACTGACTTAATAAATTTTATAATTTAATCCCTAATAAATTTAATCCGACATGGAGAGGAGCAGCGATTTCTACCACCATCTCCTCCACCTTTACCTCTACCTTCGCCTCTGCCTCTGCATGTCACTACCAAATCCAGTTCTTCGGGTTTGCATCTTGATTTTTTATTACAAACAGATGTGATATGATCTCAAGTAATAAAAAAGTTCTACCAGAGCTTGATGATCAAGCAACAGGGCGACAACAGAATAAATAAAGAGAGTAAATTTCGAAAGCCCTAACCCTAATTTCTAAATTGGGAAATTGAGTAAACCCTAACCCGAACTGGCAGTCGACCCAGAAACAAAGAGGGGGAGGAATCAGAAATTAACCTTGAGTGGAAGAGCGGAATGGAGAAGAAGAAGATCCATGGCTCGTATTCTCTGATTTTCCCTCTTTTTTTATTATCTCTTGGCGCGGCGGGTAGGTGCGGTGGGGCGGCAGGGCGGTGGGGAGGCACGGCAGGGTAGTAGTGGGAGGCGCGGTGGGGAGGCCAGCGAGGGCGATGGAGCGGCGGGGAGAGAGAGGATCGGCGGTGCAAGGAAGAAGAAGAAGAAAAGTGAGGGAGATGAATTGACGGGAAGGCGTGAGGGAGATAAATGAGTATGTATATTTTGATTTGGGATGCACGTGAGGTGCATGTGTATATTTGTTGAATTTAGTTTGAATGTGTATTGCACGGGTTTGTTTGGTTACAGTGTTGGGGTTTGTTTGGTTACAAACCCCAACTCTCCCATTAAAAAAGTAGAGATTAAATTTATTATTTGTATATTCAACGTACCCAAAAACGTACCTGCATCCTAAAATTTTGAGAAATCACGTATCTCTGTACCCGAGTTGTGTCGTACCCGTATCCCATGCCCGTGTCCGACTGACCGTGCTACATTAATGTAGCAAGTGTCCTGTTGATTTGTAAGAGTCCTTAAAATTGGCCCGAACAAGACAACTTTTTCCATCATCAGACTTGAGCCGAAGAAATCCAAGACTCATTACATAATATGCCAGATTTGGACTTGTTCAAATAAAGTAGCAAACTCGGGTTTATTTGGGTCCAAGGCAAGCCCGCCCCACTGCTCAACCCTAATTCTTCTCCACTCTCTTCATTAGCTAAAAATTTGCATATCTTCAGTTTTTCTCCACATTTGTTAAAACTACTTTTGCTATTTAGGCTTTAAATCTAGAGGCCAAATATGGGAGAATTGGTATCCGAGAGGCATGTGAAATACATCATCTCCATTGAAAAGGTTTGCTTTATTCCCTCCCGTCAATTCCTTTTACTTTTCTATGGCGAAGAGGTCAACATTTAATTATTCAAGCAGAAAAAGGACAGTTTTGAAGCTCTAGTGATGGAGCATCTCAGAATGAATGGAGCGTATTGGGGTTTAACCACTCTAGACCTGCTCAACAGAATCTCAGCTGTTGATAGTGAAGAGGTTATCTCGTGGGTGATGAAATGTTATCATGAGGATTGTGGTAGTTGTTTTCCCTTTGCATATTCAGCTTAATTGAAATATAAAATTCACTAATGTATGAGTATATGACTAAGGATTGTGATTTAGGCAACTTCTTTTTGCAGGTGGTTTTGGTGGGAATGTTGGTCATGATCCACACATTTTGTACACACTGAGTGCTGTGCAGGTCTTGGCTCTTTTTGATCGGATCGACGTTTTGGATGTTGAGAAGGTTTCAGATTGTATCCTCTGGGTAGGAGATATTGGTAAGGTTTATAGTGTGTTGGTTAATGTTGGACTTAGAATTTTTTTTGCTAATAGAATGTTTGAAACATTATTTTATTATCTCGTGCTTGTCTTGAGATGAAATTCAGCCCAGGCTGGGGCTAAATTTGATTGTCTTTAGCTGAAGTTCATCTCCGAAGTGAGTATCAAGAATAGGATTTGTGTTAAATTTGATGTTATCGTGTTTCTGATCAGGGTGGTGGGGGTAGAAGGTTTCCTTTAAGGGGTCAAAGAACCACATGTAAAAAAAATCTCTACGAATATAAAAATTGTACCTCCTATTATTAATAGTATTCATATGAAACCAATGATAGCAATGAAAACGAAATAAACAACTGTGTTGAAAATGCACCAAAAGAGGGTTTTTTTTGTCTTTTTTTGTTTTGTGTGCGCGCGCGTGTGGGGGGTGGTTCTATTTCATATCGTTAACAGAAATGTGGTACACTTTTGTCATAACTTTCTGATTCTACTGATTCTAACAAAGCGTTAGACGTGTAGGGTGTAAATGGATACAAATAATCTGATCTGGATTCAATATATTATCAGTCAGCTTATGAATGGATATAAATACAGATAGAGTTGAACTATGAAAAGTATCCTTGCAGATATCCAAATAACTAAATAGATATGTGAGCATCTTTTCTTTTCAAGTCATTGATTTCATTAATATTGACTGATATCTTGTAATCAGTTGAGCTTAAATTATTTTTATGGGAGGTGGATTTTTAGACCAATATCCAATATCTAATTTGTTTTTGTACCTACAACAATTCAAATATGATGTGCTCACTAGCAGTTAAAATCGGTTTTTGGAACTAATCGGTCTAGGAGCGATTAGTTATTAATCGGTTAATCGGAAAATAATCGGGGATTAAATCGGAAAAATCGTTATATATATAAAATTAAAAAAAGATATATCCTCATTATGTAGCAACCCTAAATCATAACATAAAACTATTATGAGATTATTAAATAGGAACATATAGTTATAGAGAAAAAGAAGAGAGAACTTAGTTTGAATTGAGTTTGGATTCTGGATGTGGGTTGGATCAGGTTTGCTGGTCGGTTCCATCAAACAAAAACAATCAGGAAGAAGTAGCGTGAGCAGCAAGAGGTGGATGTGCAGCAGATGCGGGCTGGGTCAAGTATGTGACGGCGGGTCGAATTTGGGTTTGCTCGAGAAAGAAGAAGAGAATCAGTTTGGGTTTGGGTTTGCGCGAGGAAGAAGAAGAAAGCGGTGACATGTCGGGTTTGGATTTGCGCGAGGACCAGAAGGGATTTGGATTTTGGATTTTGATTTTGGATTGGATCGGATTGAGCCCAAATAATGCAAACGAGCATGAAAATTAGAGGAGGAGATTTAATCGGTTAATCGACCACTTTAAACCGGCCGATTAACCACTAATCGACCGATTATACCCGATTAAATCGCTAACTATTGATATAATAAATCGCAAAAAAAATAATAGCTTAGCCTCCGATTAGCGATTAATCGGTGATTAATCGGGCGTAATCGGGGATTTTAACTGCTTAGGACTTCTCGCTCTTTCTATGCCGGGAATTTAAATTGGTCTTCATATGCATTTTATGTTGCAAAATTGCCATTTTATGCTGGTGGTCTCTATGGGGAAACATGCTTGCTAGAATTTGATCAAATATTATCCTTTTCCCCCTCATTATAGTAATTTATTTGTATTATTTGCAAGATAAAGAGGTTAGCTTCCCCCCATATTGTTGTATTCCTTGTTTTTGTTTTACTTAATCAATAAGCTAGACGTTGCGGGGCTTCAAAATGAAGATGGATCTTTTGCTGGAGATATGTGGGGTGAAATTGACACAAGGTACCCTTTTTTCCCTGTCTAATTTTTATTACTAGACTTAGAAACGGAATTACTGAAGAACTCAGCTTTGGTCTTCTTTACTTGTAGGTTCTCTTACATTGCAATTTGTTGCCTGTCAATATTACACTGCCTTAATAAAATAAATGTGGGAAAGGCTGTCGACTATATTGTGAGCTGCAAAAATTTAGATGGTGGATTTGGATGTATACCTGGAGGAGAATCTCATGCTGGCCAAAGTATGTTCTTCCTGGGTCTTATCTCAGTAGCTGAGGTTACGTGTTTTTTTTAGATTTACCCTACCTTGGTTTCATGATTTCCCAAGTTTTTTGCAAATGTTTAACATATTCAAACTCAGCAATTGAGTTATTACTCCTGCTCATTCAGGAACTGCCTTATCATGTAAATCATTTGAACTCTAAATGTTAATTGTTGTTGCTGTTACTTTCATCATATTTTCCTTTCACAAATATTTTATGCTGAGAATGTAAAAGAAGCTCTCTTTTTTTAAAAATAAAACCCTTTTCAATATCTATATAATAAAACACAAGGTAAAGCTATCAAGTGGCTCTCCTTCAATTGGAAGGAAATCAACAGTCAAGATTTATGCTCACAAAAGACATTTTCCCGCTCGCTACAGCCTACAGCAACAGGTTATGTAGCTACAGTCCCTTTTACTGTGGCTACAGTAGCCTCATAGCCTCTCATTCAGGGTTTTTTTAAGGTTAATGATCAACATTTGAATGAGGCTAGTGGAGACTGATACGCAGTATACTCATATATGGTTGAGATCAAGCCTGAGATGATTTGCCACTACCTTGCTGAGTTCTCCATTTCATACATGCTCGTCAAGCATGGTAGACCTGGTATATACCAGGTGCTACTCACTCTTCCAGGTTCATTCCCCTCAAGTGAAGAACCACCAAGATGTCTTTGAGAGTCTGGAAGCTGTTTTGCTAGGCTATTTAATTTGGGAATATGTGGTTCCGTGTTTTCTGCTGTGAACTTTGCTAAATTTTGACTCATGTAGTTGATATTTGTTTGGGTTTTAAAATTAATTAACCTTTAATTCCTACTTTTAATTAATGAAGAAAAGACTAATTAAAATCACACTAATCTTAGTTAAGAAAGCTTTAATTGTTGTGGTTTAATTAGTCTTTTCTTAATTAATTAAAATTTAGGGATTAAAAGTTCATTAGTTTAAATCTAATTAAGCTTAATTAACTCATCCAAAACATTAGGGATTAAGCTTAAATAAAATTAATTAATCCCTAATTTTGAATTAATTTCATGTAAAACAAAAATAAAAAAGTGTTTTAAATTAATTTCGTTAGAGTATTACTACAATCAAAACAAAGCTAACATTTAATTATTGCTACAGTAAACCTATATTCAACCAACGCTACTTTTAAGAAATCAAATCCAGGAATTGCTTTCGCTATAGTGCTTTTCCCTCTCGTCATTTTTTTACAACCAACCAAATCACCCCTAATTGTTTTAGTATGGAATTATTTTACGACATTCTAATTATTTTTTATAACTTATTGTGTAGTCACTAACCAGAAGGTATTGCATATCAATGTTGACCTATGTGATTTGTTAGTCAAATAGGATTGCATATATTTGACTATTTACAGTGTTTTTCATATATTGCATCGTTCAGAAGACGTGCCGTAGGCACGTGTCCACGGGTAAACCTAGTTTATATATATTATTTCATAGGTCCCTCCATTTGGGTTTTGCTAAAATTTGCGCATTTCCTTTTTCTTGTTTCATATTTTCATGATTTTGTTGTGTAGTGTTTATGAATGCCTAACTCAGTAACTGTGACTTGCAGATTTTATGAAGAACTTTGAGGCTTATCTTCAGTAGCATTTGTGATCTAAGTAGTTAGTTATTAGGAAAGATTAGAATTAATTGGATATCTACTATTTCTTTGGGTCATCTACTACTTCTCTGAACTTCCTTTAACTGATACCAACACCTGCACCTCTAACTTATGGCTTCAACTCCAGTCTTTTGCTGTGTGGGTGCCCTAGCTATTACAGGATCACTTCATCATATTGATAGGGACCTTCTTGGTTGGTGGTTATGTGAGCGCCAATGCAAAGATGGAGGATTAAATGGACGCCCTGAGAAGCTTGCTGATGTATGATTCGTATACAATTAAATGGTTAATTTTGGATTTTAAATAGTTTTGTGTTATAATGTAAATGTGCAATTATTCTTCTTAGGTCTGCTACTCTTGGTGGGTACTTTCAAGCCTAATTATGATTGATCGAGTGCACTGGATCGATAAGGATAAGCTCGCTAGATACATCTTAAACTGCCAGGTCGGTGTTTCTTAGCTTAATATCTTCTGTTACTGTCTTGTTTATCATATACACCACTCAGTTATTGTAACGTATTTAAAATTTGCAGGATAAAGAAAATGGAGGCATTTCAGATAGACCTGATAATGCTGTTGATGTTTTTCACACCTACTTTGGCGTAGCAGGTTCGGATCAACTCTATTATTCTGTTATTACTATTTTCACTCTAAAAGCTTATTCTTTTTCCAGTATTATTTTGTGACAAGTCATGGATAGTAAGTGGTCAATTTAAGATTTCACACAACTAGTACCTTGTTTGGTTGATGTATAACACTTTCGTTATCACAATACAATGTCGAAATTTTGCCTGTAAGTAAAACTATTACTTTGTAGACCTAAAAGTTTATGAAGATCATGTATTAAACCCTGTCTTTTTGGTGATGAAGCCAACTCGCGGTTCCAATTTAAATTTGAAGAGCATCTGCTGCCAAAAAGTTACTAAATTTAGATGTCTAATACGTTCAAATTATTTATTCTCAAAGGGCTTTCACTTATGGAATATCAAGGAGTGAAGTCTATTGACCCTGCTTATGCATTACCAGTGGATGTTGTGAATAGAATTTTTTTTGGAAAGTAAGGAGATTTCTTCTCACCGAGCAAGCTGGCTTAGCGAGTATGCTTGACATTCCTTTCGCTTTCATCAAGCACTGAGCTGTACGCTGATTTTACATCTAATCTTAGACTGGTCTTGGGTTGGAATCATGACCATTGAAACTTGTGAAGTTTTTGTAAGCTATCTGGATTCATCACTATCAGTATATGCAATTTCCTTTTTGTTGTGAATACAGAGCTTATTGTATTTCCAGTATGTTTGTATTATGTGAATCTCCCTGTTACTTTGTTTTGCTTATTTTCTTGGAGAGACTAGAAGAACTTATCATCAATGCTATTGTCATTGTCGTTCATGAACTTCATTGAAGTTTTATGAAATCGAATTTCTGAATGATTTTCTTAGCCTTAAAAAAAATAAAGTGTATGAATTCTCTCAACTGGTTTGCCTTGCTCTGTCATTGTTCCCATTTTGTGTCATTACACTAGTTGTTTTGAGTTGAAAAGTTGATCTCCGCATGCAGTAATTGTCGTAAACTGAGTCAGGTTCAATCAAGCGGAGCATAATACATTGAGAAGGTTTACACAATTTCCTTCTTATTGTTGAATTTCTGTCTGATAAATGGTTCAAAATGTCAATTATACAACAATTCAGTCGAACTAATGAAATATGTACAAACAACCTATGCCGGAATGGCAGATAAGGGTCAGACTTGTTAGTTTCTCAGTTGATTCTCAGTTTTGGCCTTTGGCCTTTGATAAGAACTGTTGTTTGGGATATCAACTCGATGTTCATTCATGACTACATATGGCAATGTCATCAACTGTCCAAAACATGCAGGTCCATTTTGAAACTGCATCTGCATATGCAATATGTATAGGTCAACAGTGTTAGAAATCAGGGCAATGCAGCTCAGTGGTCCAAATTTGATCATCAATCTTAGGTTTGCAAATTAGTAACCAGAATGATATCGACCTTAAATTTCGCGTTAAAATGTGCATATCTATTGTTAAATTTCGCGTTAAAAAGTGCATATCTATTGTTAAAGAGGCGATACCGGAACCAACATACATACATACATACATACATACGTAGACTACAATGAGCGCAACTCAATTCAAACGAAGTTACTTCAAATTTAAGTCAGTAAGGGATTGAGGGTCATTTAGTGCTCGTTTCCTTGTTAGTTATTACGTTTTTTGGACGCTTGAAACGAAGAACCCATTATATATAAAGGATGAAGAAAAAGCAGTGTGAATGGAGTTTTAATTCTTATTCCAGGAATTCCTGCTAAGTTCTGAAAGACATATATGGTCCCCTCTTGGTTCTGAGAAGAGTCCTCTTTTAGCATTTGATTTCTAGAAATTTTGGAGAGCCTTTTTCAGTTGATTTGGCCTTTTCTATCAAGGACCCCATATTCTATAATTTTTGAAAGTGAGTTTGGTACCAGAAGAGCATCAAACTTATTCATTCATGAAAGAATGAAAGCTCAATGCATCTTCATTCACTTCACTTCACATGGCTTAGTGGGGTCCCTTATGTTTTCTGGTGCCCTAATAAGACCCAGCATTGCCATGTGTAGGAACTTTAAGAATTTGCTCGTGTTTTTCTGAGTGAATGCGGACTTTATGTTACAATAGGCAATCAATCAGACTTTGTACAATAACTTTCACATGTCTCAATATTCTGTGCAATATTATTTTATGCATGATAATTACAAGTTTTATGTTACTTTCCGCAATTATATGTTTGCTTCCTCGTACATTTGCTAGGGTGGTTTCGCTATTTCTTGATAAAATGGAACGTGTTTAGTTGCCAATAAAATAGTAAAATGGACAGAGTGAATTTGGAAAACATTGTCAATATAATATGCTTGTTTGCAAGTAAAATGCCGGATATATAAAATATAAATAACAACCTAATTTAAAATTTCAAACTTTGCAACCAATTTTGCAGATATTTAACAGAAATACATTGCAAGATATTAGTGCAAGACTTCTCATGTTACAAACTTACCATGTAGATGTTCACCCAATTCTGGGATTAAAGGTATCAAATAGATAAGCAAGAAATTGTATCCTCGAAAATTAGATAACCGACATGCAAACTCAACTGTTCTGACTTTAGAAACAGACTAAAAACAATATCCAGCATGCTAAACATACAATCTCTACACTTTCAAATGCCCCACAAGAACAAGAATATGAGCCCTTCATTTGTCCCTGACATTTATAAAGTCATCAATAACACCACCTTCAAGAGCAGCCTCAAAATATGTTTATCGCCATCTACGAACCAAACTAGTAGAGCTCGTAACACAATGAAACTCTCAGGTAATGAAACAAAGAATTTGCAAACAGAGTTGAGCAAAAGAGTGATTTCAGTTCATCAAGGAAAGCTTTAGCACCATTCATTCACTTCGAGCTGCCCATGCCCAATGTGAGCTCGAGATCCTCCTCTACTCCGACCTCATGAATTCTCTCCCCTTCCCATGGAGTTACTCTCCTACTTTCAAACTCAAAATCGGTAGCACCTCGCCCCCTATCCAAATTCCCTCCTCCAAAACCTACACCACCTTCATGCATAGATGCAACAGGGTTGACTAGGTTAAAAGTGGGTGATGCTGGAGCGGTCATTTGGAAGCTAACCCACCGACCTGAATCGACGGGAGAGATGTCTGACTCATCACACTCCGGTATGGTGGCCGGGTGGAAATGGTGGCGGCCACGTGTCGGACTGGCAGGGGCCGATGCATTGAAGAGAGGGTGACGATAGGCAGAGTAATCCCAGTCGGGCTTCTTGAGCTTTAGCGGGCGGGAGGAGGTAGGGGAGGAGAGAGGAGGGGTGACGGGGGCACTATTGGAGACGCGGAGGTGTGGGAGGGAGAAGTTTTGGAGGAAAGGAAGGAGGTAAGAGGGGTTGATGCTAGGGTTGGGGTTTGCGTTGTCGAGGCGATTGGGGCTTGGGATGGACGAGGATGATGGGCTTGCATGGTAGGATGGGACAGGGCTGGGGAAGGAAGAGGAGCACGGACTTATGTTTGCAGATAGGCCACCGTTTGGTCCTTCCGGAGGTGGTAGCAGTGGCTTGCATCCCTGTCATAGAGCAAGAAAGTAGGTTTATCATTTATGTTTAATTATCATTCAAATTGATGGCATAAGCCTGAATTACATGCGCATGATAAAAGTATATAACTTGAGGAAAGAACACAGAAGACTACAAACAAATCTGTCAGCAAAGGACTAAGGTTTTATCAATAAAAGCTTTAACCTTTTTGGTGTTCGTTGTATAGGAGTCATTTTGATGCTAGAACTTGTTTTAAGTATGGGAATATAAGGTATGATGCCTTATCTTCAGATTATCCTAAGAGCAAATGTTTGTGAATTTGCATTGGCACTTAATCCATATGATGCCTCATATTTTAGGTTTGAAATTTTCCTATCACCGCAATCAGCAAAATTTGGACTGAGGATCTCCACTAGACAAGGAGAAGAGTTCTAATGTATAAGCTAAGCTCAACGGCTAATCATTATCTAATGGTCTAAAGCAAGATGACGAATGTAGGCAAAAACACTGAAAAAATTTCACCAATGAAACATAGGAGCAACTTGAACAGGCCCACCACAATGTCCGTAGCAAAACCTTTTTGAAGAATAGGGAACATGAAGAACTCAGTCAATTGCTTTAATCGGACATGGATGATGAGTATATTATTATGTAGTCACTTTAAGACTATAACTTAATTTAGATGTCGTTTGAAGGGACGAAATATACTGAATTAACTTTCTCGCATTTTAACACTACTTTTGTTGTTAAAGAAGCCCACATCACACATAGCAATTTGCATAAACAAAAATCAAAGGATAAGGCAAGAAAAAGAAACCCAAAATGAAAGGACCCAAACCTCAACAATGCAAACACATTCTTACCAACTTTACAAGTAATGAGAACAGGAAAAAGGCCATTCTTTTAATTTAATTAAGCATATGACATAAAAGCCACTTACTGGTTTGGTAACAGCGTTAAAGATTATAATCATTTTTAAAAGGGTTTATGTACTGGTTTGCTTACTTGAGCTTAAGAAGAAAACCCCTGTTCTCCTTTCCTACTTTTCTCATTTGATTAAAGCATGTGAAGAGTAACAAATTTTTCGATGTTCATAATAATAAATTTAAATCTCTTTAGTACATAGTTTCCTTTGCTTTTTGTCCTTATTTCCTTTTTCCTTCTTACTTTCGAAAAAGATGAGAAGAAAGGGGCATAGAATGCTCATAACAAAACCCTCTTAAAATCTTGTGCTATGCATTAGTAGAAAACAAAGAGAAAGCAAAAAAAGGGAGAAAGTTGAAGACTACAAAACATGCATCCCCACAATCTAATCACAAGAGAAGCACTTGGCTTTTTTGGGTAATGAGGAGATGGGCAGAGAACAGTAGCACTAAAGAGAACCGGTCAATAGAGAAAGACATGCCCGATTCTATTTTAATCCCAATTTTTTCTTCTTAGTTTACAAAATACTAAAATTACCAAAAAAAAGAAATGCTGATTCATCAAAGTTTACCCAACAAAATACCACATTTATTGAATTTATATCCTAAATGTACCAAACTCCAGTCATCTAAACTCAAACTCATTCCTAAACAAGACCTAGAATTCAATCCAATTTTCTCAATTTCTATTATTTTGGGGGTATTTCCACATATCAAAATGCACATAACCTAGTAATGAACTAATTAAATTGAAATATGAATTAAGCATCCTAAACCAAGTAATTCCCCTAATCTAATCAATCCACATTCATTCCCCCCCCCCCCCCCCCCCCAAAAAAAAAAAAAAAAAAAAACAAAACTTCAATAAATCCCCAAATCCAAGCATTTGCTAATCAAACCCCAAAACCATTCCATACCCACAATTCCAACCACCAAAAAGGAGAGATCTGCCGAATCAAAATCGTACCTTGCGGTACGTGGTCCCATCCTCTTCAACAGTCCACCCAGCTTCTGCACATAGAGCCTTCAAAACCTCATTGTTATCGCAGTGCTTGGGGAGTTTGTAGTTGCCTTGGGTTCGGAGGCCGGTGAAGATCTTGGCGGCAATCGCCCTGCGCCGCCGCTCCCTCCGCTTGTTGTTCTCTCTCTCCTTCCATGTCGGCAACCGGCCCCCACCTGACGTCATCTTTTGTAGTAGAAAAAAATGGGGGGGGCGAAGAGAAGTTGAGTTTTTATTTATATATTGTTTTTTTTCCTTTTTTTTTAATTTGTGAGTGAGAGAGAGAGTTCACGAGGTGAACACGTTCCTTTATCGCAACTGGAGTTAGGATAGATTCTTTTCTCCCTTTTTTTTAATGGTAATTTACATGTGAGGTACTAACAAATCTCGTATTTGTATGTTTAGAATTATTCCTTTGTTAATTTTTTTGGAGTCAACTGTGGTTCCGGTTCTGGGTACAGTATCCAGAGATGACGATGTTAACCCTACAATATTTATTAAAAGAACTACGTATGTTTTTTTTTTTTTGGAAAATAAAGTGACCGAAGTCATCGATCTCATTAATGATAGATTAACGGAATTACAAAAGACCTACATCATCTTAAATATCATACTGTGCACGTCGGCACCACACAACAAATCTATTACAACGGTACACCATAGAAAAAGCAAAGAAAGGAAAGGATACAATGATAACCAGGCCCAAGATCCCCAAAACAACAAACTCCTCAATGCTTGGTCTGAACTGTAGCCCCAGAAGATCCAGTCAGTCTGCCCCGTCTAATTTGCTCCTCTTCCTGGCCCCTGTATTACATGCCCAATCGTGTGTAAGGACTACAATTCTACGCAGTAAAATATGAAATGGACAAGTAATATTGCGAAAGCATAAATCATTTCTATCTCTCCACAAAGCCCAGACTATCGCCCCCGCAGTGATATCCCATAGTTGCCTGTGTTCTTTCCTAATATTAGTCTTTCCAGGGTCCCCAAATATCTTGTATGCATTTCGGTGTCTCTAGCGTGTTAAAACCCAACCCCATACCAAGACGGCTCTCGAGCACTGTATGAAGAGGTGGGAACAGTCCTCGTCCTCCCGATGACACTGTTGGCAAGTGATGTCTATCGTGATATTACGCTTCCTGAGGTTTGATTTGGTGAGAATCGCGTCGTGCAGAAGTAGCCATGCAAAGGCTTTCACCTTGCTCGGAGCTTTGGACTTCCAGATAACCTTCGCAGAATTGTTTCTGATTCCACCGTCGTTGAGCAATTCGTACATTGATGACACCGAATATGTCGACGTCTTTCCTCTATTCCATTCCCTTACGTCCGGGCTCCCCGTGTTTGGCTTGTCCGCACCTCTCAGAATATCTTCCAACTCTCCCAATTGGATCTGTCCCCTACTTGAAAGAGTATCTCCGTCTGCTATTCTCCACCTACCGTTCCTCCAATATTCGTTTACAAATCCGTCCCTCTTGTCGACCTCTTTAGCTAGGTCTGGGAAGAGCGATAGGAACGAGTTAAACCCAGACCATTTGTCTAACCAGAATCTGGTGTTCTTCCCATTACCTATTCTACAAAACGTGTTGGAGTGGACAAGCCTCCCCCAGTTTTTCAATTCCTTTCCACAAAAATGAAGTTTTGGCATGTCTACTCTTTCCACCAAATCTAAAGATTTTCCTCATTCTATATTTTATGAAAGAGTTGCTCCACCACGCTTTCCTCTGCTTGTGCATCTTCCACCACCACTTAGACAGCAACGCCTTATTCATATCTTTTAAATTTACTATCCCCATCCCTCCAAACTCCTTCTTGCACACTCTGTCCCATTTCATGAGAGGAATTCCCTTCCCTGCCCCGTTACCTTGCCAAAGAAAGCGTCTCCTACATCTATCAATTCTTTTAATCACCCACGTAGACATCTCATATATAGACATGAGATACGTCGGCAGGCTACTGAGAACCGAGTTGATCAGGGTTATCCTCCCTCCCAATGAGAGAAACTTTCCTTTCCATCTGGCCAGTTCTTCTCAATTTTTTCAATTAGCGGCTCCCAATCCTCCTTTTTCATTTTGCCTGGTCTTATAGGTGTACCGAGATACCGCAAGGGATACTCACCCTGCCCGCAACCTATAAGATTAGAGGTAACCTCAATCGGGTTCGCTCTGTTATCGCTCAGACAAGTCACAGAACTCTTATGAAGATTAACTGCCAGTCCCGACCAGAACTCAAACATCTTAGCAGAATTGTAATAGAGACTATTTCCTCCACTTTGGACACCTCGAACAATAAAGTATCGTTTGCGTTGGTAGGATAGACAGTGGTTCTGCAATCCCTTTCACTTTTACTCTTTTGATAATACCACTTTCTCTTCCTCTTTTGTTCATTTCCGGCAGCCCATCGGCTATGATCGAGAAAATGTGTGGCGATAGTGGATCTCCCTGTCTAAGGCGCATCTAATTTCCGCCCCACTCTCTCCGTTAAGTTGGATAAACGATTTTCCATTCCTCACACACATCTTCATCCATCTCTTCCATTTATCACCGAACCCTTTAAGGTGGAATGCTTCATCCACACAGTCGCATTCCACCTTATCATACGCCTTTTCAAAATCTAATTTTAGTAGAAATCCATCAATCTTATCTTTTTTGGCTCGGAAGACCAGTTCGTGGGCTGAAGCTATGCTTTCCAGAATGTCCCTCCCTTTAACAAAACCGCACTGTGACTCATCTATAATGTCGGCCAGGTGCGGTGAAAGTCTGTTGGCTAAAACTTTGGTAATGATTTTGAACGACCCATTAAGAAGACTAATGGGTCTGAGATCTGTCACCCTGAGGACCTCAGACTTTTTCGGGATGAGCATGACATATGCGTAATTTAGCCTTTCAATCTGAATCTGGAGGTCGTGCAATTCCTGGAAAATTTCTAGAAAGTCCTTCTTGATGGTGGACCAATAGCATTTATAAAAGAAGATAGGAAACCCATCCAGCCCCGGTGCCTTGTCCTGTCCCAGGCTCTTGATCGTCGTCATAATTTCGTCTTCGCTGAAAGGGCCCTCCAAGCTTTCACTTCCATCGATTCTCGCTCCACTCCACATTTTGCGATCCAATTGGCACCTGCTACTCCTTTTATTTCCCAAAAGATCTTTGAACGAAGCATCAATATGACTTCTGATGTCCGCACTGTCCTCCGACCACACGTCACCTATCATCAGACCCCCAATATGGTTGTGTCGTTGTCTACCATTCGCAACCTTGTGGAAAAAGGCCGTATTCGCGTCCCCCCTCCCTTAACCACTGAACCCTAGATCTCTGTTTCCAATAGCATTCCTCCCTTTCCCCTACAAGGTGTAGTTCGGCCCTACATGATGCTAGCTCTTGGAATTCACATTGTTGTAAAACTCTTTCCTCCTCCAACTTTTCCAATTCCTGTGCCCTTCTGAGCAGCCACTCTTTATTCATCCTATTCTCCTCGTTTTCTTTTCTAGCCCAACTGCGGAGACACTTTCGAAGCCTTCTAAGTTTGAGAATCCATTTAGAAATTGAGTCTTTAGCGGCGGAAGGTTCAAGCCAAGACGACTCAATGGTCTTCCTGAGGTCCGCATTAAAAGTCCAAGATTTCTCAAATCTAAATTGTCGAGACAGTCCTCTACCCCCTCTTTCCCCTTCCAGAATGAGAGGAATATGATCCGATGTAGACCTGGGGATATATCTAACTATTGCCAATGGGAACAGATCTTTCCAGTCCGTTGACACCAATATGCGATCTAACTTGGCCAACAACGGAAATTCCTGCATGTTAGACCAGGTAAATCTTCTGTCGTTCCCTTGAATCTCAATGAGATTAAGGTCGTCGATAGTTTGGTTAAAATGATGTCTTTCGCTTTCGTCCGACTCCCTCCCTCTATGTTCATTTCTAAATCTGGTAATATTAAAGTCTCCCCCAATAACCCAAGGTCCCGGCCATGAGTTTCTGATACCCCGAATTTCCTCCCAAAGTCCTCTCTTCGATTGGCATTGCACGAGCCGTATACCGACGACACCATGTGTACCCATCCATCCCTTTTACGCCTAATCCTAATAGTAACCGCGAAGTTCCCAACGTTTTGATGAATTAGATCAAAAAACTTGGAGTCTATCCCCATTGCAATCCTCCGGACATACCAACGGATGTCTTGAAAACCCAAACGAAATCTCTAAATGAGGATGAGCCTTGAAACTCATGGGACGTAGGGTCCACCATCTTCGTTTCGAGAAGTGCACAAATTTTTGGTTTGATCCTAAAAATGGTATCGTTAACTACTCTACCCTTAACCAGGTGTTGTTGGAAACTCATTGTCCACACCGGGTGTTTTGACCTGGTACGTAGATCCATTAGCTTGTTAGAAACTGAAGATCTCTACTAGAACGGAGAGATCGAAGAAGGATTTAGGAGGATTTAGGAGGGTTGACAACTGTGTGTGATATGCTTCTAAATGATCCTTATGTTAAATTTCTTGGACTTACGGACATTTTAACCTATGACATCTATCAAAAAGCCCGTTCTATCAGTGTTCTTGGAATCCATCTATTTACGGTGTGTCTTAACCTAATCAAATCTATAACTTTGTTAGTGACTGAAAATTTTTACTACAACAAAGATATCTCAGAGTGACTTGGGAGAATCTGAAAATGTTTAAAATAGTGACTCACACCACTGGAAGGAAGAGAGAGAAGGAGGGAGGGCTTTGAGGGGATGATGGTAATGATGATAATAGAGCAGAGACGATGGGAGTGGGGTGACAATGACCGAGGCTAAGGAATTTAGTCACAGTATTGAGGTCACAATGTTATTTTCAGTTATTTGATATGTTTATTGCAATTTAAAAAAGATATTTCCCAGTAAATAGATAAAGAATGTGTTATTTTGAAGTGAATTATGCATTAAAGATTAACTAGTATCATGGACGTGCGATGCACGTGAAGAGGAATGAAAAGGACCAAAAAAAAAACTATAACGCACGTGCGATGCATGTGGAGGGGAGTGAAAAGGAAAAAAAAATACCAAAACGTGCGATGCACATGGAGGGAAATGAAAAGGGCAAAAAAAATACTATAATGCACGCGCGATGCACGTGGAGGGAAATGAAAAGGGAAAAAAAACTGCCAACACGTGCGCTGCACGTGTTGACAAATGACAAATGGTGATAAATGACACTAAACCCTTCTCCCATTATAATAGTAAAGATTTTTGTAAAAGATGGATATGCCAATATGATATTGGTGAGGGACTAAAATGTAAAAGGTCTTATGTTGTTGTTAGGAAAGGGGAGTGAGTTACAGAGGTTAATTATTGATTAATTGTCTGTTAATTTGGTGTCAGTGTCTGAACAGTGAGTTTGACTGGAACACAGTTAGAGACCAAGTGGGGTATTTGTGGAATTTTGGTGCTAATTAATTATTGGTTAGTAACTGATTAGGGGGTTGTTGTGTGGAGGGGGAAGGGAAGTGTTCTTAACGTTCTCTTATTAATGAAATAGGGTGGTCAGATTCCACCTTTTTTTAAAAAAAAAAAATAAAAAAATAATAATAATAATAATAATAATAATAATAATGTGTTCTTAACGTTTTGGTATAGCGTGTGTTGCTGTCGGGATGCGTTGAAACTCGTGATATGCTCACCCAGTTTCATGATAAGTAATTAGGGTCGGCCCTGAATTTATAGGGGCCCAGCTCCCAAAATGGTATCTCCATACAAAATTTATTTTTTTAAAAATTGATTAAAAAAATATTTCCAAATTTTTTTTGCTACAATTCTTAAAAACCAATATATATATATATATATATATATATATATACACACACACTAAATTTGCAGGTTGACACGTGTCTACAGCACGTCTTCGGAACGGTGCACCTTGTTTGATCTTATAAAATAGTTTTGTAAATAGTTTTGGAGATCCAGCAAATTAATTGAAGCAGCAAACATATTATATAAGAAACTTTTGGGAGTCCAGCAAAAAACATATTATATGAATTTTTGATTTTTTGATTTTTTTTTAAATTATTTTTTAAGTTTTAAATTTTTATTTATTTTTTATTATTTAGTGTTTTTATTTTTTTAAAAATTTTTTAAAATTTTATTTTCTTAATTTTTGATTAGAAGAGGGAGGGAGAGAGAGGGGAAAAAGAATTAAATAAATATGAGAGTTGTTTTGGTTGGGGGATTTGAATTTGAATTTGGGGGGGGGGGGGGGGGGGGGGGGGGGAGAAATATATTTTGTGAGGTTAGATCTGGGCCTTTGATTTTTGGGGGGATTGAAGGAGAGTCACTTGATAGCTTTCTTTGTGTTTTATTTTATATTTATATATATATATATGGGGGGGGGGGGGGGGGGGGGGGGGGGGGGGGGAGAATATATTTTGTGAGGTTAGATCTGGGCCTTTGATTTTTGGGGGAATTGAAGGAGAGCCACTTGATAGCTTTCTTTGTGTTTTATTATATATAGCTTTCTTTGTGTTTTATTATATATGTGTGTGTGTGTGTGTGTGTGAAGATTTATGATTTTTAAAAAGAAAAAGAAATCTTCGTATAAATCCAAACACAACTAAAATAAGCCGGCCCAAGTAATAATTTTAAAAATAAAAGTCAAAAATGTTAAATTTTGGAGCCAAAAGAAAAAATTACGTTCAAAATGGGTATATAAATACAATATTTTTTTTTTAAAGACCCCTAAATTTGCAAAAAAATTGGAAGCCCAAGATAGCTGCCTCCCCGGCCTCCATCATTAGAGGGCCAACCCTGTAAGTAACTACTAAATATCCATGATTCAACCATTCATTAATACACGTTTTTGAAGAAAAGTGAAAATATAATGAACAAGAGTAATGCTTTAGCCACTACCAATTTCACTATCATTTCCTTCACTACCTTAGGTGGCATACTTCTATTGGAGAGTTCTCCCACCTACTCTATCATTTTCTACCTATTGGAGTGTACCACCTAAGGTAGTGAAGAGAAATGTGAAGTTGGTAGTGGCTCTAGCATTACTCAATGAACAATGGACATTGCAGTAAACAATATATATCATTAAAGAATGAAGAATAGTGCATAGCTTGTGCAGTAAACAATATATATCTGTTCCATTTTTTGACCCCTACTAAAGGAGGATTTCATGGTGAATGATTGCAGAGGTCATTTCATTGTAAATGAATAAAAATGATGCACGATTTAGTAATGTTGATGTTCGTATATGTATGCATACCCGTATTTATTTGTTCTTTGGCCAATATGAGCAAAGACCATGGATACATTTGGCATTCAAGTCCCCCACACACAAACACACAAAACAAATAAATAAATAAAATTTACACCTATATACTGATAATAGCAACATATTTATTTCAGTAATTAACTTGAATTTGCTTTATTTATTATATTTAATATAATATTAACTCTGTGATATCAGCCATGCCCCTTTATCTTATGTCTTTCTACTTTTTACCTTCCTGGGTGATAAAAAGAATCGATCAAATTAGAAGTAATTTTTTCTGGAATGGTTCCTCATCCCTTAAACCAGGTTCCCGCCTGTGTCAGTGGAAACTGATTTGTACCTCCAAAGAGGAAGGGGGTCTTGGTGTTCTGGACATTCGTCATCATAACATCGCTCTTTTAGGTAAATGGTTGTGGAAGCTCCATAATTCTGACCATTTGCCATGGGTTCGATGCATTAGAGATTATCGTTCCACCTCTTTCAATTGGTGGGAGTTTCCCGAGGCGACTTTTCGCCGCGCCTCCCCTTTTTGGAAAGGTATCTGGAAGGCATCAGCCGCTTTTCAGTGTGGTACTTATCGTATTTGTTATGACGGATCTAGAGCCAATCTCTGGACTGATCTGTGGATCGGCAATACCTCGCTTGCCACGGCTTATCCTTCTCTATTCAGGCTGGCTGCTTTTCCGACGGCTACTATAGCGGACTCTTTCACTTTGATCGACGGTATTCGTTATTGGTTTATTCCATTCACGATTAATCTTCCTCCATCTTTGGATGAGATCTTTGATAACCTCATCTCATACCTCAATAGCTATGAATGGAGATCTTCCGAGGGCGTCGGTTGGCGCTGGTCTTCTACTGGCACGTTTTCAGTTAAATCTTTTTATAGATTTCTTAACTCGAGAGGTGTGCAATCACCTATAGCCAAATATTTCTGGGACTCTTGGGCTCCTCTTAAGGTAAAGATCACTTCTTGGCTTGCTTTTAATAACAAGGTTCTCATGGTTGAAGTTCTGAACAAAAGAAATTTAGCTTGGGGGCAGCTCTGCTCGCTGTGCGCTCAGCACGCTGAAGATGTCAATCATCTTTTCACTCAATGCCCCACTATTATCTCTTTATGGAAGATTTGCACTCTTGCGTAGGGCACTATTTCTATTCCACCGGACTTAGAATCTGTTTGGTCTACCAAGCCTTCGAATACCTCGCACCGAAGCGCTTGGATATTGTCGGTTCATATCATTATTTGGATTATTTGGAATGAGAGGAATTGTAGATTATTCCAGCAACGCAGATCCTCATCAGCAGCGATGATTGATGAGTTTTTTTTCCTTTTTAAACTTTGGTCTTCGGAGTTGAAACCCAAAGACATAGTCTCTACTTCTCTCAATTTATTAGAAAATGCTTACTGTTGCCTTCGTTCTCTTCATGCGGTTTAATTGGTTTGTTTTTGTTGGCTCTAGTTATAACCAATTCTTTCTTCGTCCATTCGTTCTTGCAGGATTAAGTAACCTCATGAGATGCGGCTACCGGCACTGATTCACTGTTTTGATTAAGTTCTCATCTGAGCTTTTGTCTCCTTTTTTTGCCAGTACTGGTAGCGATTTAAAAATCCTTTCTTATGTTTTGTTGGCTGATGGTAATTGTAATTTTTGTGTGCTGTTTTGTATCAGCAGCATCTCTATTATAGTAATGTTTTTCCTTTATTACCATCATCTCTTGTCTTGGACGGTTACCTTTAGATGCTGTTGCCTCCTGCTGGGTTTCGAGCATTTGACTGTTTGGGGGTTTATGTTTATGATGATTAACGTTTCGTGATGGTATTACTTGATGGTATTTCTTTGTTTGTTCTGCTGTCAATCTATTTGCGATTTTTGAAGGCCATTTTTTGGTGGCTCTATTTTCGATGGCTGCTGTATGAGGTTTTAGGTGACTCTGGAGATACTTGATATCTCAACTACTGACTCAATTGATTTATATTGGTGGGTGTCCCTCTTCAAGCTTTGGGGCTTTGGGGCTCCTGTTTCCTCACTGTGTGCCCGTTTTCGGATGTTGTTCTCATGCCATTTTGGTGAGGAATCGATGTGAGCTCTCTATTTAGGAGCTCCTGGCTTTAATGTCTTTTGCTGTGAAATAGCTTATTCCGCTTAATTTTGTTCTCCTGGGTTTGTGCTGGGGTGTTTGTTTTTCTTCTTACTCTCATCTCTTCTTTTCTATTGTTAAGCCTGTTTTCTATTATAGCCTTTGGCCTTTAGAACTTGGGAAGTTGGTGGCTGCTCCCCTGGTTCCTATTTTAATAGCTCGATTATCTTCTGTGTTTGCATCTTTTTGAGGATTACTTTGAGCCTTTTTATGTGGTTTTATTGTGGTGTCATATTGTTGCTCTTGCTTGGCTGCTCGGGTTAGCATTTATCCTGTATTGTCTTTATTCATTGGCTTTTTGTGTTGCTCTTGAATCTTGCTGTTCTGGAGCTTGTTGGGTTTCTTTTCTATGCTGAGGCCTTTGGTAGAGTGTGGATCCTCTCTCTAGTCTTGGTGTGGTTTGTTGTGTCTGTTGCGTTAGGTTCTGCTTGGCTTTGGTGCTGGGCGTCGGCTCCTTAAGGCGACTTGCAGCACATTTGCTTCGCGGTCTGATCCTTAATCGCTCTGTCGTGGCCTCCGCTCCTGATGATGATCAAGAGGCGACTTCCCTGCTCTGCTAGCTTGCTGTCTCGAGCGATCCCTTCGATGTTTCGTTGCCAGTAGCCTTCATTGCTCTGGTCTTTTGTTAGGAGTTAGCACTTTGTATATATCTTGTTGCTCCCGTTTGTAATTATGTGTCCTTTGTGGGTTTTACCTCTTGTAAAATTATGATCTGTACATTACTGTTGATTTTAATATATGCTCTTTGGTGTGGCTGGAGTCGAGAGACTCTATCCGTTCTCATCAAAAAAAAATTATATTTAATATAAATTAATATAAATATGAGATACAATACAAATTTTAGCATCAAGTGGTTGTAGTGTAGTGGTGAGTATTCCCGCCTGCCTGTCAGGTCACGTGGGTGAACGACTGCATTGTGTCACAATCTTTATGAGTGTCGATGGTGTGATCCATTAGGTCGACATGCCACTTCGCCTGTGATGGAGGCTCTCTAAATAGGCCATAAAATAAGACCCAAAGTATACTCCATTTAATTATTTGTTTGTTTTTATTTAATTTAATTTAATTTTACTTTACTTCATTTTCTTTTTGTTTGTTTTTTTTTTATTATAATATTTCATTTTATTTGGTAAAATTGAAATTTTACAATTTGACACATACCGTTTCTTTCCTTCTTCTATTCAATCAATTGTAAAATCTGTCGTTCACAAGTTTCATACTTCCGAGTATCAAATGCTCCCACGAAAACCAGGTCAAATCGTGGCCGTCAAGAGAGCTTGAGTTAATATCAAAAAATGTTACTGCAACTAGCAGACCTCGAATAACCTTACACATTGGCACGAACATAGATTTATTTAACGAGAAATGCGTGAACAGCTGAAATCAATTAGTTGTAACTGCACTGCAACAAATTCGGGCAAAAGAAAAGGTGGCGTGACAAGAATGTGATAGGAGGGAAAAGCCCTGTAGATATAATAAATTACGGTAGTCGTACAAGTAACTTTAATAAAATTACAAAAAAAGAAAAACAACAATATATATAAATTCCCTGACTACCCGGTTAAAACAACAATATATATAAACTTCCTGACTACCCACTACCCACCCAGTTGATGAATTTACCTCACATAACACCTTTTGAAGCTGGCAGCAAAAATGAATGGACTAATGTAATGACACAACAAGGGTACATCAATCAACTCTTGTTCTGACCGAGCTCGACGTCACTCGATTTGAGTAGCTTCACATCCTCCTCATTCAACTTGCTCTCAATTTTGATGGTAGATGCTAACTTGGCTTGCTTCTCATACTCTATGGCCCAGCTGTAGATAATCATCCCAACAACAGCGAGCAGCATGCCTAGAATATTTTTTATGGTGAGGGCAGAGTCGAAGAGGACCCATCCGAGAATTAAAACACAAACGGTCTTCATGTGGCCTAAAACTTGGAAGGTCGTGGCTGAGAACCGGCCAATGCAGAGGTATTGGCTCATGTTGCAAAAGACGGCAAGGGTACATGAGAGTAATATGAACAACTGTAAAAGCACAAACAATGCAAGGAAATAGGAGATTAGGAACTAATGATTCAAGGGAATCACGAAGGTAAAAAACTCATTATCGAGGGATCAAATTACTTACATTTGCTCCAGTAGAAAATTGGTACTTGAGGAGGGAATGCCCATTGAGGTAGTAGTCAATGATGGGGCCAAATAGTAGAAGAGAAACAGCTTGAATTGGCGCAGTTTTGCTCAGGAGCTCAAAAGAACCAATGCTGTACTTCTTTTGGAAAGATCCAATGGTCTGGAAGTATATGAAATGTACAACACGATTAGAATTGTATACAGAAAAGAAAAGAAAAAATCAATTAATATAGATTTCCAAGAGTAACAGCATGTGGATCTTATGCATGATTATTTGTTGCTTAAATACATTACATGAGAAAATGATAGGCTTGAAACAGGTTTTGTGCCCAAATCTCAATAGTGCATAGCTTGTGCACTATGAACTCTCTCATATGAAAAGGGAAAGGTATTTGAAAGTCCCATGTGATTTGGAAAAGGTATTTTCAAGCCAAAAATTAATGAAGGTGAGCATTTTGTACCAACACCCCTATTCCTTAGTTATAGGATGATGATGTTTCTTTTCCATTTGACAAGTATGAATATGTACAAACATTGCAAAAGTGACGGTTAAAATATTTAAAGACGTTTCAATTTTAATGTATACAAGAGATCTAGCTCACATGAAAGGATGCTCCAAGTGAGCAGGTAATGTCAGTTAGGAGCTCGAGCACATGACCACTCTATCGAAAGTCAAATTTCTTACAGACTCTCCTCAAGATCGATCCTCTATGGAAAAGAAATATTTCGTTCCCAGTTAGTAGCAGTAAACCAAAACTATACAATCATATGTGACATTCACTGACCTAGCAATACATCCACTAATCATATATCTACAATCTCTAAGTCTGTATAACTATTAATACTGACAGTTAATTCACACGAAACACAACATTATCGGCCCATCTTCACCAAACAAAATCTTATCTCAGAGACATCCATTTCACCCTCAATTATGATATAATCCATTACTTTGTACAATCATGAGTAGTATACCAACATTATTCAATACATGTGGTCCAAGATAAACATCCATCAGTTAAATAGTGTGTGACTTCGAGCACAGTGTGCATGTTAAATAATCTCCTTCAACCGCTTGGCTCATGAAACATTGTCAGGCCCATCATCATCACTAAGAATACCCTCCTCCATTCATCCTAATTCACCCTAACGATGTTTCTAACAAATATGTCCATCATTTTGTTCCTAATATATCTATATAATAAAACACAAAGAAAGCTATCAAGTGGCTCTCCTTCAATCCCCAAAAATTAAAGGCCCGGATCTAACCTCAGAAAACACATTTTCCCCCCAAAACTCAAATTCAAATCCCTCCAAAACAACTCATTTATTTATTTAATTATTTCTCTCTCTCTCTCTCTCTCTCTCTCTCTCTCTCTCTCTCTCTCTCTCTATATATATATATATACATGGACTTTTATACCCCAATTTATAATTATTTTTCACCATATACTAATGGAAACTTGGACTTTTATTTACAACTAATTATTGTCATACTATTCAAACTTCAGATACATAATTGTTGATTTACTGTTTACAAGATTTTTGATATGTTGTATCGTTTTGAAGACGTGCCGTAGGCACGTGGCCACAGGCAAATCTAGTAATAATATAACATGCATAGATTTTATAAAGTGACTGCACAAGGTGACACATACATTAATAGAATAGAGCCTTCCTTTTGTTAATATGCTTTCTAATTACACATGTTTGATGACTACTTCAGTTCAGCAAATCTATAAAACCTTTGTCGAGTGTTCCTTTAAATAGTTCCAATTTAGTATTAAAATGACATTCTAACATAAATATTATTAGATTCCAAGAATAAATAAATAGAACTAGATAATTATACGACTTTTAGAAGATCGTATTCATAAATGGCTACACATGGTGTAATAGCTACCTAGTTTACAACTGGAATTTGAAGGAATAACAAAGTGAGCTATTAGGTGGTCACTGAGAATCCATCTTAATTTACGCAATCCAAATCAATTACCGGTAGAATTAGTTGTAATAGCAAAGTATAATATATTCCAAAAAAACTAGATTAGCTGATAGAACCTTAATCTCAGTCTCTGACCATATTTCACATAAACAAAGTGGGTTCCTATAGCACATGTGGACAAACTTAACAAGCACTGTCCTGATGCACAATAGAGAAATCTTGACTAAGCTATCAAGGTTGACAGAGTTGCTAGGTTATTTAAATCTATCATCTCCCTTGATCGCTTAAGAGAAAAAATCAGGTACCTAAAAACTATGTTTCCCAAGTTATAACTAGGTGCTAGTTTACAAATCACTTGCTCTACCTATATAAACCAAAAATGACTACCATGCTGACAAATGCACAATACACAGCAATCATTTTCAGGGGAAAAGGAGGTGGGACCAAATGAATATTGCTAAACAATATGCTAAAAACAATCAGCAAAGAAAAAGATTCTGAAGGCCTGCAAAATGGAGTGGAAGCCAACGAGAAAAGGATGGAAATACCGAAATAGTTTTAATTTTCAATAGTCAAGAAGGACCAAAAGTGAATGAGTAAGAGGAAAAGACAATATGTCGATGAGCGACTGATGTCTTTGTCGAGTAAACAATAAAATGCAACGCCCATTTATCCTTCTACCTTCCCCTGGTTCCCCCACATTAACCCTTTTTTCATCTCTATTCAGTCAGTCAAAAACTTGACATCCAGGGGAAGAAATGAGAAGTAATTAAGTGAAAATAGAATTAGGAAAGTACTTAATAATTTATATCAAATAAAATAATTTACAACCATCAACCATAAAACATTATGCTGATTAAATACTTTTGCCTAGTAACTCAACTACAGTGTTTATTGTTTAAGAATGTACCAACCAATATATAAAGCTCATCATCTATATAATAAAACACAAAGAAAGCTATCAAGTGGCTCTCATTCAATAAGGTTGAAATCAATGGTCCGGATCTAACCTCACAAAACATTTTCCCGCTCAAAAGTCCCCCCCCCCCCACAAAAAAAAAAACTCAAATTCAAATCCCCAAAACAACTCCTTTATTTATATATTTATTTAGTTCTCTCTCTCTCTCTCTCTCTCTCTCTCACTCATTCTCTCTCTATTTACTCAGAAATTTATATTTTCAGATTTCATGTTTGTAAATTTACAGAATTTTTATGCATTTTTTTATTGCTCATGTTACATTGAAAATAGCAAATATCTCATAAACAGTTAAATTTTATCATTTTCCACGCTCAAAGTTCTAAGAACTTGGATTTTACACCCCCATTTATAATTATTTTTCAACATATACTAATGGAAACATGGACTTTTACTTACAACTAATTATTGTTTTACTATTCAAACTAGAGCTACATAATTGTTGTTTTACTGTTTGCAAGACTTTCATATGCTATATCGTTTCGAAGACGTGCCGTAGGCAAGTGCCCACGGGCAAATCTAGTATATTAATATTATGAAACTTTCAGTTACAATAGCCAGAAATGAACTAGTTGGTTAATAAATGGCTAAATGCAGTTTCATTGGAACAAGTAGAAACACAAATAATAACAACGAAATTTGCAAGGTAAATAGAGAAGTTGGATGTGCTCACAATCTGCTGAAGTGACGTGCAGAACACAGCCACACACGCACAAAGAAATCCCTTCATATTGATTTCCACGTCGGTCACAGTGCAAACTCCGACACCAAAGGCCACAACAACCACAGACACTATCACTCTTGTTGAGTAGTGCTTGCTATTAAGTATCCACTCCATCATGCAAACCACTGGTATGATGCTCAACTTTGAAATCTGAAATCACACAAAATAGCACAAACCAATACTATGATAAATAACACCCTACTGAAATAATAACTTATTTTCATGACAATAACAAGAGCCACACGGACCTGATAAAATCCAACAGAGTTAAGCATTAGACTTAGATTCATCGCAGTAATTGACAAATTAGCGACAACTGAGAACCACAAAAGCTCCCACAAAGGTACTTGCTTTGACACAGATATCCCCGTCGCATTTGAAATCCAACCCACCAGAGCCGTCACAGAGAAGTGGAATCCAGTTAACGTAGTTGCTGCACAAATTATCTCAAAATCAGATTCACCCAATCCAAATCTCATCAAATCTCCATTTCAAACAGAAATTAATAACAATAATCACAATCCCCATATCAATCTGATATAGATCCAACAAAAATTGGGCGTTTGATCTATCAAAATCAATTCTTTTCTTTTTGTCCTGTTACCACCTACAAAATTCCCAGGACAAAAACTAACCATATCCAAAATCTACCAAATTATCCAAAAAGTAAAAACTTATTTTTTTTAGGTGTTGGTTAAGATTCCACATTGTTTAACATGCTAACCCTCATCAAATTGTAATCAAACTTGTAGCTTGGATCTATCAAAATCAATTATTTCCTTTTTGGCCTATTACCACCTACAAAATTCTATGGCAAAAAACTAACTTTTGGGTGTTAATTGAATTTCTTCATTGTTTAACATCCTAATCCGGATCAAATTGTAATAAAAATATCATCTTAAAATCAAAATTAGGGATAAATAACACAGATCCCACAAAAATATCATCATTACATCAAAACTAATCATAATTAACACAGATACTACAACAGATCTCATCTTTATATCAAAATTAATCATAATTAACACAGGTCCCAGATTCAATCCCAGATCCACGTACAAAACTCAATTATTCCAAAAAGTACCAAAATCAAATACACGAAATTAAGATTACCGAATACGAATCCGTATCCACTGGGGGACATGAGCTGCTTGTTGACCATGATGATCCCGACAGAGCTGACGACGTTCATCGCCCAAGCTCCCATGTTCGACACCGCTGGCTTCTTCTCCGACTCCATTTCCCCCTAATTCGCCCCAAAATCGAATCTTTGAAATCGTACTAGAAAGGACGAACGAAAGAAGCAACCTTTGAATCTCAAATAGGATCAGTGAATGCGGAGGATTTAACGACGACCGAGTCAACACCGAGGTCAACACGGAGGAGGGAAAAGAGAAGGTCGATGGGAAGCTCGCATTTAAAGAAAGAAGAAGAGGAGGAGGAAGAAGAAGAAGAAGAAGAAGGTGAAAAAATATTCGGTTTTTATTTTATTCTTTATTATTAAATATTGGCTCCTGTAATTTTTTTGGTAATTTTATTTTTGCATTTTTGGATCTACATAACGGAAATGGATTGTGACAGCTGAGTATAACGGTGATTGAGAATGACGCCGTTGAGTGGGACACGTGGCGGGGAGGAATTGGTGGGTTTGGTTAACCTAATATTAACGACCGTTAAGCAATGTTAAGTCTAATTAAGAAATTTATTTAATTGTTTATTACAAGGATGTAAAGTGATTTTTATTACCTAAGTTTGTTTTATTTTTTCTATTAATGGCGATAGACCAACTTTTCTATATGTCACACATGGGGAGTAAGAATAGTACGAGGGAAAGGTATCTAAATTTTAAATAATTAAATTATTTTTTTCCTCTTTTAAGCCCAAAGAGATTCTAGATTGTTTTTTTGGAAAACTACGGTCGTTTATGGAGGTTTTCTTAGGAAAGAACAATGTCTGTTAAAAAATAAACTAAATGGCGTTTGCTACGTGGAAATGTGCAAGGAAATCTCATAATCCCTATTAGGTTACCTTGTTTGGTACGTGACAAACATAGTTTTGGAAGGAATGATAGATTTTCATGGAATTCAAAATTCTTTGCATTCCCCAAAAAACCATGGAATTTGAGAATTTTCATAGAATTTCTATAACAAACAATAAAATAATCCCAAAAAACTAGAATAAAAAATATATTTCTCCCAAAAATCATGGGATTTGAGCATTCTCATGTGATTTCCATAACCAAAAAAAAAAAAACCAGAAAACTAGAATAAAAAATTACAATAATAAAAGATTACCGGAAATACAATGTACTATACCAAACGCGATAATGCAACATTTTCAGGAATTTTCATTCCCACTCTTATATTTTCGGAAATCCTTTCATTTCTAGGAATTTTTCAATCCGTGTACCAAACGCCACCTAAGAACAGTGTTTGTCAATGGAGATAGATCAACTTTTCTATATGTCATATGGGGACTAAGAATAGTATGGGGAAAAGGTACCTAAATATATAATTAAAATGATTAAATTATTTTTTTCTTTTTTAATTCAAAAAGGATTCTAGATTTTATAACAGTGTTTATTTGAAAAATAACACTCGTTTATAGATGAGTTTTTTTTTTTTTTTTTTAAACGAAGAACAATGTGTGTTAGAAATTAAAGTTATTTTGGGTCAGATCTGGATTCGGTAATGGATTGTATAAAGTTTCACTGTCTTTTCTCCCTGCTTGAATTAGATGAGTTTCAATCCTCATATTGTATGATGTATTTCAACATGTCTCGTATATTATTTATTGAAATTTGAATAGAAAAACTCTATTATATAGTGAGGACTTAACCGGTTGTTATCTTCATTCCTTTCAGAAAGTATTTTTAAAAATTGTTTATTTTGCTAGTATTTGTTTGTAACTATTGTGCTAACCTTCATGTTGTATTTCTTACATATTTTTTGGGATATGGGTAACACACACAAGGTATGTTGGAGGCTATTAACATCATGCTCTAGTTGCTCTTTACCTGTAAACATCTTTTTAATAGATCACGAGAAAATTTTCTAACTGGCCTATGATTTTTTATATATTTAAACTCTATATTACATGCATTATTATTGAAAATTTCATTTTATAAACAACTTGTGTTAAATTTTTGACAAATGAGATGAAGGAGATATGGTACAATTGACATTTTCCTAACTAACCAAGCATGGCATGGAAGCTCACATGTCTGCTTCTCAGGTCTAGTGCCTGCTTAAAGGCACAGCGCTCCTCTCTTTCTGTGAGCGCTAAAGTTTCTTTAGCTGCTCAGATCCGATATAGGGAGCTCCCTCCGTTGCCAGAGGATCTGCCAGTCGATTCGCCTTTAGGATCTGTTTTCCAAGTTCAATTTGATACCCTCTTTAGTGATGATATGTGCTCTCTTGCTTCTGGCATGAGCATTTTTTTAGACTCATCTTCACCATCTCCGTTTAATTCTATTCATTCTCTTGAATCTTCCAGAGTTTTGGAGTTCAATTGTTTTAATAATTAGTTGCTCTTGGAATATCAGCGGTCTAGGTAGCTCTCCGAAAAGAGAAGCTATCTATGACTTGATATATTCGTCGAAATGTGATATTATTTCTATTCAAGAATTTAAGCGTGACTATATCCTTGATCCAGCTAAGAGGCCCTTGGTGGTAAATTTATTACTTAATGGATCAGTTTAGACGCAGTTAATTCACGCAGAGGTATTCTCCTCGGCCTCAAACCCTCTTTCTTCACTCTTGTCTCGGTTCTTAGGATGAAAATCTTCTTAATTGTGGTTCTTCGGTGGAATGATTTGAACCAACTTCTCACTGTGGTCTCTGTCCTTCCACTCCTGAGCTTAGAAATGTATTCTAAGACGATATTAAGTCTTTCTGTGGCCGGATCAATGGACTATGGTTCTTTTGTGGGGACTTTAATGTCACGGAATTTGGTCATGAGCGTTCGGGTAACTCGGCTAGAATTCACTATTCCTTTTTAATGGCTGTATCCGGTCTTTAGACCTCATTGGCCTCCCATATTAATGGGAGGCAATTCACTTGGTCTAATCACCGTTTATCTCCATCCATGGCTAAACTTGATCATTTTCTGGTTTCCCAATATTGGATATCCACTTTTCATAACTCCTTCGTCCAAGCGTTCCCTAATCCCTTGTCTGACCATATCCCCTTGTTGAAATATTTTGGTTGGATGACCAAATTTTCGTCAACATGATTACTCAATGTCTCTCCTCGGTGGTGGGTTCTGTCGGTTTAGCCCAACTTCTTCTTAAGCTCCATGCCGTTAAATATGGATGTAAGATTTGGAGTCGAGCGAGATTTGGTGACACTAACCGCCTAAAACGTTCTTTTCTTAACTCCATTCACCTCATTGATCAACTTGAAGAATGTGCCATCGACTTTCCTCCTATCTTGGGATATTGCTATGATAGCGCTTATTTGGGTTATTTGGAAGGAGAGGAATGCTGGAATTTTTACCAAGAAAAACGTACGATTGATTTCATCACTAATGACTTCATCCATTTTGTTCATCTATGGTCTAATTTACTCTCCCCTAGTAACATGGAGGCTCTCAAACTGCACCTTCTTGATGATGTGGTTCTTTCGCTTGTTCACTTGGGGCTGAACTTTGCTCCTTAGCTTTGTTTTTTATCAACTTGTTCATAACATTTTCAATTGTTTGTGGATGCAGATGTGAAGCTTAGTCCAATGAGGCTTCCTGTTTCTTCTCAATCCCCTCTACGTTTTGGTCGTCGATGTTGCTTAGCTTTGCTACAGATGTCTTTTTGGTTGCTGGTTATCTATTTGCTCTGTTGTTTATTTTGCTTACGTCTACTGGTTGTTTGTGTTATTTTGGTGTGCACATGGGCCCTTCTCCGGTCTCTGTCTTTTTTTCTTGTTTGCCTCGATGTGTTTTGAGTTTATCTGTTTCGGGCTGAGGCTCGGCTTGCTATTTGGTTGGCGCTGCCTTGACTCATTAGTCCGTCAGTGCAGTGCGTCTACTGTGTTCCTAATGTATGGGTTCTTGCTCGCTGGCTGAGTAGCATTCGAGGAGCTCTCTAGTTTTAGTGCAGATATTTCTTTTCCAGCCCCATTTGTGTTCTTGTTCTCTTTCAATGTTTGTTGTATGGTGCGAGTTTCAACACCTTGTTTTATTGTTGTCTTCGATAGGGTTGTATGGTGTGTTTCAACACCTTCTTTTTGGTTGTCTTCGATGTGGTTATATCTTTCTTTGTACGGTGACTCTTATCCTCTATCTATGTATCGCGGCTGGAGCTTTCGCTCTATCCTATTACGTCAAAAAAAAACCAAACAAACAGTTAATGTCATTATGAAACTAGATTCTAATTAAACGAAAGAGAAAGGTTGAGAAATATATCAATTGTGATGCACTATTTGTTGGGAAAATTACTGACTGGGGATCTTATTGAGTTATAGGATGCAATCAACACAAACCATTAAACACATACTAGATCATACCAAATACACCAAAGCAAACACAAGTTTGTCCCGGTTGGGGTTTTCGCCTTAATCCGGGGAAGAACAAACCCAAAAAGTTATTCAACTAGAGAAGATAAAAGAATATTACAATTCTCACAACGATCCTCTCTCAAACCTCATCAGCAAGTACTAGTTGTTTACAATTAGAGAATCACTCAATTTCTCTTTCAATGAAGTATTATCTCTCTCATGGCTCTCAATGGAGGTCAATAACAACAATATATAGAGATATAGAGAAACCCTAGTTAGATATCTTGATACAATAGCCATTGGATAATTCTGAAGAGATAACCCTACGATAAGAGTCGTATGATCGACTTGAAGAGCAAGTTGGGGTTCTTACGAATCACCAAGACCCGACCCAAATAATCCATCAGCGTCGAGTTCGGTCGACCGCGCCCCAAGGTCGATCGACCATCCCCCTCTCGGGAACTCCTGCATAGTAGGGCGGTCGACCGCACCCAGGACGGTCGACCGCAACCTGCTGCTGACTGTTTCCCCTTGCTTCTTGATAAGGGCATCAATTCTATTTAATTTGGTATTTTATTTCAGTACTATATTTATTTTTGGCAATTATAGCCATATGTAATCTTTCTTTTTGCATTAGAATATTTTTGAGATTTTTAGAATCTTTTGAGATTTGTATTAAAATTTGTTTTGAGCCTATTTATAGGCCCTGAGATTAATGAGAAAGATATGTTATTCTTGATTAAAATTATTGCGTTGAGTTTTGCTCTTCATCTTCTCCTTTGTGTGATACAATTGAGATCCAACTTGTTAAGGTTTGTGATAAATCATAATACAATTTTAGGGTTAGTGATTAACTTTAAAATCTAACCCCAAATCCCCAAATTAAAACAAATCCCAAAATCCAAAACCCTAATCTCTCCCACCTTCTTCATCCCTACCGGCCTATACTCCCAGCCGACCTCTCCTACCCTACATCCCGACCAAACCCATCTCCTCACTCATCCTCGAAATCTCCATCGTCTTCCTCCTCCAACCCGACCAAACCCATCGCCACCATCATCCCCAAAATTTCCCATCGTCTTTTCCCTCCCAAAACTCGATGCCGAACCCCACCTCCTCTCCTCCCGTCGACCCAACGCCCCAGGCCAAGTCCCCACCTCCCCCGTCAACCAGTGCACCCCGACGCTGCAGAGCGTCGACTCACGCCGCCGCCTTCACCGCTCGACGCCCTCCCGCCGTCGAGCCATGTCGGCCAGATCCCGTGGTCCCCATCCCTGCCGAGTGCTGCCATTGCTCTTGAAGTTGTTGCTGCCATTACTGTCTCCTTGATTGCTGTGCTCTTCGCTGTTGTTCAACCTGAGACTGAGATCTACACTGAGTTCTTCGAACCCTCGCTATACTCTTTCTAATTTACAAATATTTGTGTTATACTGCTTTATCACTTATCATCTCTATTATATTATCTGATTTGCCTGTCGCCCACAAAAACAATTGAGATTGAGTGTTCTACTTGCTTGATTATAGTATGAATCAATATTGAATCTTTTACTTGCTAAGAACACTTAGGAATTTAATTATTGATTGTTATAATTGAATTATTAATTGGGATTGTTAAACGTGATTCAGTTCTTGAAAATCTATCAAACCAATTAACTGTTTAAAATTTCTAACTTTAATCCGCATAACGTGTTGATAAAATAAATCCGTTAAGATTCTTGGAAATTCTCTATTTTAGGGTTAGTTTTATATCACTTCCACTCCGTCTCCGATCGTCTCGATTCCTTCATCGTCTCATCGTCTTCTTATCCAACACAGTTTGCAAGACTTAAACCCAACACTAATCAGCTTAATTTCCCATATAAATTTCTTAACACTTTGAACTGAACGCTACTGAACTTGGAATTGAATCTTTGATTAATATTGTGTTGGTACTATTTGTGTGTTAAATTTGATTTTCTTTTAAAATTCATTTATGCATCCATCAATTATAAAATAGTTCCTCTTTAATTTTCATTTTTAATTAAGGGTCAATTAAGAGTTAATCAAAATTAAAATAGTCAATTATTGACTTGATGGCCATTGTTTGAGACACTAGTCATCCGACTCATCCCTGCCATTGATAAAGGAATATTTAAGAATATATTAGTCCAAGATTCACAGTTAAACTCCTACCATGTGCTCCATCTCTAATCTCTAATATCTAATATCTAATCTCTAATATTATAATGGGAGAAGTTAGTGTCATTTGTCATTTTGTCATTCAACCAACATGTGCAACGCACGTACAAAATTAATATAAAAGAGATTTCCGGTTCAAATCTTTCCTACGTCAGAGTTTTTATTTTTATTTTTTGAAATTATTAAAACGTGCATGGCACGTGTAAATTACTAGAACAGAATAATTTTCAATGATGGAAATATAAGTATAATATTTGTGTGTATTTTTAAGTAAAGGTAGATCCATACAACTGAGGGTGAAAAGAAGTTATTCATCTGAGATGAATTCAAATACTCGTAAGCCCAAAAGGTTAATATAAACTTTTAAACACACAGGACAGGATAACAGAGTTTTTTTTATTTTATTTTATAATAATATTAATGAGAATTAACGAACCAACCGGTACAATAGGATAACAGAGTTATCTTACCTTATTGACATTTATGATCGATTTCCTTTTCATTTTTGATATAAAATCTAAATTTTGAAGAAAACATTCTAAAAACAGGCAGTTAATACATCACTCTCTCTGGTCCCTATGTTAATAGATCTAACAGGAATCGAAGGAGTGTGTTTCTATTCCTATTATTAGGTAATTGCGAAGATGAAGAAGATACCAGAATCTCGTCCAATAATACGAGCTTCCAAAATTGCCTTGATATGAACCTTGAACCTGTTATGTCAACCACCAAGCTGATAACATTTTAAATTTCACACTTCAATGTTTGGTTACTTTATGTTTTCGAACAATTTACCACTAAAAAGCTATAGGAAAATGTATATGCGTGAAATTAACTAATTAAAGCATTAATGTTCATGTAAATTATTAGGATCGGCTATTTATTTTTTACCTAACAACTGATATATGAATTTTTCTTTCAATTATCAAATATTTTGACTGATAAAACAGTGGTCATACACAACTGTCTTGATAACTTTGTTTTTTTGTTTTGAGCCCCACCCAAAAATTTAGAGTATAAAACCACCTCAAATTGTGATAACTCACCAACCTCCATTTGGAATATGTGGATCTGCGATCGACATGAATGAGGACAACACTAGTCTTTCATGACTTTGTATATTATTGTCGTCCACTCTTTAATTTGTTCAGGTATATTCAAGGATCAAAGAAAAATTCCTTTTCTTTTCCTCCCCTCTTTGTTTCTGTCATTTATTGGTTTATCCTCGCAGTGCAGTGTCATGTCCTCCCACGTCTACGTGAAGGGCCACATGCCAAGGCAGGCCCAACACTTATTGAGGCCTAAAGCGAACTCCGAAATGAAGTATTTTAAACACTTATAATAATATTTTGTTAAAATTAATACATTTTTATTTAAATGTTATTTTTCGGGCTTTTTGAGATGCAAAATCATTTATTATATTTGTTGCCGCTGAATTCGGGTGTGGGGGCAGCTGATGAGATTTGTAGGTTCTTGAGGAACTCACAAAGATCTACCCCTTCTTCTTCCTTGCGAACTGGCTGGCTCCTTGGTGCTCCCTTGTGACCTGCACAAACGTTCGAGACACCGGGATGGATCCCGATAACGAACCCTCCGACGGTCAAGTCAATACACGGAAAAGGAGAGGGAAAAAAGCTCAAGTGTGCAAAGTGTGATCACCTTTTACAGTGGGAGATCAGGGGGGGTTTATATTCGCCAACGGGATCTCCTTCAGGATCAGGTAGAATCCCTCCTTTCCGGTGTGGCAGGATACGAGTGGTTATAACCACCTCCTCCAAATCAGGGAGAACCAGGACTTCCTCCAATCCTGTTGAACTGGCCCCTAACGGGTTAAGACCCGTTCTCAACTGGTTGGGTCCGTTCATTGGTTAGCGGGTCCAGGATGAGGGACCCGGTTCCCATTTCGGACCCGTCTGTAGGCGAGATTACCATCTTGCTCCTGGGACTTTGAGATTCACGACCGTTTTGAATGGTTCCGATTTAATCCCATTTTAAGCCATATCAATATTATTGTAACCAGTTTCGGGCTTTTTGGTATGTGTGGAGGCCTTTAGTATTATATATTATTGTAATCAATTTCGGACTTTTTGGTATGTGAGGAGGCCTATTTCGGATTTTTTTGTATGTGAGGAGGCCTTTATTCTTTAGATATTTTTTTTTTTGGGGAGGCCTAAAGCCCTAGCTTTGGTTGTTTTATCCTTGAGCTGGCCCTGCTGGCAGATGCGATTCTCATCTGAAATTGTGTTAATTTGATACAGAACCACACAAAAAAGGTGTTTTAACTGTGTTATGTTGACGATCACTAACCACATGTTATGATAGCGATGACGAGGAGCAGTAAAGTTTTGTTTTATTACAAGGTTTTAGCAGAAGAAAAGAAGTTCAGTAGTACATATTGAGAACGTGTCAAAACTATCTTGCTGTAACGATGAACTCTGCTGACATGATTTCAGGTGCAGGAAATTTTTTCTAATTCTGATAATAGAATGACTCAAATGCTCTTGAAATATACAAAGTAATTAACATGACAATGTTGGTAGTAAGAAGATGGGATTCTTTCAATCATAGTCATTATTGTATCCTTAATAAGTGTCGGAAAATATAATATAAATTACAACATAATGCAAGTATAATACAAAGTGTTACACTAATATATTTATATGAGATACCTCATGTGCTGCAACATGGCAGATGATTCCTTGTCACAAGGGGGAGTGTACCTAACAGCAAAAGAGATTGTGATCAATAATCTAGTAATTTTTTTAATGAGAAATGATTGTGATTTGAAGAAAAATATAGAATGGACCAGGCTGTTGAAGTGTTGAGTACTCGCACTGTTCAATTGATTGATTATTCAATCTATTCAGTTCATCATTCATTCAGTCTGTAACCTTGAACTCTTCTCTTTCTCACAGAAAGTTAACAGCTCAGTTACTTGGTCTTATTATTGCGATCATCGGTCTTTTAAAACATAGAACCTGACAGTATAAGACTGGAATTAACATGGTTGTTGTTATCATCAGAATGGAAACAACCAGCAACTCAACAGTTCAAAATCTTGGATTTTAGTTTAGCTAATCGTTGGTTTTTTGTACATGCTGACATTATTGACTGGAAAAAAAAGAGAAGATATAAGGCCAATTTTGTCTAAATCTAATAATCATGTAGGTCCAGCTACGAAGAGTATTGCTTGTTTGGTTTGGTGTAGTTGCATTTGTCAGAATAGATTTCTAATATTTGTTGTTTGTGATTGATAGATGTAGCTGAAGAGAGGAGCCGAAGTGGTACTAAATAAAATGAGAGAATAAACCATGTAATGCAGTTGCGATTAATTCAAGTGCAGTTCCAACTGTGATGCAGATCGAGCTGTAAGTGTGGCTCTCTAAGGCAAGTTTAACTGAAATTTTTGTAGCAACAGTTGTGTGCAATTGCAACTACGACAAACCAAACAGATCCATAGACACGCTTCATCGTCATCATCTAAAGTAACAGTAAAAAAAAAGATGACAAAAGTTATGACAACCTGATGCCAACCTTCTCTTACGATATAATTTTTAAGAAATGGATATGTGAAAATTGCTCAACAAAAACAATTTCAAGACTTGTCCCTCAAGGTAGGAACCCTCAAAAGAAGTAATCTCCAATAAATCCAATCCAAACATCAACAAATATATAGTGCAGTTTCTTCAGTAATTGAAATATAGTGCAGTTACAGATGACTAAAATAGAATTCAATACAACCACAACAACAACAACAAAGCCTTTCTTGAATCCTTTTGTCTGTTAAAAGTTTCATTAATCCTCTGTTAAATTAACAACTCTAAAAGAATTTCTCTTGACTGCATGAAGTAACCATTAAAACAAAAGAAAAACTTAGGAACCAAGATTGCCAAGCCAGAACAGCAGAGGGAACTGAGCCACAGCCATGAAGATCAAGAGATAATGATGCCTATTGCTCTCATAGCTCCTTGAGCCCCCCAAGAGGACCCTTTTCATGGTCTTCACCAAAAAAACACCCATACAAACGCACATCCACGGCAGCAAGAAGTAGTAGGAGTAGCTCCACAGGATCCTCGAGAAAACAGCAAGGGACATGCTGGCAAAGGCATAGCCGCCATAAGCGACTATGTCCAAGAGTGGGGCCTCCCCACTGCCCATGGAGAATAGAAGACCTTTTAAGAGGAGGACCTGCATGAACCAACCTACTAATCCTTTCGTGAACTGCAAGCTCAAAGCTTCTGGGGTAAACCTGAATAGGCGATAATAATTGAAGGATCTGTTAAATGAGTGCCTCCTCAAAGTTATTAGCATGTTAATCTCAACATGAACTTTCTAACATTTCATCATTAATTTAAAACAAGCGATAAAACGAAGAAAATCATGCAGAATTTAAGGATACCAAAACTTTCAAGATCAAATTATAAATATTGTACAATAGTTTTAATGAAGATGACTGCATAATGTAAATAAATTTTTGTTTAGTTGGCTTAATTTTATCCAATCTAATTGAGCTTTATCTATGCATGCAGACAAAGTATGATGGTGTCAGTTAGGTGCCTCAAATTTGGGAGAAATTAAGGTTGGAAGTCTAAGAGCACAAAGTTTATGGTATGAAAAGACATTCTATAAGGTTTGGAGGCCAAAATGAGTAAGAGGCTTACACATGTGAATTTATTTTACTGTGTACTAAAGAGGGAGATCATAAATTGTTTACCCATGACAAACGCACCTTCCCAAAACACCTAATGAGAAACCCGTGAGAACTACATAAGTAGCAAATGCCATGAAAGGTATGTAGAGATCTGGGGCGTTTATATCGTGCATTGGAGGCTTGTAAGAAAGCCTTCCTCCAACGGGTTCGGTTATCCTTGTCCAGTGGCCCTGAATTCAAACCAAGAAAGAGAATTAGAATCGAGGACTAAAATAGTGAAACTAATTAATAAAGTGGAAGGGAAATGATACTTACCCTGTGTAGAAATGGGAACAAAATCACCTTGAGTTTGTTCCTCACATACTGACCATTTACTTGGAAATAATATTGTGGATCAGAAAGATATTGACTAATCTGTCCATACATTGTTGAATATAGTTAGGTTGCAAGAGGGAGAAAAAGATATTGCTTAAACATTTATTTTAAAACCAAGGAAATTACATTGCTTTGCATGAACTCGGAGCTTGACCCTAAGAATTTTTCACCATATGCTCCCAGACCACCACGTATGAGTCCAGAGCTAGCTCCATAGAAAGCATTTCCAAATGGACTAGACTGAGGGTTTGACTGGGGTCTTTGCATTCCAAACTGGCTTTCCAAATTACCTTCCATTTCTTCAGTATATGAAGCTACTCCTGTTAGTATCAGAACGAACGGAGATACTTTTGCTGTAGTCGGTCTTTCAAAAAACAAGTAAACTCGCTAAAAGAAGAAAGTTGATTTTCTAGACAGTAATACCCTTGTCAAGTTATTTTTTCCACCAAATAGTGATAGTAATCTACAAAGGAATTAGCCTTAACAAATAATCAGTTTTCCAGACACCAAAAAACAAAACTTCAACAAACATAACAAGCAGCAGGCAATCATAGGTCATGTACTAACAATTTTCTCATGCTTATTGAGACGCCTTGGTTTTTGAAACTCCCCATAAGATTATCACTAGCAATTGAAAATAAAAGCAGCCTTAGAAGATAGTATTTGAGTTATATCTCAGAGATTGAGAAAGGATTATTGGATTGAATATAATTGAGTACAATGTCTCATATATATAAGAAGAGGGAAGCAAATACTAAACTAATACATACTCAGATATGGGACTAAATATCTAATATAAAATCTAACAATATCTTACAGAACCAAGCATTCGGTTCCAGAGTTATATGCCCCGAGTTCTTCTAAGTTGTAACATAACCCTTTTCCCCTCCAACTTGTGCAGATCCCGAGCAACCCTAGAAACACCGAAAAGGCAGCTCCCAACAAATTGCAATCACTAGAAGAAGCAAACTAGACATCTATTCCTACACAAGTGACCTAAACACATAATCGTTTAATAAGAGCATTCCATTCGCATTAAGTTTTCAAGCCTCTTTCTTTTTTTCTCTTTCTTTTTTTAAATGAAAATGAGGTCAACTAAGAAACAAGGATCCACAACCTGGCACCAATCCTCTGATATTCAACGTCAAATTGCTAACATTCCATAGTCCTCATGACACATCAATGCCCACATTGAATCATCCTAGAATAATGCTATACACAACAAATTAGCTACAAGGAATTACATTTGAAACACTAAGGCTATGCATAGCCAAAATCTAATCAAAATCGTATCTTTTTTTCACCACAACCAGCATAGTAGCATTCTACCAACTTCATTTGCATTTGGGTATCTCAAAAATCCATTATTTTGTATATAAACATATATATATATATATATGTATATATATATAATCAAGAAATTGATGAACATGGGCTTTGGGGAATAATATCAGATCTCGGTATATCTCAAAAAGATGGTAACAGATCTACGTCGCTGCAGTCACCGCCGGTGAGAATACGTACCAGTTCAGGAGCGGGAACGAGACGGAGAGAAGGACGGCCGACCAGATCGCGATGCAGGGTTGGAAAAAGGAATGTGGAATTTTGCGGGGGTTGTAAATGAAAGAAGAAACAAGAGGTAGGAGCTGAGAAAGACGGAAAAGGTATATGCACTCGTGAATTTTTTACCAAACTGTCCCACTTTTTCAAAGTTTTCCCCAAACTATCCTACTTTTTTTTAAAATTCCCAAACTACCTCACCCGCTTTCTGAAAAAACGAGTGTGGTTAAAACATCTTCGCTTTTTTAGAAAACGAGTGAGACTTTTGGTTTTCAAAAGTCTAGACTCTCTTTTTGAAAAAGCGACTTGTTTTTAACCAAACTCGCTTTTTCAAAAAACGAGTTTGGTTATTATGATAAATACTTTCAAAAGTGGATTAGTTTGGTAAATACTTTCAGAAAGTGGATTAGTTTGGGTAACAAGTTCTTTCTATATCACATTGTCACTTCATCTTCTTTAGGCTACTATATATGAAATCGTTTGTCAGGGCTTTCTATATCACATTGTCACCTAATCTTCTTTGATCATGATTTTATAAAGTTAGCAACTGTTTAGCAGTAGTCGAGTATATACATGGCATTTTTCAGTATATACATATGTGTTTTAAGTTGTCGAGAATGAGCCCATAGATACTTCCAATCAATCTCAGCTTTTGGCCCACCCAATCATGTGCGCTGGGTTCTTGCGCCAAAAATTTTTCTATTAAAAGGGTGGTTGTAACTTCGTCCATGGCTGCTGTTACACATAATGGTAGACCACAAAAGCCTGATGTGGTAATTGATGAAACATGGTTCTCTAGTTCTGAATATTGTCATCAGCCTAAGGTTTTCTCATAATATATTGTTTTGTATTTCTTTCACTTGTTTTGAAAGCCCGAGTTTATTTTTTCCCAACAAAGAAGAAATTCTCTCTTGATCATTTTTTTTCTTTGTTTATATTGTTGTTTATGAATTGTTCATTCTGTTTATGAATTGTCCATTGATTTATTGATAGAAGCATCAACATATGCCAATTCAGTATTTGGGCGGATAAATGTCAAAAATGTTGTCGAGGCTCTGTCACGCCCCGCTTCCCAGAATACGGAAGCACAGGCACGTAACTGAGGCCCAGCGAATGATGCGGATACATCATTCATAAGCTGTAAATTTAACTCAACAACAAGATAACAATTTCAACCACGATAACATATAAAATCACAACAGGATAACAAAGTACATGAATATTACATGAACATAACCAACAACTGGAAAGAAACATAGTTACGGGTCATACACGCCCGGATTACAACAAGGATTACATGAATAAACATGAATTAAAATAACATGAAACTAAACAAGACTAGCATCTCTGCTCGGCAACACCTTCAAGTAATTTTCCATCTGGACCTGCAAGTATATTATTACAAAGGAAGAGAAACAAGAGGTACCCGTTAATGCAAGTCACGGGCCGCAAGTGGTACAAGCTACGAGACAAAAATAGAATGAAACAAAAGCAGGAAAACGAGCAAGGAATCAAGAATTATATAGTAGAGCAAATACAACATGTGACAGAATTAAGAACAAGACCTCATGGAACAAATAACGTGCATGTGAACAAGTAAATAATCCATAAGAACATGTAACATGTAAACGAGTAAGCAAGTAAACGTGTCAACATGAACGCGTAACATGTAAACAAGTAAACTAGTCATCATAACCATGTAACATGTAAACGGATCATGCAAGTGTACGTGTAAATATCATGTCTTTTATTAACCTAACTAGGTAGCACTTCATGCATCCCATACTACATGGTTGCTACTCGCAATCAAGTGAACGTTTAGACTAGTGGTGGATTCTATAGGTCACGTACTCGGGAAAGTTGTATCTTGTTCGAGATACGTGCATGTGGACATAGTGTAACGTAGCGTGAAACATGTCAAGTAGCCTGTATTTAGCAAACTTGTAACTTGTAACTTACAAATTGCAGCGAGGAACCACGAGCCCCCGACCGAGTACGCTCTTCTATTTTGCCCACTACTAAATCTTTTCCCTTTATACCCCGGCTTGTTATCTTTTTAATTACAATCAAACATGAACAAAAACTACATGCAAGAACAAGGACGGGTAACATGGCAAGGGTAACATGACAAGATCAAGTATCAAGACTTATACAAGGCAGGAGACATATTTCAGGACTTATAGAACATGTGATGCAACTAATGATATGCATAACACTTAACCAAGAAATAAAGATATTATAACAACATGCAACCTAGTAACAAGCAATTCATGCACAATATCATGTATAATAGTATATATGTGAATCGTGTTCATGCAAGGGACATGGCAACAAAGTATTCGTGATCTTGTACGAATACGGGATACGGATCATGTATGGAAACGGATATCAATTCGACTTATGAATGCGAATTGGAGTCAAATAATAATATACTTGCGGTATTTTTACAAAGGCTTGTACTAGAACAAATAAAATTGTACAAGAGACACTTGCCTGTTAGTTGACGACGATGAAATTAAATATAGAATAACGGGATCAGTATCCCGGGCAGGAGAACAAGTGCGAGATAATTTATGGCAGCCACGCCAAAGTCAGCAATCTTCCAAAAACAGCAAACTCCAAATAGTAAGCAGCAACAACTGTTTGTCAAACGGTTGTTGAGTTTGACTCTCTATTGATTTTCTTTATGAGTTGAAAGTGATGAATATTCTTCTCCAGCTGATATTAATGTAGGTCCACATTGTCTACAGCCCCCTTAAAACTCTGGTGTCAACTGTAGATTGATATACTGGTCCACAACCATGATACTGTTGACTCTGATTTTAGTATCTTGGTATTCTTCTAATAATTCGAGATTACAATAACGAGGACTTTTCTCAAACCATTTTAAGGGGTTGTTAGAATAGAGTGGTCCAGCTAAAACTCATGGTTTCCTTTGCTTCCCCTTTGTGCCGTGGTATCAAACGGTTGTTGAGTTCGAGATACTGTTTGTCAAATGGTGCAAATAAGCGAAGATTATCCATACCAATTAGACAATCAGTTTCGAGGACATTTGGGAGTAAACCAAAGTCGAACGAATATGTTTCCATAGTGTTGTGGATATCAGGAATTTGGACTTGAAGTCCTACAACCTTATGGGTAATCGGACATTGTTTGCCCATAAAATCGTTTAACATACCTTGTTTTGTTAAAGGTGTTCTATATTGAAGCGGGATAAACACCTCTTGTAAAAGACTAGCTTCTGCTCCAGTATCTATTAGAGCATGAAGAGTAAATTCTTGATAGTCAGGGATACATATTGTAATGGGAATATAAATATGTAATTGAGCCGCTTTTCTTAAATCAATAGAGCGAATCATTTTGATGAAGTTGAGAAAAAGGTATCTTTAGAGTTTGCTGTTGGTCAAACTCCCTTTCGCGTTGTTCTTCGCGTTGTTGAATTAATTTTCGGGTATTACCCTCGATAGGTGCAAGTCGTTCTTGTTGAACACTTGCTCTAGAAGGGAATAACTCTGGTAGGGCTGAATGAGTTGAAAGTGATGAATATGATCGTTGTAAGGATGGGGTAGAAGAGGATCCTTCAACAGCATTCATCCTTGTAGTTGATATTGTATTTCCAGATGCCGTAAAATATTCAATTGGTACTGGAATCCTTGGTTTTAAGGATTTGATAAAGACTTGCATATCTTGTTCCATTTTAAGGTGTCGAATGTCTACTAGGCGAGGTTGAATTGTTTTTCCAATTCCAACTTCGAATAGTTTGACAAAGTTTGTAGGGGTTATGGATTTAAATGTAGATGTATCATTTAAAGCCATACAATGTTCCCATTGTATTCCTAAAACCTTTGAACCGGGTAATAGTTCGATACCTTGTAAATTTATAGAAAGTGTACAAGTTTTATCGATATTTTTATCGTCTAAACTTATACAGAAATCAGGATGTATATTTACTCCAAATAGTCTGTGTGCAAAATTAGATTTAGCACCTCCAATAATACTGCTTAAAGGATTATTGATGATACGTTCATCCATGCACACGAGCATTATAGGAGTATCGATTCCAGAACGGAATAGACCCGTAATTTTTACTTGAATTAATCCTATATGAAGATACTTCATTTTAGGATATTTTTTCTTTAATTTATCTATTTTTTGAACATCAAGGAGCTTAACAGAAGAGAAATCTTCGTCTCCTTTTAGTTCTATATTGCCTTGCATTCTTTCGAACACATAGCAATGTTGATTTAAAAATCTAGACTTAAAGGAAGGATTTTTATATATTTCCTTTTTATCTGAATGAGGAATTGCCTCTTTCAGTTTTTCGAGATCTTTGTCTGTAACGATGAATTGTTCTCCCATGCTATCTTGAATACTGGTGTTAGTTACTTCTTCAGATGTTATCTCATCAGAAGTTGTAAGTGTATTCATATATATTCTATATTCAAAATGTGTCTCTTGTTCTTTTGGATTAGAACTAGAGCTAGATGCATGATATTTATTAGAACTTTGAGAAGATGATGGTTGATCTTCTTTAATGATAGGAAGATCTTCATATTTATGGATTACAAGTAATCCAATTGGATCACCTTTCTCTATTTTGTAGTCCTGATCAGTAAGACTAGTATTCTTAAAGATTATGGCTGGTCTTTCGATAGCCATAGGTTCTATATATCCGCTAGTGATAAAGATATTGTTTTGGGCATGTCTTGGAGTCGTATGGATGATACCATAGTATCCAAGAGGTATTTGGATTATAAATTCCAAATGCATAAGTGTTGATCTATATCGTTTTAGATAATATGTTTTACTAGAGAATACTGTATAGCCTGCAACATATAGTTTTCCCTTGTGAGGTAACATAATATCTTCAGATAAAGGTATAATCTTTATTGCATTCATTGTTTTATTTATTGTTAGCATATTGATATTAATGGAATCAAATTGGGTATTAAATTCGTCTTCGTCGTCTATTGTTGAATCAGAATAAATACTTTCGATTTCATATATAGAAGAATTGTTATCACTTGGTATTTCCTCAAACGTACCAAGGTTAATTCCATATTCTTCTAAGTTATCAATTATTAAAGATTGTATATTTGTTGGACATTCGTTTGCGTAATGTCCTTCTCTGCTACATTTAAAGCATTTGCAACCTTTTCTAAAGGTTCGTTTTTTAATAAACTTTCGTGATGGATTTTTATGTCCTTTACGAAAATTTCATTTGAACTCCGGTTTCCAGGGTTTTCTGGTAATTCGGAATTTTGGCCTTTTCTGGTAAAAAGGTCTCTTGTTTTTACCCTGTGAAGACCTATGTTTATATTGCTTTTTATATACTGGTCCACAACCAAACTGTAGATTGATATCATCATTATATTTCGAACAACAGGCTTGGCCTAATTTCGAATGTTTTATTTTCTTTTCAATCTGTTTATGAGCTTTTGCTTGTTCACAATAGGTTTCCATTGTGGTCATGCAAGCTCTTTTCAGATTTCCTGTAGAATTTGCATTTCTTGGATTAGGCGCCGAGGCGACTAATTTGTTGTAATTTTCTTGTATTAGATTATTCCATGGAGACGGAATTTTTGAAAAAAATCCTTTCATCCAGAATAACTTTTGATCTATACTACTGAGATGAAATATTAATCCAATATATTTTGCACAAAATTCTTCTAACATGCAAATATCACCTAATTGCATTTTGAACAGCTGTTTTTCAGCTTCGTGTTCGGTGACTAACGTTTCACCAGTTAAATCGGCAGTTAAGATGTCGATTAATTCTGTTAAAGCTGTTTTTGCATCTACAGATGCATTTATACCATCTAAGATAACTTTATTTGTAGTTTCAAGACTAGTTAACCATTGCAGAGCATCGCCTTCCCATGTACTGGTGGCATAATGTAAAAAATTTGCTACAGTCATGATGGGTAATATATGTATCTGTCCCAACATTTTCTGTAACCAATTTTGAAGATAAGATTTGATTTTTTTATGTGTGACTTTATTGATATTCAATGTAAGCCCTTGTGTATTGGTGGGTAAGGATGATCTATGTTGTAGCCAATCTTCTCTTGTATGAACATGATCAATATTGGCTCTTTGTGACATAATTTCATCTACACCCGATGCTTCTGATTGAGGTGGAGGAGGTGGTGGTGGAGTACCACCAGATCCTTCTAGCATCAACAGGCCACTTCCGTTTGTACGAATTGCGTACTGTTGTATTTCCGATGTGTCGGAATTGTCCGATGTGTCGGACAGATTTTCCTCAAGTTGTGAGGTAGTTTCAGAATCAGTGTTTGATTCTTGATGATGTTGATATAACCAATAATTTATAGCAGATTCATGTTTTTCATAATACGAAAAAACATCTATACTATCTATTTCTCCAGCTAATTCTTTTTCTTGTAGGTGGAGAAACGCTTCATAGTAAATTTTTTCTACATCATCTACTTGTATGGTATTTTTTCCTAGTGTGGAATACTTTACCATATTTATCCTGGTTTTTGTTAAACAGGATAAAGGATAGTTTGTAGATTTAGCTGGTTGTCCTTGTTTTGGAAACCATGTGTTGGGGTTTTTGACCTCTGTTTTAATATCATGTAGTAAATCTACCATGTAGTTAAGGATCCCTGCGTTTAAGGATCCATATGTTGGAAGATGAACATAGTGTTCATAATCTTCCTTGTTTAAGTGATGTGGGCATTTATGTTGATCATTTAATATGATCGGGTTTCTGCTGGATTCTTCCATTATAGGTAGAAACATATTCTATGGCTTACTATTAATTTTTTTTGATTAATTTGCATTCTTCTTAATCTTTCTTTCTCCTAGTTTAATTAACATTCTCCTTGATTAATGATATTTCTAACCGTGGATTTATAGTTAGAATTAGGCCTCGAATGAGCCTATAGCTCCTTATAACCCAAACACCCATGGTGTTTTCTGGTTTCAATACCACAAGCGTCTATCATTCAAGGGAACTGAATAATTCTAGTGAGAGAGAGAGTTAAAGAAGATTACATGTTAATCACAAAGAATTAATAACAAACTATAGGATATGCTCCTATGGATTTATTCCATAATTATTAAAGGAAGAAACTTACAATAGTTGGGGGCGTAAGGCGGCCCCAACTATATTCTATATTCTATTAAATATAGAATAACGGGATCAGTATCCCGGGCAGGAGAACAAGTGCGAGATAATTTATGGCAGCCACGCCAAAGACAGCAATCTTCCAAAAATAGCAAACTCCAAATAGTAAGCAGCAACAACTCCTTTCAACCACTCCAAGATAGCAAAGCTCCCAAAGAGCAACTTCACTCCAGTAACTAACTCCTTCACAAATTTCAACAAACACTCCAATCACACTCCACTACAATCAGATTGCAACACCACCAAACCCTTCGAATTTTTTCCCAAATTGACCCTTTTTGCAAAAGTATTGCCACAAACGACCTGTTTTTTTTTTTTATTTCCACAAACGCCCTACTCGCTTTTTGAGAAAGCGGGTTTGGTACAAACCCTCGCGCTTTTTCAAAAAGCGAGTCTTGGGTTTCAGAAAATTGGAAACCTAAGACTCGCTTTTCGAAAAAGCGGGATAGTTTGTACTAAACTCGCTTTTTCCAAAAGCCAGTCTTGGGCTTCTTTGCCCAGCAACACTCGCTTTTTGAAAAAGCGGGGGTAATTATACCACACTCGCTTTTTCAAAAAGCGAGTGTCGATTGGGACTTAAACCCCCGCCCCCAAAACAGATCTCACTTCTTCTCTCTATTCTTTCTCTTCCTCTTCGTTCGCGAAACCCTAACCCATCTCTCATCTCAAATTCGTCAAAATACCCTCATATTTTGTTGAATTACCCACAAAATTGCTTTGGACAACTTAAACCCATCTTCCGTTAGAGGTTTAATTTGTTGGAATTTGGGTATACTTCAAAAGGGAAGCAACTTTATTGTGAAGGTATGTTGTTTATTTCCCCATTATTTTGTTAATTTAAATAGGTTTTCTTTATGGGTTGATAATAACTCGATTATTGGTATAAATTAACGTAGGTATGGATTTGGAGATTCCTATTTGGTTATATTTTGGTGGTGAAATAATTCGTGATCCAAAGATTGGTTGTTCTTATAGTCATTTAGAACCGGAAATAGTTTGGGTACCCCGTACCATTACATTTGAAGAACTAGTTGGGAAAATCTATGAAGTTACTAATTGGGATAGGAATGAATGGAATGTGAAAATTTTAGCTCGATACTCAGCAGGAAGAGGAGATGGTCAATATTTTATGACAGTGCCCGTACCTACTGATAATGCGCTGAAGTCATTGATTGCTAGGACATTTGATCCCAATTGTGCTTGGTCTGTATTAGAGTTATATATTCAGCAAATTCGAGTTGTGAATGCTCAGCCACATGATATCCCCAGTGCAAGCTTCATACGGGTAGTACCTACACAGGAGTCGAGGCCTACCCCCGATCAATCATCACAACCAAATCCGATATCCTCACAAGAAAACACCTTCGCCCATGCTCCAATTCCGGATTCTGTAAATGTTGAGCCGCTACGCCAACCTAGCCCGGTTCCTGACTCTGTTCCAAATAACAGCATGTTTGAACTCTTTGAAAATGCAGTCTGTAACAACAGCTTATTAGAAGATGATGAAGATGATGAAGAAACAGACGATGAAGATGTTGATAGTGGTGACACTGATGACGTAGACGATGATGAAGATGTTGACAGTGGTGCAAATGTAAATCCCACGAACAGCAGTTCTAATGAAGCCAGAGGTACTTATAGCTACGGCAATGTTGACGGTCATGTTACTGAGGAAATGGCTGAAGGTGCTAGAATAAACCTAGTTCCCCAAGAGTCGTCTGGTTCGTCCAATGTAGACGAATTGTACGTTGGACAGGTGTAACACCCCGAATTTCAAATAAGGATAAATTCGAGATTTCACAGGATCTTTACTTCACTTCGTACAATTTTACAAGGAAAATTTAAAACTTTTTATTCACAATACATCAGAGTTCAATTACAACTTGGTTTTTCACAGCGGAAGATTGAAATTTACAATAAAATATTTACAACATCTTTAAAATAAAACAGCACCAGCATATCCACTTTATAGCTTCCTGAATAGTCCATTACCTGCATGTCAATCTGTGGGCACGTCAGTTACTTACAACTGACGAAATGTTATACACGGCTATCCTCTCTATGCCGGGAATAGTATAACGGTCTCATACTTTAACAAATCACAAAAGATTGAATGAACATATAAAGTGTCAAAAGTGATTATTCTAAATATAAGTGTATGTCATGCCTTAATGCCTAATGCACACAATTCTACACTAGGATGACACTAATGCACACTTGTTCGGATTCTATGCATCCCATACTACATAGGTCCGAGGGCAAGCGCCTACGTACTCCACCATAAAGGCTCGATCCCTCGCCATGAAAACTACCCGGTAGCAAAACAAAGTTCAGACTATTCCACGAATGTGAATCCCAGCCTTGGAGTCCACCGCCAGCTGTTATAACAGATTCCACATCGTACGAACCGTCCCGTATGTGACCCTCTAGCCCAGTATATATATATATATATACATTGGAGACGGTAAACACAAAAATCCATCCGTCCGACTACTCAAGATCCCGGAGTCCACCGCTGACCCGTCCTCATAGTCCCGGACTAAAATATAATAATCCGTCTCCCACAGGGCAACCTCAGTCCACCAACTGGGTCTATAGTCTTGGAGTCCACCGCCGACTATATAGAGCACCCCACTTACGTTTCCCTAAGTTTACTACATCTTCACTTATGTGCCTAAATTTTCCTAAATTCAAGACATGAATAATTTCCACATGTAGAATTAGTTGTTACCTCCTACCGGACTTAGTCAACAAATACGAGATGGCTCCATAACCACATCTCAAAATCACAACTCAATCATTCTCTTATTTCAATAATGCCGGTAATGAAGGTTTCACTAACTCTAAATCTCAGTTTTCATGTATAAGCATCGTGGGTTGTTACCGCTGATTTCGGTGTGGGGGTAAACAGATAGAATTTGTGAGTCCGGGAAACACCTGAACGATTGACTCGGTCTTCTTGCTCCTGGCACAACCTGCAAGGAAGTGCGAAACACCGGGGTTGATCCCGGCGACGCACCCTCCGACGCTCTTGTCAGTAATCAGGAAAAGATTAAGAAAGAGCTTAGGTGGTGAAAAAGTGATTAACCTGGTCTCGGTGGTAGAGGGGTTGTATTTATAGTCGCCTTTGGAACGATTTGGGGCCTAATTTCCTGCCTAACAAATAGGAGAAAAATCCTCCTATTCTGTTTTGGGAAGTTAGGCCTTGATTCCCTGGTGAGAGCTAATCAGGTTTATTGATTTGACCAAATCAGTGGCCTGATTCTCTTCTTGGTGGATTGGGCTTGTATCGGGTCGGGACCCGTACCCGATTGAAGTGGATCTATTCGCGGGTGGTTGGTTCTGTGAGAAGGAGGCCCAATACCCGTTTTGGATCCATCTGTATGTGAAATTATCTTTTTACCCCCGTGCTTCAGGATTCGTGATCGATCTGGACGGTCTCGATTTAACCCCAATTTTAGCCATATCACGAGCCCCCCACTCCTAAAGACTGAGTGTGATCAGACTTTGAGGAGTAGTTTAGCTGTTTTAGTGGCTGATGGAGTTGTATCGGAGTCCAGACGTGGGATTTTGAATCTGGAAAGGGGGTAGTGAGGCGGCTTTTGACGCCGCTGGCGGTTCTCTGGTGACATCGGGTATTCAAGAGTTTTTTATCTATTTTTTTTCGGACTATTTGTTTAACTTTGCGACGCGTTTTGCTAATCATTCGGGGGCCCTAGCCGTACATTCTGGGCGATAATTGTTCGTTCAAGGGTTCGAAAATGTGCCCCCTAAATCTCAATTACTCTCCAGAATTTTTGGCTAATTTTCCCGAATTTTTAACAATTTTCTCGCAATTTTTAAACAAATAAAACAAATTAAATAGATAAAAAATGATTTAAATACCGATTTATGACGTGGCTCGATCTGGGCCGCTGATCGCGGAAGGGCGCGAATTTCGGAAAGATCTGACGGTTGCTGCTGCTCGGCAGCGTTTTTCTCCGTTTACCAGTTCGGGAAGGCCTCTGCTCGGCAGCCGACCGAAGGGATGGGGGTTCGGCAGCCGACCGAGGGCTTGAGTGACGTGGCGTAATCTGGGCCGTTGGATGTTGGCACGCATCTCGAGACGGGAACGGTTCCCAAGAAAACGCTATCTTGTCTCCTAGCGCACGTGGCGCAATCTGAGCCGTTCGCCATTGGGAGCGTGAATTTCTGAGAGATCCGACGGCTGAGATAGCTCGGTGCCTTTTTTTCTCCATTTACCAGTTCGGGAAGGCCTCTGCTCGGCAGCCGACCGAAGGCGATCTCGTGGCGCTATCTGTTCGGAGGCGATCTCGCTTCCGAGGGTATTAATGGCGCTCGGGGTTTGTGCTGCATTCCCCTTCCCCAGGCCATTAAGAATAACTCCTTTGATTAATGCGTGGCGTTCCGACTTCCGGGGATCAATAATTCCCTCAAAAAACGCAGCGCTTCAATTTCCGAGGGTAGTAATGGCTGGTTATAGGGGGCAGGCTATAAGTACCCCATCCCTTTTGTCATTTTCGTCACAACCAAATTGGGTTCCAGACCTCGGAGGCATCTGCCTTGGGTAGCTTCTTTCTTGAAGTTCGGAGTGGTGGTTGCTCTTCTGCCTGGTTTTCCCTTTGTTCCTGACGGCCCCAAAGTGGATGTCAGGAGCGAGGGGGAACGAGGCAGTAGTGGTGACGACCGTAGTCCGCACTCGGGGGATGAGTTATCTCCGAAGGACGGGTGGTCGCTCTCTTACCTTATTCTTCTCCCGTTCCGGACGGTTCCTAAGTGGGTATCGGGAGCGGAGGAGAATAAGGCAAGAGTGGCGACGACCGTAGTCCGGATCCGAGGGATGGGCCTCCCCGGAAGGACGGGCGGTCGCCCCACTGTCTTGTTGTTTCCCCATCCCTCCCTGCTCCGAAGGGGTGTGAGGGGTGGGGGCAACAAGACAGTAGCGTCGACGGCCATGGTCCGGACCCGGGGCGCGGACCTCTTTCGAAGGACGGGTCGCCGTTCTCTCACCAAGATCTTCTGCCTTCTTCGGTTGCTCCGAAGTGAGTGTTGAAGTAGGCAGAGATCTTGGTGGGAGAGTGACGACCCCTGTCCGATGTCGATCTCCGGGCCATCTGAGTCCGTTTGTTGCAACTGTGAAGGCGCCGCTGTTAGAGTCTTTCGACAAGCCGAGCCTTCCGGTTGCAACCAACTAGCTCGGGATGGTGCGTCTCTTTCGACCTCTGAGTGTTGGTGGGTCCCCTCCCATCTCTGTCTTCCTTCTCGGGCTGATGGTTTTTGACGGAGGTCAGCCCGGGGGAGTTAGAGATGGGGGAGTGCCGATCTGCTTCTGACCGGGGCCTGTTGTCGCGGTTATACCAACCGAGGCACGGGACCCGGGGGGCGCCTGCCGGGGCGGCGCCTTAAAACATAATCAAAAATTTTCCAGGTTCTTTTATGCATAGGCGAGGCGTCCGAGGTCCCGATCGTCCGAGCGACGTGGCGCTATCTGAGCCGCCGGATGCTGACACGCATCTCGAGATGGGGCGCGTTCTCCAAGAAAACACTATCTTGTCGTTTAGTGCTCTCGGCGAGATCTGGACCGTTTGATGAAGATCAGGCGCGGAAGTTGAGGGGGAAAGGAGTTTTCCCCATTTACCAGCTCGGGAAGGCACTTGCACGGATTCCGAGCGGACTCTATTGCAGCCACGTTCGGTTTTGCTCGCAGCTCGGATTCTCGTCCCATCTTGCCGAGCTGGTTGACTTTGTGGTGGGCCTTCGAGATGCTTCGAGAGTAGCCCAAAAGTCGCTCTGGAAGTCCAAGAGGCGCCTCATTTTCACTATAAATCTTTACCCCCCCTTTGACCAAGTCTTCACTTTTCACTTTTACTCTCTCTCTTTCGTATTTACTTTGCTTCGAGGTCTTTAGCTCCCTGGTGGTGTCGCTAGCTGTCGCGGTAGCGTTCCTAGTTCCGGCGAAGTTTCCGACCGTAGCTGTCAATTCAAGGTCAGTCTCTTTCCCTTCTCTCTTTAGGAAAATATGGTTAAGATTTCGGTTGAGACCCCCGCCTCGGAGCAAGCCGTTGGCCGAGGGGAGAAAGAGAAAGGAGTAGTGGAGCCGAGCGAGCAGGACGTTGTTCGTCCGGACGCGGAGGGCGGAGTGGCCGAGGTGCCCCAGGAAGTCACGGCGGAGTCCCGAAAGGGCAAAGCCGTAATTACTATAGTGGAGACGCCGAAGAGAGCGGGGGAGTTCGGTCGGCAGCCCATCGCCGTGTCGAGCGTGGGAGGAGTCCGGGATTATACTGAGGATATCTTGGAGAAGGTCACCCAAGGTACGGCTAAACTGGTGGAGGAGAACGAGCCTAGGGAGCTATCCGAGGTCGATCGCAAGATCTCGACTCTTACCGAAGGGGACCTTCGTCTGGTCCGAGAGGGCTTCCGGATCCCTCTCGAGTACACGTTGCTCCTCCCTGGGCCGGGGTTCCGAGCCAACACTGGGTCCTCTCCGGACATGTGCGTCTTTCCGGTCGACTCCCTCATTGCCGGTCTTCGCTTTCCCCTCCACCCGTTCGTGGTTGAGGTCCTGGTTTGGTATGGTCTGAGTCCCGCTCAACTGATGCCGAACACCTGGAGGCAAGTTGTGGCGTTCCTCCTCCGATGTCAAGAGATCGGCGCCAAGCCGACCATGTTCCTCTTTCGGAGTCTCTTCCGACCTGTCCAGCCGAGGAAAGACGAGAAGAGGTTTTATCTTTCGCCCCGGCCGGGCGTGAAACTGATCGAGAATCCAGACTCGATCAAACACTGGAAGGACAAATACTTCCTCGTTCGGAATCTGACGCCATGGGTGATACCGACAGTTTGGGCGGACGGACTACCCAAGCGTACAAAGAAGGACGTTCCGCTGAACGCTGCAGAGACCGAGGTCCAGAAGAAGATCCTTGCTCTGCCGACGCTTAGCTGGAAGGATATCACCGAAGAGCATCTGTTCCGTGGGGGTCTCAGTCCGATCGACCCTCGTACGCTTCTGGTATTTATACTTCTCTCCGTAAAGTTTGCATTCAATTTTTCTAAGTTTTTTCGTTCGACTCTTGCAGAGACCATGAAGCTCGATTACAAGGCCCTGGTGGCGAAGGGCAGGTCCGAGCAGGAGAAGAAGAAGAGGCCGTCGGCAGCGCCTCAGGACAGCCGAGCTTCGAAGAAAGCCTCGGTAGTGAAGGCAGCTGATCAACCGAAGGTTGCGGTCCTGAAGGAGGGAGAGGTTGAGGTTCTTGTCCCTTCGGCAAAGGTCGCGGTCCCCGAGCAGGGTGGGGTCGTGGACCTCGATCCTTCGGCCCCGGGTGCTACTGCTCCTACCCCGGAGGCGGACGCTCCTGGTCCGTCGAGCAATGAGTTCGGAGTGGCCGATGCGCTGTCCCTCCAGGTTCCGCCACTCACCCCCGGCGCGGAGAAGATCTTGACCGAGCGTCATAAACAGATCTTCGTCCCTGATTGGCAGGTGATGAACGTCGACGGCTTTTTTGGCGACGGGAACATCTGCATGGAGGCAGTGAGGCACCTGCCGACCCCGAAGGACCGAGCGACCCTGAGGGCCGGGATGGCAGGGGACAACGTGATGCAGATGGCCCGGAGCACTATGTCGGTGAGTGTGTCGAACCCTTCTTCATTCATATTTTTTCCCCTTGATTTTTTTTCTAAGTTCTTGGGCTCGGATTTTAACGCGTTGTTCTCTTCCAGATCCTCTGCCACTTCAGTTGGCTGGTCGAGGAGATGGCGAGGAAGGATCAGGAGAAGGAGAAGGAGAGGACGGAGCGCGTTCGGGTGGCGAAGCAGCTTGAGTCCGAGCTGCTTCTTTCGACGAAAAGAGTCGCCGAAGCGGAGGACCTGGAGAAGAAGCTGGCCGACGCTATCCAATCGTCGAAGGATACGGCGGCCAAGTTTGAGAAGGAGGTGGCCGAGCTGAAGGAGGAGCTGGCCAGCGCTCGGTCGGGAGCCGAGAAGGAGGTCACCGGGCTGAAGGATGAGCTGGCCAAGGCTCGGTCGGAAGGGGAGACTGCTCGGAAGAGAGCCGAGAGGATCAAGGCCAACCACCTGAGGAAGGTGAAGGAGGTGAAGAAGGCCGTGCAAGAGGAGGCCGCGCAACACATGATCCAGAATATGCTGGACACTTACGGTCGTGCCCTGACCCATGTAGCTGCGAAGAACCCTGGCTTCGACTCGTCCTCCTATGACTTTTACGAGCCCGTGGAGGGGGAAGAAGGGATCACCGAGGGTTTACTCGGACCCGATGGTGAGACAGAACCCGCCGAAGGCGATGGTGAGACCGAAGCCGAGGGCGAGGAGGAGGAACTCTCCGAGGAGGAGAGCTGGAGCGAAGGCGGGGACGAGGGTGACGGCGACGGCAAGGCCGAGGGGTCGGCGAATCCGAGCGGCAAAAAGGTCGACCTCTGACTCGGTTGTCTTCCTACTTTCAGTCTTTTTGGTTTTGTTTTCTTTTTGTAAGCCTTATCGCGGACTGGCCACCGCCCTTGTTTTGAATGAAAAAGTATTTTGTTTGGCCAAAAATTTGTCCAAGTGTTGAGCCTCGGACTTAGTGTGCGTTTTGGGCATTTTGGGCGTAAATTTCTCCAACTGTTGGGCCTCGAATTTATTTCCGCTTTTCAGGTGGTGTTTGGTCCGGTCACGGAGCTGGTCTTCCTTCGGAAGGAATTGGCCAACTTGAAGCGTGAACTCTCGGACAGCCGGCAGAGGCGGTTTCTCCTGCTCGGCCAGGCGGAGGAGGTCAGGGCAGTCCTGAGGAGGAACTGTCGCGAGCTGCATCAACTCCGGAAGCGCTCCCTGGGTCCTGGTTCCGAAGGGGAAGTTGAGCGGCTTCGCGGGGAGCTTAAAGCCGCCGAGCAGAAGAACGACGACCTTTTGGACGAGGTACAACACTTGGAGCTATCGGAGAGAGAGCGCTCTGCGGAAAGGGAGAAGATGGCCTCCGAGCTGGAGGGGGCTTTGGTTGAGCGTAAGAGACTATTGGCCGAAGTCGACATGCTCAGGAGGATCACAGTAGATAGGGGGATCGAGGTCACCCACTATCGGCGGCTTGCAACTGATAGTCCCAATGCCTCCGGGTCGTTGAAGGCCCCTCGATCAAAGAAATTGGCGAAGGACGTCGTCCTGAGGGATCGGATTATCGAGCTGGAGGAGGAGATCGCGTCGCTTAAACCTGCGCCGGAGAGGGCTAATGTTCGTAGCACGTCGTGCACTCGCGAGGAAAATGAGAGGGGGATCACGTTTTATGAACTCGCGACGCGCCCGCTGACGACCAGGCAGAGTCCGACTGACGCTCAGAGCAGCGCGGCTGTCTCGTCGAGCGGGGCATCGATCGGCGCGGCTGTTAGGACTAGCAGTGAAGGGGGGTCGCGCTTCGTTGGTTTAGGGTCGAGCTCAGAGGGTCGGCCTCGTCGTCCTCGCGTTTCCCTAAACCGAAGCATTCCCCTTCCGAAGAGGACTTGATTACGTCACTTTTCCTTTCTGTTGGCCGTTGTAATAACTTAGTTGTAGGGTCGGTCGACTGTCTGTAACACTATTATGTCTGAATGCAAAAATTCTGGAAAACTTTTTAAGTGTTTGTCTTCGACACTGTATTGAAACCGCTTTGTTCGTTTTTTCTATTTTTCAGCTTGTCGCGGCGATCCATGGATCGGACTCCGGGCGTCCGAATGATGACTCCGCATCCGAGGCGACTTCTGGGACGGTGGTTCTGAGCCCCAGGAGTGTCGATCTGAAGCTACGCCGATCCGAGGGCGAGTGGAATCATCTTTCGTTGGTTCTCAGTCTCCGGGAGGCCGAAACACAACGCTTGGAGAGCAAGATCGTCGAGCTGAGCCCCGTAGGGGAGGACGAGGACTCGCAGACCGCATTCAGCAATGCTCTTCGGGTCAAAAGTATTCGGCACATTCAGTCGAAACTCATCGCCGAACGGGACGACTTGCTCTCGGAGATGGGACAGCTGCGGGCGGAAATGGCGAAGCTTCGAGGTGAGGCGGAGGAACCGTCTGCCGAGGAGGGCGAACAAGATGGAGAGGATGCATTTTTATGAAAGACAAGTGTAGTGGGTCGGGGGGTGTATGTTTTGTTTGCTGACACTTTTGTAATGGTCTATTTTGTACTGTACGCCGATATTTAATAAAATCTCCTTTCGGTGTTCTTTTGTACGTCTGTCTTTGTTTATAACTGTGTTGGCCGTGCCGAACTATCTGAACTGAGTGTGTCTATTCAGTCGAATGGATCCCCAGGGATACGGCGATTTGTCGCTTAGTGGGTCTGACACGGCGATGTTCTCGAGAGTGCTATTTCGCCGTGGCGAGATCTGAGCCGTTGAATGTAGGCGCGGATCTCGAGGTGGCTCGTTTTCCAAGAAAACGTTATCTTGTCGTTTTGCGCGAGTGGCACGATCTGAGCCGTCTGATGAAGATCAGGCACGAAAGTTGAGGAGGAAGTGTGTTTTCCCCGTTTACCAGCTCGGGAAGGCACTTGCTCGGATGCCGACCGGATATGTCCGCTTTCGACCTTCGGCTGTCAGTCAGGAGTGGTCTGGATGCGTGTTCCGGACCTTAGGCATAGTCCAACGGCTGTGGGAGCAATTCCGAACGGCGATCTACCCCTGGTTCGTCCGGAGACGAACCGAGGAGGTAAAGTCGAGCCGAGTGTTGGACTCCGAACCATCGGTGTAGTTCAACGGCTGTGGGAGCAATTCCGAACGGCGATCTACCCCTGGTTCGTCCGGAGACGAACCGAGGAGGTAAAGTCGAGCCGAGTGTTGGACTCCGAACCATCGGTGTAGTTCAACGGCTGTGGGAGCAATTCCGAACGGCGATCTACCCCTGGTTCGTCCGGAGACGAACCGAGGAGGTAAAGTCGAGCCGAGTGTTGGACTCCGAACCATCGGTGTAGTTCAACGGCTGTGGGAGCAATTCCGAACGGCGATCTACCCCTGGTTCGTCCGGAGACGAACCGAGGAGGTAAAGTCGAGCCGAGTGTTGGACTCCGAACCATCGGTGTAGTTCAACGGCTGTGGGAGCAATTCCGAACGGCGATCTACCCCTGGTTCGTCCGGAGACGAACCGAGGAGGTAAAGTCGAGCCGAGTGTTGGACTCCGAACCATCGGTGTAGTTCAACGGCTGTGGGAGCAATTCCGAACGGCGATCTACCCCTGGTTCGTCCGGAGACGAACCGAGGAGGTAAAGTCGAGCCGAGTGTTGGACTCCGAACCATCGGTGTAGTTCAACGGCTGTGGGAGCAATTCCGAACGGCGATCTACCCCTGGTTCGTCCGGAGACGAACCGAGGAGGTAAAGTCGAGCCGAGTGTTGGACTCCGAACCATCGGTATAGTAAAGAGGGGAGGAAAAACAGGCAAATTCAAAAACAAAATGGAACTTTCTTTATTTGATATTTGACGGCGAACCGTTTTACATAGTGGGATTCATAGAACAGGTTACAAGTTAAAGGAGAGGAATGGCGCGACACCTCGGATTACTTAGAGAGGCGCCGGGGCGCTCTCTTGGTATTTCAGGAGGTGATCGGCATTCCAGGTCCTCGGGAGCTCTCTACCATCCATGTCCTCGAGTCGATATGCTCCAGGCCGAACAACTTTTGCGACCCGGTACGGCCCTTCCCAATTCGGAGCTAGCTTGCCCTTCTGACTGGGGAGGGATATGGCTAGCTTTCTCAACACCAGGTCTCCTTGTTCAAGGTTGGCGGGTCGGACTTTCTTGTTGTAGGCCAGCTCGACTCTCCTTCTGTAATTCTGCTGCCGAATCGATGCCCTTTCCCTCAGTTCATCTACCAGGTCCAAGTTTCCTCTGAGTTCCCTGGCATTCTGTGCTTCGTCATAGGCGATGAGCCGAGGGGAAGGAATTCCGACCTCGAGGGGTATTACGGCTTCGGCCCCATAAGTAAGGCTGAAAGGGGACTCTCCAGTGGGCGTCCGCTTGCTTGTGCGGTAGTTCCACAACACATTAGGGAGTTGATCGACCCACTGTCCTTTGGAGCACTTGTCCAACCTCTTCTTGATCCCCGCAAGGATCTGCTTATTAGCGTTCTCGGCTTGTCCGTTCGACTGGGGGTGCGAGACGGACGAGAAACGCTGCTGGATGACGAGGTCGTCGCACAGGGTTCGGAATGCTGAGCCAGTGAACTGGGTCCCATTATCTGTCACGAGGACGCGCGGGACGCCGAATCTGCATATAATGTTCCTCCAGAAGAACTGCACCACTTTGTTCTCGGTTATCGTGGCGAGGGGCTCGGCCTCGACCCACTTCGAGAAGTAGTCGATAGCTACGACTAAAAACTTGAGCTGACCCGGAGCTGGAGGGAAAGGCCCTACTAAGTCCATTCCCCACATCGCGAAGGGGATAGGGCTCGATAGGGAGGCGAGGTTGGCTTGAGGGAGGCGTCGGATGCTGGAGTGTCTCTGGCAGGAGCCGCACTGCCGAACGTGTCGCTCGGCGTCTTGGAGAAGTGTCGGCCAGAAGTACCCATAATTCAGAGCTTTTCGGGCCAGGGACCTAAATCCCGAGTGTGCCCCGCCGATCCCTTCATGAAGCTCCTGTAGGGCATATTCGGCCTGTTCCGGAGAGAGGCATCGTAGATATGGTCGGCCGTCCATTTGGGAGAAAGAGCGCTTGTATAGGATGCCCTCGATTAAGACATAGCGCTCGGCTCGGGTTCTAACTCGGCGAGCTTCTTTGGGGTCTGAGGGCAGAACTCCATCCCTTAGAAATTCTACCAGTGGCTTCATCCAGTTGTCTTGCAGCATGACTGGCAATGACTCCGCCGAGCCTAGTGCCTCGTCTTCGATGCTCGGCTTAGTGAGGACTTCAATTAGTACGGTCTACTCGAGTCCTTGTAAAGAGGACGAGGCCAACTTGGAAAGTGCATCGGCCTGTGCGTTTTCTTCCCGAGGGACCCGCTGGATGATGGCTTCTTCGAACCGACCCATGAGATCCCGGACCTTGGCGAGGTACTTCGCCATCCGCTCGTCCCGAGCTTCATATTCGCCCAAGACCTGGTTCACGACCAGCTGGGAATCACTGTGAATCCGGAGACGATGCGCCCCAGCGCTTCGCGCGAGTCCGAGGCTGGCTATGAGTGCCTCGTACTCCGCCTCGTTGTTCGAGGCCTTGAAGCTCATGCGGATCGCGTACTGTAGGACGAAGCCATCAGGGCCGTTCAGGATGATGCCGGCGCCGCTTCCCTCACTGCAAGAGGATCCGTCCACAAAGACTGTCCAAATGGGGGGTCCGCTCGGGACGTGGCCGACCTCGGGGATGGTGGATTCTACAATGAAGTCGGCGAGGGCCTGCGCCTTAATTGCCGTCCGAGGTTGATAGGAGATGTCGTGCTGACTCAGCTCTATCGACCACTTCATTAGCCGGCCCGAGGTTTCGGGTTTATGGAGGACTTGCTTGAGCGGTTGATCGGTGAGGACGATGACTGAATGAGATTGGAAGTAGGGCCGAAGCTTTCTTGCTGCCATGACGAGGGCGTAGGCTATCTTTTCTATCCCCGGATAACGGAGCTCAGCATCCCGAAGTACCTTGCTCACGTAGTAAATTGGCCTCTGGGTCCGGTCCTCTTCTCTGACCAGGACAGCGCTCAGGGACTGCTCGGAGGCTGCCAAGTAGAGAAAGAGAGGCTCGCCTGGGACCGGCTTACTGAGCAGAGGGGGGTTCACCAAATAGGCTTTCAGCTGGTCGAACGACGCTTGCTGTGCCTCGCCCCATTCAAATCCCTTAGCGCCTCGGAGTGCCTTGAAGAAGGGAAGGCACTTTTCCCCTGACTTGGAGAGGAACCGACCGATGGCTGCGAGCCGACCGGTGAGCTTCTGCACTTCTCTGACGTTCCGAGGCGGGGCCATGTCTAATATGGCTTTGATCTTTTCGGGGTTAGCTTCAATCCCCCGCTGGCTCACCATGAAACCGAGGAACTTGCCAGAGGAGACTCCGAACGCACACTTGTTCGGGTTCAGCCGCATGTTGTACTTCCTCAACACGCCGAACGCCTCTTGGAGGTCGGCTACATGGTCGGTACCGTGGATGCTCTTGACGAGCATGTCATCGACGTACACCTCCATATTTCGGCCGATCTGATGCTGAAAGACCTTGTTAACGAGGCGCTGGTAGGTGGCTCCCGCGTTCTTCAAACCGAACGGCATTACTCGGTAGCAGTAGAGGTCTTGGTCGGTGACGAAGGAGGTCTTCGGGATGTCCGGAGGGAACATCCGGATTTGGTTGTAGCCCGAGAAGGCATCCATGAAGCTGAGGAGCTCATGGCCCGAGGTGGCGTCGATTAGGGTGTCGATGTTCGGGAGAGGGAAGGGATCCTTCGGACACGCTTTGTTGAGGTCGGTGAAGTCGATGCATATCCTCCACGAGCCGTTGGACTTCTTGACCATCACAACATTCGACAACCACTCGGGATAATTCACCTCCTGGATGAACTTGGCCTTCAACAGCTTATTCACTTCCTCCTTGATTGCCTGCTGTCGCTCGGGAGCGAACTTTCGCCTCTTCTGCTGAACTGGTTTGCACCCCGGCTCGACACTTAGGCGGTGGACGAGCAAGTCTTCGGAGATGCCGGGCATATCCGCGGCCGACCAAGCAAATAGGTCGCGGTTACCCCGGATGCATCTCACAAGGTCGGAGAATAGCACGGTCGGTAAGGACTTGCTGACGAGGAATTTTCGGCTCGGATCCTCGTCGGAGAAGAGTATTTCTTCTAACTCGTCCGCTGGTTCGGACGTTGGGCGAGCCTTCGGCTCGGGGATCTCGAGGGTCTCGAGCGAAAGCACTGGTCCCCCGGTGGAAGTCATGTAGCACTTCCGAGCTGTTTCCTGGCTCCCCCTGACTTCCCCTACTCCCGACCGAGTGGGGAACTTCATCTTCAAATGGTATGCTGATGGGACGGCCTCAAGGGCGGCCAGGCCGGGGCGACCGAGGATGACATTGTATGCTGCCGGGACGTCAACGACCATGAAGTCCATGGGCTCGGTCCGGGTAGTAGGGGTGCTCCCCGCAGTAACGTCAAGGGTTATTACCCCTTCGATGGTTACCGGGACCCCCGTGAACCCGTGTAGAGTGTATCCGGCCGGTTTGAGACGGTCTCGGGACAGCTGGAGGCCCTGGAAGGCCGAGAGGAATAGAATGTTGACCGAACTCCCGTTGTCAACCAAAATCCTCTGCACCTTGAAGTTGGCCATGCGGAGGTCGATGACGAGGGCATCACAGTGAGGGGTTCGGACTCCTTCGAGATCAGCGTCGGAGAAGGACACGGGCACACCGAAGCCCTTGGGAGGAGGAGCACTGTGGACCGAGTTCACCTCTCGGACGAAGGCTTTCCGGGACGTATTAGAGTTGCCGCCCATGGGACCCCCGTGGATCATGTGCAGAACCCTTTCTTCTTTGAACTCAGGCGTTACTTCGCGCCGCTTGTTAGCCCCCCGAGGGGGAGGAGAGTTCCGATCTGTCCGATCGTTAGCCTTCACGAACTTCGCCAACTGCCCCCTTCGGATGAGGGCTTCGATCTCATCTCTCAAAGCCCGACAGTCATTCGTCTCGTGCCCGTGGTCCCGGTGATACCGACACCACTTGTCTTTGTCCCTCCTCTTCGCCGGTTTGTGCATCCTCGGGGCTGGAGGGAGGACCCCCTCCTTCTCTACCTCCATGAGGATAGTGGAGACATTAGTTGTGAGGGGCGTGAATTTCTCGAACCTGGGGGGAGGACGACGCTGGCCGCCTCCGTCCTTCATAGTCTTCTTGGCCCCCTCTTCCTCCGTTGCCTTCCTCTTCGAGCCGGAGGAGGGTCCTCCGAAGTTCGGGAGGGACTCGGCCTCCTCGGCTCGGATGTATTTCTCGCACCTCAGTAGGAGGTCGGCGAAGTTGGTAGGCGGCTTCTTTGCTAGGGACGAGCGGAGGTTGGAGTTGAGGACGTTCGACTGGAACGCCACTGTTGCCACGGATTGGTCTAAGGAGGCGATCGACCTGACTTCTGCAGTGAACCTCTTCACATAGTCACGCAGCTTCTCTCCCCTTTCCTGTCGGAGGTTCAGGAGGGAGAGACTCGTCTTCTCGGCCCGTCGGCTGCTCACAAAGTGAGTTATGAACAGCGTCTCAAACTGCTCAAATGAAAAGATGGAGGCGGGGGCAAGCCTGGAATACCATTCCCGAGCCGAACCCCGAAGGGTGGCCGGGAAGGTCCTGCAGAGTATGGCATCGGAGACTTGGTGGATCAGCATCAGAGTCTTAAAACTCTCGACGTGATCTACTGGGTCGGACTCGCCTGAGTACGTTTCAAACTGTGGAGGTTTGAAACCCCTCGGTATGCGAGCTTCCATGATTGTCCGAGAGAAGGGCGGTCGGTTTGGGCGAACAGTCCCTGCTCTGGACTCCTCTTCTCGGTCCATACGGACAATGCGCCTCTCCACCTCATGGAGGCGGCGGTCAAAGGCATCGTCCCCTCGCCGGTAACCATATGACCCTTCGGACTCCTCATCATAAGAGGGAGAGCGTGGACTTCGGCGCCGGTATCCCTCGGATCGGCGGGGACTGTAATGTTGCTGACGACTGGGAGCCTGGAGAGGACTTCGTGACCGGCGGTGAGGACTGGGAATCCGAGGGGGTGTTGGGACCCTCGGGGGGTTTTGGTTGTTGGCACGGGCGTTCAGGGCCTGCAGTACAGTCTCCTGAAACTGGAGGAACTCGGCACGGCTGATAGGTACCTCACGGTCCCTCGTACGATGCCGATCCTCGGGGGAACGCGGCCTCCTCCTTCGGTGTTCGGGAGATGCCGCTCGGCCTCTCCGGTACGGGGATCTCTGTCTGTCTCGGCGACGAGGTGACCGCTCGCCCTGACGCTGTCGGGAGGCCTCCGCTCGGGCCCGCCTCTCGTCAAGGTGCGTGCGGAGGTCATTCTCCTTCTGGCGGTTCCGGTCGGGGTTATGGGAGGCCATCGAGTCCGAGGACCCGTTATGGACCGAGACATGGTCCTGGATAGGTTGCTTCAGCTTCTGGCCGTTGAGACCGGCGGGACCATTGTTGGGTTGCTGCTGAGGATGAGGAGGTTGGACCGGTTGGGTCGGCGGAGGAAGCCCAGATTGGGGAATTTGGTTGACGGGGGTATCCTCCGTAGGGTCGGCGGGGTTGGCCACCCGGTTGGATCCTTTGGATCTGTTCTTCTTCGGAGGCATGGCGATGGGAGGCGATGAAGGAGAAGCTGAGGTCGTTCGTGTGGTGGGTTCCCACAGACGGCGCCAATCTGTTACCGCTGATTTCGGTGTGGGGGTAAACAGATAGAATTTGTGAGTCCGGGAAACACCTGAACGATTGACTCGGTCTTCTTGCTCCTGGCACAACCTGCAAGGAAGTGCGAAACACCGGGGTTGATCCCGGCGATGCACCCTCCGACGCTCTTGTCAGTAATCAGGAAAAGATTAAGAAAGAGCTTAGGTGGTGAAAAAGTGATTAACCTGGTCTCGGTGGTAGAGGGGTTGTATTTATAGTCGCCTTTGGAACGATTTGGGGCCTAATTTCCTGCCTAACAAATAGGAGAAAAATCCTCCTATTCTGTTTTGGGAAGTTAGGCCTTGATTCCCTGGTGAGAGCTAATCAGGTTTATTGATTTGACCAAATCAGTGGCCTGATTCTCTTCTTGGTGGATTGGGCTTGTATCGGGTCGGGACCCGTACCCGATTGAAGTGGATCTATTCGCGGGTGGTTGGTTCTGTGAGAAGGAGGCCCAATACCCGTTTTGGATCCATCTGTATGTGAAATTATCTTTTTACCCCCGTGCTTCAGGATTCGTGATCGATCTGGACGGTCTCGATTTAACCCCAATTTTAGCCATATCATGGGTATTCATACCCTCAATAATCAAAAGTCTTAAGCTCGTCATAAATTCCATTTTTTAATTCATTCACAAAAATCCTATCTTGCCACTAATCATGATCTATTCGATCAATCACAACCACAAGTTCACTACATGAATTTGTTGTAACAAATCTAAATTTTCACAATATTTCAATTCATAAACTATTTCTTAAACATGATACAAGTGTAGTTATTCTTAAAGATCAAAATACTACTTTCCATCACATGATTCTATTAAAAAAAATTTATTACTTTTAACACTTCAAGAAATATACAAGAATTATCTCATAGTATTTTCATTTCTTTTTTTTTTATATTAAAATTAGACTTGGTATTCTAAGATTTCTTTTTATTCAAAATGAAGAACCTTCAAAAGTAAACATAATAATCTAAGTATTATAATTTTCATTATTATAATTCTCATGTATGATACTATTCATGCAGGACAACACATAAACAAGTGCTACGTTTAGCATTGTGTGACATCAAAGCCATATGTGTTTGCCATACTTATGCCCATGAGGATTAGATGTCACAGACGAAAGTGCAACTCACTAATAAGAGAAAGAAACAAAAGTAATCTTAATAAAGATTGAAAAACAACAGCAATGGAGAACAATCATGCGACGCCCATGCTGCAAAGCAATTAACTTAATCATGGTTAAGCATGTAACTTCAGTACTTTTGATTATGAGGATGCATATCTCTACATAATAAACTTGTGTATCACCGAGAAATCACATGGGGTTATCAATTATAAATACTGTTAATAATTGATAAATACTGTTAACTTATTATAAATATTGTTTAATTTATGTAAAAGTGAACAAAATTGAAAACTTAATTCTGTTTTCCATACAAATAATCAGTATTGTTCAACCACAACCGACAAATGTCCATATTTGATTCGAATTAGAATCTATTTTCAGAAAATATGGTTGTTGAGTAAACAATCCGACTAATTTATAAATTTTTTTTTTTTTTTTTTTTTTTTTTGCAAAAGAATGCATTCCCAACATTTTTCATACAATCAATTATATCTTCATTCATGCATATTAATTCACGACAAAACAAATCAACATTTCTTTTCTCATTACTAACTAGCATAAGTTGGATTTGTTTACTCAATAAAGCAATATTTCATTACATAAATTTGTACTACTTTACCAAATCAAATTTCTATACTACTCATTCATTTCTATTAACATGTACATTCTAAAAAATTTAGAAAGTAGGAGAACACCCACCTCAATGAAGTTTGAACAATGAAAGGAAAGATAGAACATCACTCCTAGCTCCAAAGCAAATTTCTAGCTCTTCTCTTCCTAGCAATGGCCTCCCCTCCTAGCAAGATTACTCCAAAGCATAAGAACACTATTTTTCTTACTCTCTTTCTTTTTCCTTTCCCTCTTTTCTTTCTTCTTCTTATTTCTTGACTTGCTTTTGGTGTGAAGAATGAGGAGAAATATGGTGCTATTTATAGGGTTTGTAGAGGGTTCAATTTGCAAAATTACACACCTAATAACTCACTCAAATTAATTTTTAACCTCTCATTTTCCTAACTCTCAAAAACCCCCAACTCTTCAACTCACCACCTCTCTCACATTAACTCACTCATTACTCAAAAACCCCCAACTCCTAACCCTTCTCCTTCCTCATCCAAACCGGCTCATAAACAGCAAAAAAAAAAAAACTGATGTTTCCTTCATGAGTGGGCCCCCATTTCGATCTTTCCTATTATTTTTTTTTACACTACTTAACATACACCCCATCTACTTACCAAACAGCAATATGCATACCGTGGGCCTCCACTCCATTTTTATTTTATTTTATTTTATTTTTTTAAAACCAACAGCATATACTATACCATATATATATATGTTTATATATATATATATATATCTATACTCTATATATTATACTTTAGAAGTTACGGGTGTTTCACATTATCCGAAATTTATTTTGAAAACAAATATACCCAAATACGTTTACTGAAAACACGTGCATAGCACGTAAAATATCAAAATGCGAAAATTGATTTTATTGATGAAAAGTCATTAAATATAATTAAAAATACTATAGTCAAAATTACTTTTACTAATTTACATATTTTTCATGATGAAACCACAACACGCAGAAAGCACGTGCATTATACGTGCAGAAAATCGAAAAATGCATTTTAATCAAAACAAGGGGAAAATAAATTTTTGTTTTATAAAATAGATTTAAATACATAAAAATAAATAATTTAGATCTATAGAAAATATTATACGTAGTGGTGGAAACACGTGCATCAAAACACGTAAAAAGCACGTAAATCCCAGGGATTAAATATTATATTTTAGTTGACTAAAATTAATACGAAAAATGTATAAATAATATGAATCCAAAATATGTAGTGAAACACATTACAAAATATACGTGCGTAACACCCAGGGGCAAAATTGTAATTTCCAATTTTGCGGGGTGTTACAACAGGAGTTTATAAGTAAGCAGTCGATTCAACAGGCAGTGAAGTTGTATTCTATCAAAAAGCATCGTGAATTTGTAACTTTGAAATCTACACCGTCACTGTACACTGTTAAATGCAAAATGGCACCTAGAAAACGTACCATTGAGAAAGCGTGTCTTCGATCTGTAGAAAACCAGAGAATCAAAATTCTCTGGTTTAACAGTCGCTTTTTCAGAAAGCGAGTCTTGGATCTGTTTGATTAAAAAGATACAGAACGAAGACTCGCTTTCTCAGAAAGCGAGTTTGGTGTTAAACATCGCGCTTTCTGAGAAAGCGTGTCTTCGATCTGTAGAAAACCAGAGAATCAAAATTCTCTGAAATTCCCAACTTATAGACTCGCTTTCTGAGAAAGCGGGGTGATTTAAGCCAGACTCGCTTTCTCAGAAAGCGAGTCTAGCTCTGTATGTAGTGACAGATTGAAGCCAATAACATCTCCACCATCTCGGTGATATAATTACACGACAACATCAAATGAGAACACCACAATCCACCATCATCTCCACCATCATCTCCACCATCAATATCACCACCAAAATCAGTTTCAATCCATCTATATTCTCAACAACAACACACAAACAAAAACAAAATAGATTGTAGCAACAAAACAAAACAAGAAGAAAACTTAAACAATCAAGAACACACTACGCACACACCCCATTCTAAAATTCGAATTTCATTCAAAGAACTATTCAAAAGTTATTTACAATATTTGACTAAACAAAATACAACATTCAACTACAAACATGTACGGGTCAAGGATTCGGTGTATAAATCACATTTCGTTTCCTTTGCCTCTTCGCTCGGGGAGATGGAGTCAACTGTGTCAAACCCTCTAATGGGTCGCCCTCCTCTGCTTGCTCCTCCTCCTCTACTTGCTCCTCCTCTGCTTCTTCAACAACGGTACGACGCGGTGGCTTACTAGCGACTTTCTTGAATCGTCTTTGGCGTGTATTAGTCCGATGTGCGGGAGTGTTTAAGATTGCATCCAAGGTCGCCCCCTCCCCCACAGCATCTACCTGAGCTCGACAGGATGTCAGCATTTCGCGTGCGAAGTCCTTCACCACATCGGCCACGTTGCTACTCAATACCGCTGCACATTTCCTGCCCATACTCCAAGTCTGGGCCATCTACAAAATATAATATATTGTTTTTTGTAGTTAGAGTTCAAAAAAAATAAAAGACTTATAAATTTCGATAAAACTTACAATCGTGCGAAGAGCCGATGCCTTCGGTTGAAACATCGGCAAATGCATGGAGTGCACATCTACCGGTTCTGCCGCCGGTCGACGTATAGGCATCACCACACCGGCTGGAGTCTGTCCTGTCGGAGAGATGTACCGCCTTGTCATCCTCCGATACCAATTCATGTAGTTCGCGTGGTCTGCTAATTGGAATGGAGGAATGTTGCGGATTATTTCATCAAATCTTTGGAGGTTCCATCTCTCGACATAGGTGGAGAAGCTTTCCGCCCAATTGTGACCTGGCGTACGACCCATTCCGGTAATTTTATGGAGATCAGCATTGAAGGGCTCAGCTACTGGTATCAACTGCTGGAGACCAAACTGCCGTAGTACTCTGCTAACAAAATACAACTCGACAGTGCTGAAGTTAATGAGCGGTGCTTTGGTCAGCCAAAGGTCTCGCCTATACAAGGCACTGGGTGGTAATCGTGCTAGACGCTCCTCCGTGTAGGGCATCCATACAACGCAGTTGTCTGCCAACCTGTACAACTCATCACGGTAGTAGGTCAGGCATCTGTTCGGGTTGGCAGTCCAGGTTAGGTTACCCGACCAGTACACACCTAGAGGAGGAAGCATGTACGGGTCTTCAGGGAGATTGATCCAGCTGGGTGATTGTTTTCTAACTACGGGACGCCCAACATGGATACGCTCCCAGCTCCACACTTGAAGCAAAATCATCGGGCCATTCATCTGCATGGACCCGAGGGCACACAGGCACAAACTCCTGTAGAGGGCTGCTAGGGCGGCACTACCCCAACTATACTGGCCGACTCGTCCAAGGTCGGCAATAAGCGGGAGGTACATGAGGGGAACGGAATGACCGCTTGAGTTAGAGAATAGTACCCCTCCAAAAAGAGTTAGGATGTACGCCCTGCAGTACATCTGGACCTCCTCTTCGGTCGAATCATCTGTCAATTTATCTTTAAATTTTTCCTTCAACCACTTCAGACGAATTTGTTTCCCTACTACTGCACCTGTCTCCACTTCGACACCTAGGTATTCTTCTACTAAGTATGCCGCGTCGAAGTCCATGGAGCCGGTCACCGCCTGCCCATCTACCGGGAGGCCTGTGATGACTGAAACGTCCTGCAACGTAACAGTCATCTCCCCAGCTGACAAGTGGAAACTGTGGGTCTCAGGACGCCATCTCTCCAAGAGTGCTGTCAGTAGAGGCCGATCGCACTTGATGCCGCTCATCAGTGCGATGCCATATAGGCCGCAATCCCGTAGTATTTGGTGAATCCGTGGGTGCATAGGGAGAGGATGCCCCCCACGGAAGGTACACTCTTTCGAATCCCCCTCCCACACATCTTTGGAGCGATGGTGCGACTGACAAGTTAGAAGACTGGGGTCGAGTGGACCTGGACCAACAAGCGGAACCGTAGATGAAGAAGGGGCAGGCGACGAAGTACCAGCCACATTTTGGTTTGTTGGGACCTGCAAAACACCAGTTACATCAGCAAATAAATATATCAATCAATTATATGACAGTGAAACAAATCGAATGCAAAAAAAAATATAACTTACATTACTTCGTTCGTTTCCACCACGACGACCACCACCACGTCCACTGCGTGGAGGTGGGCCAAAAGATGTGCGTGGTCCCTCGCCACGATTGGCTCTACTACTACCGCCAGCCTCCACACGTCCCTTATTCCGTGGCATTTTTTCCAAAAAAAAAAGTATCCTACAATGAGGAACGAGCATTCATTATTAACAAATCCAAATTTATTTTAGCAATTTAATTCATCACGGAAGCTAAAGATAATTGAAATGCAAATACAACTCACAAAGTCACAAAGTCACAAATAATTTCCTGCACTCAATCTAACTTTTATGCACACAAATACAAATGCTCCACACCCAATCTGATTCTACAATTTTTTCTTATTTCTTGACTATGGAATTTGGCAAATAGATGCAAATTGTTTACTTGAATTGAAAAAGAAATATCCAGTAAAACTCAGTTACACGAAGTTACATCCATAAACATGCCAGTGGTTAAAATTTGAGAACAAATTCAGAACTAATGACATGAGAACTGTATATCCATAAACATGCCAGTAATCACACAGTAATCACATATGCACAATTACTTTCACAAAATCACACATGCACAATTGTACTTTTACTCACATATGCGCATATGCACAAATACTACTCACAAAATCACAATTACACATTTACTCACAAATCCCCAAATTCTACACAGACTACAAACAAACCGTTCAAAAATTCTACACACACCACCACATATTACACACAATATATATACAAAATTAGAAAATATTGAGTTCTAGAAATATACCTCAAGCTTCACGCAGGAATTGAACCACCGCAATCCCCTCTTTTCACCGACCAAATCGCGCGCGTCACCGACCTCCACCCCTTCTTCTTCAATCCACCGCAATCACCCAAAATTTCGAAAATAAAACTCAACCACAACGTGGGCAACTAGATTGGGATGAGAAAGGGAAGATTTTAGGAGCTAATCGACGGCTAATTTGATGAAATAGGCCACAAATCGAAGATTGCGAGCGATGGGTTAGGGTTTTTCGAAAGCGAGTCTTGAGGAAGATAGAGAGAAGTGAGATCTGTTTTGGGGGCGGGGGTTTAAGTCCCAATCGACACTCGCTTTTTGAAAAAGCGAGTGTGGTATAATTACCCCCGCTTTTTCAAAAAGCGAGTGTTGCTGGGCAAAGAAGCCCAAAACTCGCTTTTGGAAAAAGCGAGTTTAGTACAAACTATCCCGCTTTTTCGAAAAGCGAGTCTTAGGTTTCCAATTTTCTGAAACCCAAGACTCGCTTTTGAAAAAGCGCGAGGGTTTGTACCAAACCCGCTTTCTCAAAAAGCGAGTAGGGCGTTTGTGGAAATAAAAAAAAAACAGGTCGTTTGTGGCAATACTTTTGCAAAAAGGGTCAATTTGGGAAAAAATTCAAACCCTTCAGTCCAATCCCCCACTTCATAACACCAAACACCCGTACAATACCAATACAGTTAAATGGTGGTAACCAAAACACCAACAGCAACAATGCACCCAATCAACCAACATTAATTCAATAAAAATCAACCCGATATCACACAGCACACTTCTTCTTCTTTCTCTCTTTTTTTTTGGTTCAACACAGAGAGGGAGAGAGAGAGCGAGCGAGGGGGGGAAAGAACGGGGCAGCAACGGCGCGCACTCAGGGAGCACGGCAGCGATGACTGGTGGGGCTTCGACGGGAGGTGGACGGGGTTCGACGGCGATGCGACTGGGCGGGAGACTCTCGAGCGACGGGGAAGCTCGGGGTCGAAGCTTCAACGGTGGGGCTGAGCGGTGGAGTGCGGAGTGAGGGCGGCAGGGATGGAGCGAAGGCAATGGTCTCAGGCGGCGCGACTGGGAAAGCTTCGACTGGAGGAAAGGGCGGAGGCGATGAGCGGCGCGGCACGGCGACTGGCGGCGATCAAGGGAGGAAGACGATGTGGGATGGAGGAGCGGCAGCACAGGGGAAACTTCGGTGATGGATTGAGAGGCGAACGGGGAAGGCGACAGTGGTACAAGGTGAGCGGCGTGTGCGAGGCTGTCGATGGCAAGGAGAGAAGCTTCGATGGCGGAGGCGGCAATGGTGGACGACTGCGGAGCTTGAAGGCGGCGATGGAGGGGTTCGTCAAGTCGGGGCTGGCGGCAGGCGAGAGGAATGGTCGCGACGACTGGCTGAGGACGAAGCGAGAGGGAGGCGGAGGTGGCGCGGTGACTGAGAGGGAAATGGCGAGCGGAGAAGGTGGGGGAAGGAGATGGGTAGTTTGGGTTTGTTCTGTTTTGCTTTGTTGGGTTTTTAGAGAACAGAGAGAGAGATGGAGAACGGGGTAGGGGTGGGTTTTAAAATAATAAAAGTAATGGGGTTAGAAGTGGGAGGTAGTTACAAGGAGCATGTGGGGGTGTGCAGGTACGGGAATTGAGGAGTGGAGAGGAGTTAGAGTACGGGACCGGAAGTGGGGAGTGAATAAATATTGTATGGGGATAGGTGTGGAATAGTAGTCTGTACAATATATGGGTTCTGGGTTTATTGGATGGACTTGGGCTTGGGCTAAAAATGGGTTTAAAATATTTAAATAAAACAAATAGGATGTTGGGCTAAATTTTTGGGCTCAAATTAATTTAATAAAATCAAAACACGAAATTGGGCTTTGGAATAAATAATTGGGTTTCAGAATATTACATAATAAAATCAAAATACAACTTGGGCTCATATTAATAATTAATAAAAATCAATATCCAAACTTGGGTTTATAATAAACAATTGGGCTCGTAAATTTTTTTTTTTAAATAATAAAATCAATTAGAGAAAAAAATACTGATTATTTAAATACGGGAAAAATATATTTTTTAAAATACGTATTTATGAAAACAGGGGTTACAGGCTCATATCTGTTAACCATAGGATCTGATTTCTAAGATCGTGACCTAATGGTGAATTTTTTGGTTGACAGGTGTGCTGATGAAAAAGCGATGAGGTTTTAACCACACTCGCTTTTTCAGAAAGCGAGTGTGAGACTTTTGGTGCAAGAACCCAGCGCATATGATTGGATAAGCCAAAAACTGAGATTGATTGGGAGTATCTATGGGCCCATTTTCGACAACTTAAAACACACTAATTATGTATATACTGAAATAATGTCAAGTTATGTATATACTCGACTACTGCTAAACAATTACTAACTTAATAAAATCACGACCAGAGAAGATGAAGTGACAATGTGATATAGAAAGCCCTGACAAATGATTTCATATATAGTAGCTAAAGAAGACGAAGTGACAATGTGATATAGAAAGAATTTGATACCAAAATGACTCATTTTCTGAAAGTATTTACCAAATGGCCCACTTTCTGAAATTATTTACCAAATTAACCCACTTTCTGAAAGTACTTAGCAAACTGATATACTTTCGAAAGTATTTATCAAAATAACCAAACTCGCTTTTTGAATAAGAGAGTTTGTTTAAAAACAGGTTGCTTTTTGAAAAAGCGAGTCTAGACTTTCGAAAACCAAAAGTCTCACACTCACTTTCTAAAAAAGCGATGAGGTTTTAACCACACTCACTTTTTCAGAAAGCGAGTGAGGCAGTTTGAGAATTTTAAAAAAAAAGTAGGGCAGTTTGGGAAAAATTTTCAAAAAGTGGGACAGTTTGGAAAAAAATCCTGCACTCGTTAGCTATATATTCATATTTTGTCTTTTCTTGTCTTTTTCGCTACAATAAAAAGACAAATATAGTTTGGATATAGCAATATGCATTTTATGCGTAACGAAACATCATATTTCATTTGTATTATTTTAATCATTTTTAAAATCACCAGTAATATTTTATTTTATTTCTGGGATCATGTTTCGTCCGAAATCATGAATTACAAAACAAAATAAATCTTAAGTTCCTAATTTAGTTAGTATTTTAATTAAACTTTTAGTTAAATAATTAGTTAATTAATAACATAATTAAAAACTTAATTAAAACAAAATCCACTCGGACATGGGACGAAATATCATGTTTCGTCTCATGTTGGTCAAACGCCGATTTTTTTTTTCTAAAAAAATTCTTTGAAATTTTCTAAAAATCCAAAAATAAAAAAATAAAAAGTTTAAAATTGCGGACGAAACACCGTCTACAAGTTTGCTATATTTCACCTTTTTTCCCCACTGCAGTGAAACATCAAATTGCTATTTTTAAATATGCATATGTGCATATTATACCTACAACGACTGTGGATGCTCTAAAGCTCGGGTTATTTTTTGCATAGAACCACCTGAGAATTTAGTTATGTAATTATTTGGGAGTACTAATATGAGAATTCTTCGAAAACAATTGCGTTTGAAGGATACATAATTTTTTGCCTTGATAGGCCACTTTTTGAAAATATTTGCGATTATAGACAAGTTTCAAAACTATTAGCGTTCGTGGGCTACTTGGTGCCACGTCATTAGCGGCCGTTATTCTCATTAGCGGACTCTTTTTTTTATTTTAAATTGAAATATTTGTTTACTGTCGCTATTCATATTAGCGACCAAAGCATATATGAAGTCACTAATAAGATTAGCGACCTTCAATGAACTGTATTCCAACAATTAGCAAACTGCTCTATGCAAAAATAACAATAATTTTTTTTTGAAACTGAGGATGCTAATCGGGATAACGACCTTAATTGTACAAAGATCTCTATTCCGTATATAGGTATTTATTGTACTAAGGAGCTATTGCGAATAGAGGCCTTAGTTGTGTGACTATTTTGTAAATTTTACAAAGAACAAGGAGAATGAGGTTCCTACTGAGGTCGCTATTGCAAATAACGACTGAAGTATACTAAGGTTGCTATTCCCAACAACGACCTTAGTTAGGCTATTATTTTGCAAATCTTATAGAGAGCAAGGAGATTTAGTCTTTTACTGAGGACGCTATTCGGACTAGCGACCTCAGTTTTTAAATTTTTTTCCCCAAGAGAGTAAGAGCTCTCTATAAATCGCTAAGTGTCTCAATACATTCATTTGAGGTCGTTAATCTCATTAGCGATCTTATATATACTAAGGTCGTTAGTGGGAATAGCGACAACAAACAAAAAATTCTAGATATTTTAAAATAGAGACCATCATTCCCATTAGCAACTTTCAAAATGAGAAGGTCGCTAACGAGAACAGTAGCCGCTGCTGATTTGGCACCAAGTAGCCCACGTGCGCTAATAGTTTCAAAACTGAACCATAATCACAAATATTTTATTAAAGTGGCCTGTCACGGCAAACAATTCGATTAACCCCCCTGATGAATTGGCAAAGCTTCAAGAGGCATTAAATGAAGACCGAATTTACCTTCCTAGTATTGGACTGGCTTATGATATGGTGTTGGTTATTGTTCATATTGCTGGAACTCAGATTGAAGTGGATGTTTGTAGTGATGAAATGCTTTGAAGGGGCGCCTCAGCACGTACTTGTGTTAATGTGGATCTTACCAAACCTTTATGCCCGGGTTGGTGGGAAGAAGATATGGCAAGAATTTATCAGCGGTGTCTTTTGCTACCCCGATGTGGTCTTGTAGGGCACTAACTTGCTCAGTTCCTGCTTCTGGGGGTCAAGGTTTCCAAAGTGGATGGGATAACGTAGAGGAGAAGTTTTTGATGCTACTCAGAAAGTTATTGAAAGCTCAACAATTACGACGTGATTTGGGTCGAAGATTGTCGTTACTAGTGTCTACAGCTAACGGGGTGGAATCGATTAAATATCACTGTGGATCCTATTTAATTTAAACACGTTATTGTGGCTATGGTTACTAACTATGCATGACTCAAACCAATTTTATTTTTTGCTTCAGTTTATGCTAGTAATAGTTATCTTGAACGGAGGCAGTTGTGGGAAATTTTAACTGCTTCGGTAACTAATAGAGTTCCTATTGTGTATGAGGGTGATTTTTTAATATAGTGTCTGAGCATACTGATAAAATGGGGAGGAAAGCTTGGGGGAGTAAAGGTGCATGCATGTTCAGATAGTTTATTAGGAATAATGGCCTTTGTGATGTGCATTTTTCAGAGCCTAAATATACTTGGTGTAATAATAGAGATGGTGGTGCTCGAATTTGGGAGAGGTTGGATAGAGTTTTGGTGTCAATTGATTGGCTAGCTACTATTGTATCCGGAAACAAGGTTGCCCATCTTGCACCCCTGTCTCTTTATATCACATTGTCCATTGTTGTTGAATAGATCTGCTGTAGAGTTGGAAGGATCTCGTCCACTCCGATTTGAGCATTTTTAGTACCGAAACACTGTTATTTGGAAGCATGGCAATCTACAGCGTCGGGTGATCCTTAACATCAATATTTTTATATCTTGTGTGCACAAGTTTTTACACATATGTTGACGATAAAACTTTATGGAGGACAACTATCAGGAGTAAGTAATGATGGGGAGGGTGCTACTATCAATCACTTGATGTTTGCCCGATGATTGTCTATTATTTGCACGTTCAAATAATTCTGAATGTAATGTCTTCAGAGTGGTAATTGAACATTATTCTGACTTGGGCTTTGTTTGCTTTGGGTGGGAGTTAGCAAGCATGTCTTCTCGGTTATTTTGGGAACATTTATGTAATCAATGTTGTAACCGCTTATTTGTATTGGTGGAACTCTAGCTTGTTTTAGATCGGTTTAGGCTTATTTTGTAATGATGGGTACTCTTTGTTTTCGTTAATCAATCATTAATGAAACTAATGACCTCGGTCATTTTATTTTCAAAAAAAAAAAAACATTATTCTGACTTAGTGGTCATTGTGTTAATGTTTTTTAACAAGTCCAGTTTCTTCATGGGAGGTGGTGTTCTCAAGGGTCATGAACGGCAATGCTTAAGGCTGGCTATTTATTACAAGTAGCTAAAGAAAAATTTCCTTTTAAACATTTAGGTGTTGTTATTGGTGCAGATCGTGTTCCAGGTCATTGCTTCAATGAAATGTTGGACAGAGTGTGAATACGACTTTCTGGTTGGAAGACGATGCATCCATTATCTTTTTTTTTTGATATAAAAGATGGCATGAGAAATGCCATCCTGCTCTTATAAATAACCACCAGAAATACATTCACTAAACATCCAGAAGTACAATCAAAAGATACATCGAAGCAAATAAAACAACATCAAAAGAGTTACATCAAATTAGATACAAGTAGACTCAAAATACAAAAGAAATCAGAATAAAAAGAGCCGATATAATAACAACCGACCCTAACCAGACAACAACTCCATGTCTACCCTCTGGAAGTCCGAGCTTGATCAGTTGTTAACCCCCTCTTCAGGAAACAGTGGTCCCACTCGCGCTTTCTTCCTCATACCTGGGATTTGCAACCAAGAAGTCGTAAGCGAAAAGATACGAAACATCATTTGCGGGAAATTAGAAGAATGGTTACGGAAACATAAATCATTTCTATCTAGCCAAATGACCCACAAAGAAACTGCTACAACACAGTCCCATTCTCTCAACTTATCCTTAGCTACCTCTGAACCTCTAAAATCTCCCCACACCTGGGAAATATAAAAAGGAGCTCTACTGCAACCAAAACCAAAGAGGATAAAATCCCAAATACGTTGACTGACCCCACATTCCAAGAAAAGATGACCAATAGATTCATCTTGAAGGTTACATCTAGGACACAACGCCGACGAGATGAGATCTTTCTTAAAAAGGTTAACTCTAGTTAAAATAGCTTCTTGCAGCACAAGCCACAAGAAGTCCTTAACTTTATGTGGAGCACTCGACTTCCAAATAATACGATTCTCCGCACTTCTCGTACCCCCATCACTGAGTGCTCGATACATGGAATGAACTGTGAACTGCCCGTGGGAGACCAGTCTCCAGCTCCTCTTATCTTGCATATTCAAGTTGATAGGACTCGTAGTCTGTAGAAGAGATAGGAGGGGTGCACACAAAGTATCAACATTCACTACACTGCTAACACTCAGATAGATATGCCAACTGGAATTGACCCAATAGTCGGCAACCAAGGCAAATTTGTTACGTGCAAGAGTGAAAGTATCCGGGAATAGAGAACTCAAAGTATTAGGACCAACCCAAGAATCTAACCAAAATCGAGTATCTACTCCATTCCCAACCCTACTAGGAGCATTGGCATGAAAGTTATCTCCCAATCTGTCAATCCTTTTCCAAACCGGAGAGATACCTCGACGGTGCTGCCCCCCCCCCCCCCCCAAACCTGAACCGCCTACGCCCCCTATACCGAGCCCAAATCCTTGATCGGTAGAATAGCGAGAATGAATTTTCCACCACCATTTACACAAAAGTGCACGATTCATCAGTCGGAGGTTAATGATACCCAGCCCCCCAAAATCTTTGCTTCTACAGACCAAACTCCATTTAACTAAAGGAAGGCCTCGACCATCCTCTCCACTCCCCTTCCATAAGAAATCTCTACGGATTTTATCGATTTTGTCGATAACCCATGAGGGGAACTCATAAATGGACATCCAATAGATAGGGATGTTCGAAAGAACTGCATTAATCAGGGTAATTCTACCACCTAAGGACAGATGGTTTTTCTTCCAACCAGGCAGTCGCTCCTGAATACGCTCTAATAAATGATTCCAATCGTTACGAGTAAGCTTCCCAGGCCTCAACGGCACTCCTAAATACTTAATGGGAAATTTACCCACTTGACAATCAAGAATGTTAGCCAACAGAGCGGTAGAAACATCGTCGCATCTCCCAAGACCAATGAGATTGCTTTTCTCAAAATTAACTCTCAACCCGCTCCAAGCTTCATAAAACAGTAGGATACCTTTAAAAATAAGGACTTCGTTGGTGTCATGATTCCCAAAAAGGAGCGTATCGTCTGCATATTGCAGAATAGGGATCCCTCGAGAACCATCCAAACATCCAATACCCTGTAATAGATGCTGCTCAGTACAGTGCAAAATCATTTCGGACAATACATCTGCAACCAGAGTAAATAATAACGGAGATAACGGATCACCCTGTCTAAGCCCTCTTCTGCAATGAATGAGATTAGAAGGAATCCCATTGATTAACACAGCGGATTTACCGCCCATTAAGCACAGTTTAATCCACCCAATCCATCTGGCCCCAAAGCCTCTCGATTGTAATACCTCTATAACACTGTCCCATTCCACAGTGTCATATGTTTTTTTCAAAATCAAGTTTAAGCATGAACCCCTCTACTCTATCTCTATGGCATTGAAAGATTGTCTCATGTACAGTGACAATACTATCTAAGATATCTCGCCCAGGGATAAAACCACTTTGAGCAAGGTGAATGATGGAATTCATCAATGGGTTCAATCTATTAGCCAAGACCTTAGTAATGATTTTGAACGATGAGTTCAGAAGGCTAATGGGCCTGAAGTTTCCAATCTCTCTAGCTCCAACGGCTTTGGGAATCAAGACGATATTCGCATAGATAAGCCGCTCTATCTGAACCTGATTCTCGAACATTTCCTGAAAAATGTTGAAAAGGTCCCCACTAGTGATATCCCAGAAGGCAGTAAAAAATAATATGGGGAACCTATCCGGGCCCGGCGCTTTGTCCTGACCCAAGTCTTTGACTGCACTCAAAATTTCACCGATCGAAAAGGAAGACTCTAACGCTTGTAAACCCAACCCATTTGGGCGAGACCAGAAGGACTCATTAAGCGAACAGTACTGATTTCTAGACACTCCTAGAAGACCTCGGAAATGATTCTCTATATGGACACGAACGGGCTGAGGATCAGAAACCCACCTATTTCCCACCTGTAGACCAGCAATGAAGTTGGATCTATGTCGTCCGTTAGCAATGCTATGGAAATATGAAGTATTAGCGTCCGCATGAAGGAGCCAATTGTCTCGCGACCTTTGACGCCAATAAACCTCTTCATCTTGGAAAATAATATCCAAATCGACTCTATCCTTATGAAGTGAGCCTAATTCGTCACTGTGAAGCTCTCTTTCCTCATGAATAATCTCCAAGGATTGGATACGATCCACAAGTCGTTCCTTAGCCTCTTTAACTAATCTTCACTCTTCTCCTGCCCAACGTCTAAGGACACCTCGAAGTCTACGAATCTTAGCATTCCAAATATCCACAACATCCCTTTGAATGCCCTCTCTCCTCTGAAGTGGGGCATTCCACGAACCACTCACTAAAGGTCTCAAAGCCGGGTTCCTGATCCACGCCTTTTCAAAACGGAATGCTCTGGCCCTACGAGTGGTAGACAGACTGGTCATAAGAATGAGAGGAGCGTGATCCGAGGTATGTCGACAAGCCGCTACCACCGAAACCAGAGGGAATTTGCTTTCCCACTCTTCTAAGACAAGGATACGATCCAATTTAGCAAGAATAGGAGAGTCTTACATATTAGACCAAGTGAATTTCCGACCGGGAAACTGAATTTCCCGAAGCTCTAAGAGGTGGATAACTTCGTTAAAGTGAGCTCTTTCAGACGAACTGGGCCCCCCACCTATATGTTCGTCAGCGAAACGAGTAATATTGAAGTCCCCCCCGATAATCCAAGCATCACCCCACCTGGAGTGAATCTCAAAAATCTCTTCCCATATCCTAGATCTCTCAGAATCCTCGTTTGGTCCGTAGACCATAGAAAAGACTTGCAGGAAATCATCAATCTTGGACTTGAGGCTTACCGAGACCGTAAAGTCTCCAATCTTGGCATCTAGATATTGGAAACGATCTACATCATAGCCAACACTGATGCCACCCAATTGACCCACCGAAGGTTTGCAACACCATTCCCAATTTCCTCTGGAGATCAATGAATCTAGCAAACTCGACGGCGGATTCGTAAGCTTAGTCTCACAAAGTCCTATAACTGATAAAGGATGATAGGACAATGTATTGGAAACATTCCTACGTTTCTTACTACAGTTCAACCCTCTAACATTCCAGAAAGCATACACCATTGGGAAACGATTATGAAAACTCTAAGGTCCTAAAACCTAAAACAGATTTTAGGGACACTTGACCCACTCACGAAACCTCTTAGCGCATTCTACTTGTGACAAACCATCACAAGTCAGATCCACTCGACAAATCTTGGCTAAACTAATTAACAAAGCATCAGGAATGAAATCAATAATTGCATAATTACCAAAAGACTCACCTGCCCAAACAGAGACGGGTACTTTCTTTTTAACTGTTGAAGCAATGAGCTCATCTTTCGATATTGGGCGATCCCCATGCTTTTCCCTCTGCCTGGAGTTGGGCCTTAGGTCCTCTATAGCCATCTCCTTTCCTTTCCCTTTATCCAATGAAATGAACCTCGACGGTGGAGAATCCTCAACTGTAACCTCCCTCTCTATATCCCAAACTTTAGAAGCGGTAATGAGTGGAGAATCCTCATCAATATTTTTCAACGCATCAATAAGATCATCATCATTCGGGGAATCACAATTATCAATAATCAACTTCCTCTCATATACTCGACTTGACTCGACTTCCTCTTCCCTCTCGTAAGCCTTCTTTCTGGACCCAGACGGAATATACTCTCACAGATTAGCCTCTCTAACTGATTCTGATAGAGTGGGCTCATAAGACGGCAGACTCTTCTGAACCTCTCTCGAGTAGACTGCGCAATCATTCTTGTGCTCATGAATGGACTTGGGCGGACGTTGCGAATAGGCTCTAAGAAGACTTCCCCACGATTCCAATTGATCTCTAGACAAGGAGCTCACATCGCCTCTCAAAAATTGCACAAAAGCAGATTGCATAGAGACTTGTAATGCCTCGGAAATCGAGCCCGCCGTCCCATCACCTAGCCCAAGACCCGCCGTTCGAACTGACCCCTTCCCCTGTCAGCTTTCTTCTTACTCGCGACATACTCTGCTACGACATGAGAGCTGAGCGGCGCCGCGTCATCCTTACAAAGCGAAGAAGCGGAAGCGGGTGTGGGTTCCTTGCAGAAAACAGGCCTCGAGACATGCGCCCCTCTCTCCTCATGCAGACCCACGTGAGATTTCAAATTAACCATCTAGTGAATCTCCACCGTTGGATTGGACACATCCAACGGTAGAACAACATCTTCAACCTCTAAACCCATACGAATCAGACCACCTTCATCCAACTCCGACAACCGATGCTCCTCCTCGCGAACCCTGATCACCTGTGAACTGGCAACTCTATCGGATGGCGGATGCCAAGGCACAAAACGCTTCTCCTCAACGGCGATGTCCACCTTGTAAGATAAACCCCTGTAATAAGTGAAGATGGACGAAGAAAATACCGTGTCTTGAAGCGTAGAAACTCTTATACGGGCCATATCGAGCTTGTTCATGAACTTTGTCGCTTGGTCTAGCTCTTCAACCCAACCATACGGTTGCATAAGAGCTTGGAATCCCTCCTTGTTCCAGCATTCAGACGGGAAATTGACGATAAGAAGCCAGGTCGACTGCAGCCGATCCCTCTTGAACGCACCAAACTCCAGCGACCATCGCGACAGCACCACGGAGAAACCCTCCCCAGCAAAGGATTTCTTGCTAAGAACTTGCTGCACTCTCGCTTCCGTCGAACAAGGAATGAAGAAAGCATCGTCTCTAAATCTTTTAACGGTCCAGTCCCAATCAAACGATTTCGGCCACCTAGAAGACAATTCTCTCTTGATGACACCTTCATTTGGATTACCAAAAGCAATGGAGGCGATGACACTGAAGCGCAGCTTGTTCCCGAGGTCCTCCATCTCCGCCGTCGGAGTGATAACAACTCTCCCAACTGCCGGAGTACCCACAGCTGAATCCTCAACAGCGGCCCTCCCTCCTAGCTTCAAATCAGGCATCACCGGGCACCTCTCTTGCCATACATTCAGCTTACTCTGCGAAGCTAGTGGATGACTAGATGCGTGCTTCGCCGCATAGAGATCAGCATTGGGAGGGCCCGTTCCACTACCCATCGAGACATCCTCGTCGCTCAGCGAATTCCGACGCTTGCAATCCGTGGAGACGTGGCCCCTGCGCTTACAATAAAAACATTTCACTACTTTCTTGCAATCCATCTTCCAATGACCCCATTTTCCGCAATTGTAGCAGAGAGAGGTTCGAGCACACCATTCTCCAATCGCCTGAAGCCCTTCGGGATCGGAGGCAGCTTGGTATCGGAAGATTTTGGACTAGAGACTCTAGTTTTAGTCTTCCAACCATCATTCTCTACAAAAAACCAGCTTTCCTCTCGCTTTAGGCTCGCGCTTAGGAGCCGGAATAGACGATGGAGATATTGTCTCAGCGAAAGCCACGTTAGGCTGGACGCTACTAACAGGACCCCTCACCTGAATGGGATGCGAGCTCTCTCACTGGAAATGGTGCACGAACGTCGTACACGGCTGTCAGAATCAGCGATGGCATGAACCTTGAAGGAGCTAGCTCTCTTTGGAGGAGATTTTGGACGCCTGACCTACTACCAAGTTAGCATCGCTATGAAATCGCAGGGGACCTTGATGTCGAACAGAGGATTGTCCAACCATCTGGTTATTCTCAACTTTCAGCAAGTTTTTTCGTGGAGATCTCATGGCCAACGGGTAGAAAGAAACAGAGCAGAAAAGAGAGCTAGGAGAAGAAGAATGAAAAGGTAAGGAAAGAAGGCTTATCTGGAGATGGAAAGGAAATATTGGGTTGGTTTGGGCTGAGAAAGCCAAAGTAGGAGAGGAAGAAAGGAGGGGAAGGGATGGGAGGAAGCTACTGAGGGATGGAGATGGAGGAGGATGGCGGAGAAGGTAAAGGGTATGGAAAGGATTTGGTTTTTGGTAGAGGGGAGGGGAGATCCTGAAAAACGGGAGCTCTCAATTTCTTGGTTACCTGTTTTTGATCATTAATTGCCGCAACTTGTTTATGCATCCATTATCTTTGGCAGGCAGAATTGTACTTGTGAAATCTGTTATACAGGCGATGCCCCGATGCAAAGAAGGATGGTGATCGAGCGTGGTATAGCTATGATAGCATGGCATAAATTGTGTAGGCCTGTTTCATGTGGTGAGACTAGATTTACTTCAGGAAGCACTGGCAGGTAAAAGTCTGTTGCTCGAATATATGGTCATCTTCGGTCACATTAATTATCTAAGTTTTTTGCATTCAAATATAGAATTCCCGCGTCCCCTTGGGATCTATATTTGAGTCATGGGTCGTCATGGGCTTGGCGATTTATTTGGGGTGGTGAAGAGCTCATCTGTAGCAGCTTGCAGTGGTCTATTAGTTGTAGTGAGTCTACTGATTGTTTTGTTTATCCATGGCTTGAGAAAACTCCTCTTAACAAGATGGCCTTAACTTTTGATGCTAGTTTGTTGTGTACCAGTTTGAAAGTGTGAAAGTTCAATTTCGAGCATGAAATGTTGCTAAGATGAGTTGCTTGTGGCCAGAGACTTTTGTTTTCATGATTCTGATTCCAGTGCATATTCGATGTTGGATGTACTTATATATGTTCAATGATGAGCCTCTACGTAATGTGACATTGAAATCTTTATATAATTGTGTTTTTTTTTCACAGTCACCATGTCGAAGTAATGAGAATCCGATTTTGCTTTGGATGATCAAAGCATCTCCTCGTGTATTATTATGGATTTTGAGAATTAATGTTTGTTGGGAGAATACCTACAGAGGCATTTCTATATGCCAGAAATTTATGGTCTGATGGGCTGCTATGTCCAAGGTGTAATTTAGAGAATGAATACTATTGACCAACTATTAATATTTCAAGGTCTACATTCTAAAACATGTATGGGATGCAGTAGGTTATGTTTGTGGGTTTGTTTTGAACTTCTCTAACTCTCACTGAGTTATGGGATGTGTTAAGTAGATGCATGCTGAATTTGTTAAAGGTATTCCAAGAAAAGTATTTCAAAATGTGATGGTGTATGTAGTTTGTCTCAGTTAATGTTGCCGAGAGAAGTGACCTAGCTCGCTCTGGGCATTATTGAAGGCGCTGGAGCTTGGCTATCGAGATCGAAGGGGATTCAATAGTCGTATTGTTACAAATTGATTGTACTGACAGGAGAGATTATATGCATCATGATGATATCATTATGCACCTATGACCTATCAAAGCAAAGCTAATTATACTGTTCGATATGTGTATAGGGAGGCCAACACCTGTGCTGATCTTGTGGCAAATAGGGGTCGACGAGCTACACAAGAGTTTCTGATCACTTCACAGTTGAATGTGAATTTTATGTACTTGCTTGATGCAGATGCTAAAGGAGTGCTTCGACCTCGGACAATAATTTTGTATCTTTATTGTATTGTTTAGCCAAAAATATTAATTTAATTTCATGGCTATTTTTTTTGTTGAGGTTGTGCATCTGTCTATATAGTATAACACATGTACTGCATGTACTTTTTAATTTCGATTAATAATTTTATATACCAATTTATGTTAGATTGATATGTTGATGTAAGAAATAAGCTTTTTCATATTGAGATAAATTATATTATTGGATTGCCGCATAGTCTTAAAACCATAAATATTAGATAAAAAGTAATTATATATGTACAAATTTTACTTCACGAACTAATGCAGTACAATCTTTATTATATGACATGGATATAAGTGCAATAGTTGGTTGAAATTGTAAGACATTATTTTGTAAAGTTTGTGCACATAACATTATCCTATCAAAGTAGTGCTCGTTGTGCTACTTTGGTATTACAAAAAAAAAAAACACATGACATCATAAAACAATTAATTATTGTGAATTCCACATTAGTCACATTTTTTCTAATGTTGTTTTGATAATACAAGAAATAAGCATGTATAACTCACATTAATCATTATGAACACTATATGAGCCACATGTTCATTTATTATAACTTCAAATTAGTGCAACTAGCATTACTCATTCATTATATTCTTAAATACAATTATCAAGGCTTGATCTATAACCATTGGGATAAAATTTATTCATCTTTCGCCAAAGCTATAAAGGATAATAACTTTACAAAGATAATGCTAATTGTACTACTTTGGTATTACAAGAAACAAACATGTAGAGCTCACAAAGCAGTTTACAATTTTGAATTGTATTATACATAAACCATATTGTTTTAATGCTTCTTTGATATTGCAAAAAAACAAATATATACGACTCACAAGTTAGTTAATTATTGTCAATTCAACATGAAGAAAAAAGACATTTAATTTTTATAATACCAAAATAGAACAACTAGCATTACTCATTTGTCATATTCTTAATCCAATAACTAATGCTTTAATTGTAATTTTTGAGATAATATTTCATCATGTATTGTCAAAGCTATGTATAAAACGATAACTTTATAAAGATAATACTAGTTGTACTACTTTGATATTACCAGAAACAAATATGTAACTCACGTAAATTAGTTATTTATTATGAACTGCATATAAACAATGAGTAATGCTTTAGCCACTACCAATTTCACTACCATTTTCTGCACTACCTTAGGTGGCATACTTCTATTGGAGAGTTCTCCCACCTACTCTATCATCCTTTACCTATTGGAGTGTGCCACCTAAGATAGTTAAGAGAAATGTAGTGAAATTGGTAGTGACTCTAGCATTACTCACAAACAATATGTATATCTCTTGTAGTACCGAATTAACTCAAGTAGCATTACCTACTATGTATATTATATTTATTCCTAATAAATTTATTATAGACATATTTATTCCATGGCTAGAAAATTGCAAATATCTACATAAACAAAGGAGATATCTGCAAATTCACCGTATAACCACATGTAATTATTATTTTCAGCCATTACCAAGCACCCCCGGTGACCCCCCTCTTCTTCTTCCTCCTAAAGAAACCCTGACTTTAATGGCTCAAATCATTCAAAAACCCTAATTTCATCAAAATGGAACTCTCTCTCTCCCCCTTCTATCGTCCCTCTCTCTTCCACCTCAAAAAGTCCACAACTTGCCTCCAATTTCGACTCAGAGCGCTCAATTCTGGGGTTTTGTCGATGCCGGCAAAGAAGCCGCTGAAATTTCCAGTTTTCCGTGCTTCACATGGAGAAATGGAGAATTGTAACAGAATTGAGGGCCGGATTGTGGTGGGGTCCGCGGTGACGGTGGGTTTGGCGGTTATGAACAGGGTTCTATACAAGCTGGCACTTGTTCCTATGAAGAATTACCCTTTCTTTTTGGCCCAAGTTACCACATTTGGGTAAGTAGTATTCGGGGTTCAAATAAAGGAGCAGTCTTTTCCCGGATATCGTAGTCTTTTCGTATTTAATGCTACATTGTTTGTTTGCTTGTGTACATTGGGCGATGTTTGAATATAGGATATTTATAGGTAAATTTTAAATAGTACGATACCTATAGTTTTCTTAACTTTGAGGTGAGATAAGTATGACGGGAGGTAACTTTACTAGAGAGTATAGATAAGCATACACAAGTCAACTCCACAGGGGGTGGCATTCGGGCCGGGCCGGGCCGGACCTCTTTGCGAAAATCTTGGCCCGGACCTGGCCCCTAGCCCCTAGGGTGGGGGACGGAACGGGCCAGTTCACGGACCGGGCTGGTTTAATTAGTGTATTCTTTTTTTAGGAAGATGAAAGATCAAGTATTAAATTTTAATTTCAATATTTCATAACAATTGCAAAGGACTAATAAATAAAAGAAATTATAACTAAATTTTAATTGATTTGATAAATTACATGATGTTAAATAAAATTAAGTTCATGAATACAATTTCATACAAATTAAATAAAATTACAAAACAAGGGAATTATTTGAATTGAGAGATCGAGATGACCTCTATTTAGATTGAAGAGAAGGCATTGGACTATTGTTGTGCACTTCTACTTAACCTAAATATAGATACTCATCCCCGTAAATTTTCCCAATTATTTATAATACATTATACAAATTAAATTATACATTTCTTCACTCGTTGCTACTTGTTGATCCTTTTTGTGATTCTTGTAAGTCTTGAGTCATCTTTTCCGCTTTCATTCAATCTTCGACGCATACCAACATCTCCAAATTCTTTGTCATCAAGCGATTCCTGCTCGGACTCATAATCCTGCCACCAAGAGAAAAAGCACTTTCCGATGCAACGGTTGACACCGGTACCGTTAGCAAATCTTTAGCCATGCGAGAAAGAATACTAAAAATATGTTCATTAGTTTTCCAAAAAAAAAACACATCTACTACATCATCAATGGGAGGTTGTGCATTATACAAATTCAACTCATTTGGTGAATTGGTGAATTGGTTTTTTTTTATTTTAAGAGATTTAAAACACTACTAGTGGCAAGACCCTTTCCCTTTGATAATATAGAAGAAGAAGAACTAACATTTTGTGTTTGTGTAGTGTTAGATGAATAAATTCTATGGTAACTATCATATAAACTATTCAAAACATTTTCAAATTTTGTAATGAAAACAACATGGTCAAAATCATTTATTTCTTCGTGTGGAGCATAAGTATAAAAAATCTCAATTAGATTTTTCGTGCCATCTAACTTAATCATGTGATTCATTACACTAGCTACACAATATAATATAGGAAGGGGATGAAAATATTTTAAAATTTTAATATAAGCTGCATAAACCATTTCTCCAATAAAAACGTCATTTACCAAATCTTTAATTGTTGTCATCATAGTGACAATTGCAAGTAAAATACCACTAGATGTAGATGTATATGTTTTGAAAATTGTCAAGTAGCATAATTAAAAGGTTCTGAAAATTTGTACAAACTATCGGTAAAAAACCAAAAATCATCATCTAACATGCAATCTTGCATACCCATTGCAATACACAATTCTCTAAGATTAAAACGACAGTGAAGAACAACACTTAATAAATCAAAAGTTGAATGTCTCGTTTTACGGGATTGACATGGGCCTTGTTCCGATGGTTGTGGTTCTATGTCTTCTACTTCGGCTTGTTCCGTGTGTGTTTTATGAATATCGTGAATAGTATCATAATTGTAAAGTGTTTCCTCACTATCTACATATGTAAGAGGAATGGTAGGAATGCGACGGCTACTAGTGGACTCTTGGCTACTATGTCTACCACGTGATCGGTTAGATGCCATATAAACTAGTGTATGTTTTAAAATTAATTGTAGTGTATGTTATGAAAATTATTCTACAAAGCAAATAAAAGAACTCAAAGCAAATAAAAGAACAACTATAAAATTGTTATTCTAGTGTATGTTTACCAATTACCCAAAAAAATCAAAAATGAAGAAGAAGAAGAAGAAGAAGAAGAAGAACAAGAAAACCCAATCTAATTATGAGAAATAAATGATAACGAAAAAAGTTAGAATTCTAATAATTATAAAAATACGAAAATACCGTATGAGCGTAGAATGTTTGTTGAAAAATGAAGGTAGAGAGAGTTGAGAAACTTGTAGTGTTGATGCTTAAGTTGTTGGTTGATGTTGATTGTTGTCAGGGATTTGGATTCCGACCAGCTACAGAAATCTCGCCATTAATGGAGAAGAAGGGGGTTAGGGATTGAGAGGGATTGAGAGGGATAAGAAGAGATATGAGATTGGAGAAGAAGAAGATATTTGGGGGAGATTTCAGTTTACTCAATTCTTGATTTTATTTCCATTCAACTAAGCCTTTATATAGGCGTTATACACCAGATAGCACGTGCGTGCTATGTAAAAGAAAATACTTCTGGACTTTATAAAAGTAGACCTGACATTTTCCACCCTATTCTTCGTATGAAAATATAGTGCACAATGCACGTATAAACCTGATACAATCTGATACAAACAACTAAACTCTATCTCCTTCCTCATACTCCTTCAATCACAGCTTCGACCACCATTGCAGATAATTTGGACCCTAACAACTCCATCCCCCTCGGATTGAGCTTGTCCCAAGCTCAAAATCAGGGTAACTAAGTGATAACCATGTATGTCTTTCCTACCTGCTTGTGCTTGCCCGTGGCCTAACAGCTAAGTCACTGCCCAGTTCTTTGAGATCTTCGAACTTCCTAACCTCAACACATATAAACCTTTTTCAAAATCAGTATGGATGGCACTTGCAGCTTGAGGAGTCAAGAGTTGTTTGATCAATCATGTCAATATAATGAGTTGGTACAAATCCAGAATATCCTCCACACAACCCCCCTGTATACTATTATTGCTTCCAGCATAGTACTGTTCAACCTTCAAAAGGAACTGTCCATTGTCACTGATAGAAGCATCTGAAATAACTTTTCCAATCTGCATCGAAACTCCTCTGTCATTGACTTCATGAAGGAGGCAATCTACTATAGACGCTGAATTGTTGCTAACAGGAAAAACTCTTCCATCCTCTTCTGTCTTAAGCTCATGAATTGTTGCTTTGAGGGATTGCAACTGCGGAGGCAAGAGTGTATGGTTTGGAGATTCTTGCATACCCTCTCTTCTCAAACTCAAACAGTCACTAGCAAGCTCAATTAGTGCCATTAGAACATCCAGTTTCTCATCAATGCTTAAATCTGGGTATTCCCCTTCCATCAGGTCTAGCACTTTAAAGTCCAAGTATACACTTCACCTGGGCAATTTCGATGGCTTCATGCATATTAATTTGACTTTTACTAATCAAAAGAATTCCATCCATATCACCAAAGATATAATTGAATTTTGCTTTATAAAATTCCAAGCTTCCTGCTTTTCTCATGTCTTTGGTAGCTTCACCATCACCATTAACTTCCTCCCTTTTCTCTTTATCCAGCTCCACTTCTGCATTCCTGAGCTTCAACAGCTTGTCTGAACATGTATTTTCCCATGAGTGTAACTTTAAGATTCTCATACTTTTCAGTGATTCTGTTGTAGCTTTAATACTTGCATCTTTTGCATCCAAACTCCCGAAGCACAAACCATCATTTATAGAAATTGATATTAAGAAATTAAATTCCCTTACAGTAGCCCCTACAAACTCCTTCACGATCTTCACTCCAGCATCTTTGGCAGTTTCAAAGATATGCTCAGCATCCATAGTTGAAATGCTGGTTAAATATGGCTGAATGAATTGCTTCGAGCATTTAAAAATGGTCTGCAGCATCAAACAACCCAAGGTATTCATCTTATCACCCAAAGGCCACTTCCAAGGAGACTTTTGCCTGAAATAGCTCTCGAGAAACAGTATGTTTGGAACAATGCATGTTGCAGATTCAGACTGCATACTTACTGCAGCAGAAAGCGCCTGGCAACACTCTTGGACACAGGTTTGGAGCCTCTGGCACATAGCTAAAATCGAGGCCACTACTCTTGACTTTCCAATTTCAAGTAATGTCTCAAATTTTGGACCAAGCTCCTTCCAGATCAATTTCACTTGATCTTTGGCTTTTGCTGAGAATATTAATGCTTGCACCACAAAATTGCCACATTGCAGAGACGAAATTTCAAATAATGACCCCTTGAACACCTCATTAAGGAGCTCATCTATGAAGCACGGATACGGGTACGGGGTGCGGGTACGACACGACACGGGTACGGGGATACAAGATTTTATAAAAAAGTAGGATACGGGTGCGTTGTGGGTACGTTAAATATAAAATAATTTATATTATATTTATAGATACAAAAATATTTTTTCTTCTTAAAAATGCACACATTTAAACAATTTCATAGAACTATAAGAATACATTATAATTATGAGCATTTTAGAGAAAAGAAATGATGATCTAACTATCAAATCTTTGGGTAGTCTTGTTTTGTGTTTGAGCATAATTGTAAACAACAAGCTTTTGAAATTACTCTAGGACCCCATGCATTTATCTAAATATAATTGTGTCTAAAGTTTGTGAAAAATGCATTTAAAAAATTGGGTGCTCGTGGGTTCACACCCGGGAGTACCCAAGGAGTATCGGTACCCGATACGCACCCGACACGGGTACGTCGACCATTTGGAAGTATCCGTGCTTCCTAGGAGCTCATCATACAAAGGCTCTGGGGCAACTGCTATTATAATCTCAAAGAGATGGCTGAAAGAATTGTCTTCTAGTAATGCAATGATTTCATGCTTCGCCTCAGCTTTAATGAACTTCTCTTCTATCACATCCTCCTCATCTTGCAAGAAGTTTGATTCAATATCATTTCCTCGAATCGGTGGAGGCCATCCATTAAGTACCACTTTGTCAGAGTGAGTACTGGACTCTCCGGAAAGCAAGAACAGTTCAAGCTCCCTCACCTTTTGCCTTTGTCTATCACTATCCTTAATACATGACAAAAATTTTAACTCGATGTGCACATTCTCAAGGCATTTACGCTGACCCCAACTCCTCTTCGGTGATAAGTTGGAATGGGAAGAAAAAACTTCTAGGTAGTTGTTTAAGGCTTGCAGTATCAGGGGGTATTCTTTTTCCATCACTGAATGAAGAGAGTAGTATTGAGCCTGTTGAGACTCAACTCTTGAGGTCTCTACATTGATTTTTCCAAGGCTTCCTTCAATATCTTTTGCTGAGTATGTCTTCTCAATGTGAGGACCTAACTTTCCAGCCCCTTGAGCATGCATTTCATCAAACACCTTTGAGGACTTCTCACCACTATAATCTTCAACCTCAAGATTCAACAAATTATCACTAACTACTCCATCTCTATTCTATACAATAGTAACAACATCACTCACACTCACTTTATCTACAACAATAGAATTGTCAGCTCTCTCATTATCCTCGATAACGATGAAATCTAGTGGAGTCAAACCCTCTTCAAATCTCTTGCTACCAAAACAATTGAAGCACAAATCATAGTCGAACAATTTACTGCAGTGATATCTTTTATAAGAACAAGAACTCAAACAAAGATTGCAATGATATTCATCATCACCCTCACTACTTTCCTCGTCATCTTCCAGATCATCAAGCTTTTTAGCTACCTCCAACTTCTCACTTCTTCGAATTCTCTTGTCACTCTCAACTCTAGAATCGAAAGGAGTGAAGTTAGGGTTTGATACCTCGATTGATGGGTTCCGATGAACGATCGGGTACAAAGGAGCATTGAGCGGTTGGGAATAGGGCTGCTGTAACTTCAATATCATCGCATCTATTCTTGACAACGTTGCCTCAAACTTTCCTTCCATTTTGATCGACATTGCTTGGATCTTCTCCCTCACGTTCGACGTGCCTCCAAAGTGTCGCGAATCGCCTTCAGTGAGGGACGGCTCTGATAACACTTGTCAGGGATTTGGATTCCGACCAGCTACAGAGATCTCGCCATTAATGGAGAAGAAGGGGGTTAGGGATTGAGAGGGATTGAGAGGGATAAGAAGAGATCTGAGATTGGAGAAGAAGAAGATATTTGGGAGAGATTTCAGTTTACTCAATTCTTGATTTTATTTCCATTCAACTAAGCCTTTATATAGGCGTTATACATCAGATAGCACGTGCGTGCTATGTAAAAGAAAATACTTCTGGACTTTATAAAAGTAGTCCTGACATTTCCCGCCCTATTCTTCGTATGAAAATATAGTGCACAATGCACGTATAAACCTGATACAATCTGATACAAACAACTAAACTCTATCTCCTTCCTCATACTCCTTCAATCACAGCTTCGACCACCATTGCAGATAATCTGGACCCTAACAATTGTTGAATCTTGAAAGAGAGTAGTTGAATGTTGTTGATGTTGAATCTTGAAGGAGAGTAGCTGAATGTTGTTAATTGTTGAATTTTGAAAGAGAGTAGTTGAATGTTGTTGATTGTTGTTGATTTTTGTTGAGAAAGTTGAGAGATAGTAGAGAGAGTTGAGTGAATTTGTGAAGAGAATTGAATGAAATGAGATTGTATATATAGAAAATGTAAATTTTCAATTTTCCGAAATACCCCCCAAAACTAGCTAGTATAAATCCGTTGGGGGTATTTTGGTAATTTTACAAACCCTAATTATTAAATACAAATTCTGGAAAGAAAAAAATCCCAACGGTAACAGCAACAGTCGGCCCGCGGGCCAGCCCGGATCGGACCGGTTCAACCCGGTCCCGGGCTGGTGCGGGCCGGACTGTTATCGAGCTTTTTTCGTCTTTTCCCGAACCGAACCGGACCGCACTGTAGCTCCAGTCTGGCCCAGTTAAGCCCGGGTTTGGGCGGGCCAAACCGGGCCATGAACCGCACGGGCCGGACCGGGCCGGTCCCGGGCCAGCCCGGCCCGAATGCCACCCCTAACTCCACTGACCTTACCTCACATATGTATCCAATTAGGGTATTGAGTGTGTCTCAAACATGTATAGTGCATGTTGTCCATCTCGATTTGTCATTTTCAATGGAAATTGTTGACAAATATTGGCTAATTTTGTTGATTTGCAACATGGTTGAATGCAGGTATGTGGCGGTGTATTTCTCTATTCTATATATTAGATGCCGTGCTGGAATTGTTACTGAAGAAATGGTGGCAGTTCCGAAAGCTCCTTTCGTAGCGATTGGCCTTTTAGAAGCCCTTGGAGTTGCTGCAGGGATGTCAGCTGGTGGTAATTACGAGGAATATATAACTGATAGTTTTTAAAGATAGTTTTATGCAAGTACATGGAGGCAATTTAAAGATAGTTTTATTTAAAAAAATTGAATTATCCTTTTTATCCTTCGTTTATGTGTATGATTAATAACAAATCTACTAACTTGTGCTAATGAGTGATTTTTTCTTTGCTCTTATTGTACACAGCTATGCTTCCTGGACCTGCCATTCCTATATTATCTCAGGTGCAGCTGATTTTGACTTATGAGCAATATACAATGAAGTTTCTTATCCCTTTTGTTAGGCGCAGTTGATTATTTATGTTATACTTTGTGGTTGAATATTCACTTATATAAATTGTATTGTATTCTTGTAACTTCTACTTAGTAGTTCACATGAACTTCACCCACAGCTTGAAACACCCAAAGCCTTTTAAGTTATTGGCCTAGTGTATCTGTTGAATAAATAGTAGCATTATAAGCTAATACTGTTGCATCTCATTGAAAATTTTATTATAATCACAGCTCAGTAGAATAATTTATTGACATACGAATTCTGGCTTACTGAATGTCTTCTTTTTTTCTTTTTTGAACTGTGCTTGAAAAGAATGTTTTGAAGAAAGGAAGGAAAAGAAAAAAGAAAAGAGATTTTAAGTAGTTAACACTTAACGCCGACAGTCTTTGCATAGTTACCATTTATTCCCATGGCTATATGTGTGTTTGTATACGATGAACATAACGGCAAACATTCCAGTCTATAAACCAAAATCAACTCTCGTCGCAACTTCCCAAACAATTGGTGTTTTAAACATGTTGTAATCTTTGATTATTTTTCAATAATGTAAAAGGATAGATAATCTTACTAATTGCAAGAATTTTGATGGATCATTTTGGGAATGTTGCAGGTTTTCTTAGTGTGGCAGCTTCTTTTTTCTATACTAATATTAGGAAGGAAGTATTCCTTGAATCAAATCTTAGGATGCTTGCTCGTATTTTCTGGGGTTATCTTAGCTGTGGCAAGGTATGTTTTTGGATTCTCTCATCTTGAATACTGATATTGTTTTGACTTTCATTTACTGTTAAATGATTTCTCATCTGGTTTGCTGATTCAGTTCATGCATTAGTAAGTTTATGATAAAATCCATCAAATAAAAACATGATTTTTTTATTAGCATTAAAGTTGTTTAGAGATGTTAGAATATTCATATAGGACTTCTGGAATGGCCAGATGCCAAAAGTGAAAGTAAAGAGACAAGGTGATTCCACAACCATTGTCGGAGCTCAAGTTTAGGCTCCTTATTTGACTTCCTAAGTACATGATAAGTCCAACTAAATATTAAATTCTTGATCCCGTTATAATATGAGAGCCAATACTTGTGATGTAAACTTAACCCTAAGTAGAGAATTTCCAATAATTTTAAAAGATTAAATTTACCAACATGTAATGCGGATTAAGTCAGAAATTAAACTACTAATTAGTTTGATGGATTTTCAAGATATGAAATAGTTTAACAAGCTCAATTAAAAATTCAATCTAACAATCAATAATTATATACCTAAGCTTTCTTAGCAAGTAAAATATGTAATAATGATTTGTACTCTAATTAGCAAGTAGAAGCACACACACAATATTTGTGGACGACGGAAAATTCAGATAATAATCTAGAGACGATAAGCAGTATCACAAATAATTGAGAAGTGGAGAGAAGTTACCGGGAGTTCGGAACACGTGTAGCAATGGAGAAGGTTGTTGACGAAGTGCTGCGATGGAGGAATTGACCGTGGGTGTGGTGTGGCGGCGAATCAGTGAAGGAGGAAGAAGGGGCGGTTGACGACGATGGTGTAGGGGCATCGACAGCAAGGGAGGCATCGACCGGGATGGTGGCAGGGGTGGCGGGAGGCCGTTGGGATCTTGGGGTTATCGGATTGAAGGGCATTTGCTGATGAGGGTTTGGATACAATGGAGATATGGGGATTTGGGGTTAGGGTTGATGAAGATTTGGGGATATGGAGTGGGAGCTGGTTTCGGTGAAGCACAGGAGAGGGGAGAGTGGAGTAGTCGGGGTCGACGTGGAAGGATGGTGATAGGGGCGGTGGTAGGAGTTCGAGTGGGTGTATGGGTTTCGGTAGAGGAGCAGAAAAACGAAGAAGAAGAAGAAATCGGGAAGAGGGGGTAGGCGGCTTTAGGGGTGAAGGGAAAGATTAGGGTTATAAACTAGGGTTTATCACAAACCCTAATAATTTTTGAGGATTTCTCACAAATCCTAATGTTTTCTTATGGTATCACACACACAAGAGGAGAATGAAGAGCAGTAACTCAACATAATAATTTTTTAATCAATAATGGCATACCTTCTCATTATTCTTAAGGCCTATATATAAGCTCAAAACAAATCCAAAACAAATCTCAAACAAATCTAAAACAAATCTCTCAAACAAACTACATATGGCTAAATCTCAAAACAAAACAAAACAGAACCGATGTCCTCATGAACTTGACTTTGTAGTAGTTAATATTTGAGTAGCATATTACTGGATTCTGTATTATTATATCTGCATATGAACTCCTGTTCACATGTTTACTATAATTTTAAATGATTTTGAAATTTAATTTCCATACTCATATTTACCTAATTCATAATTGAACTCTTGGACTGCAATGTGTGGACATATTATTTGATTCAGACTTCTTTTAATTTGCTGATCTAAGTCTGCTGACTACACAAGCAAAAAAAGCTCTTCCAATTATCTTTGGATCATGTCAATATCTTCAATAATTGCAGTGGGGCGAATGATGGTCAGTTTCTGGCAGAGGTCAAGCTTATATGGCCAGCACTAATGGTTGCTTCTGCTGCCTTCCAAGCTGGTGCATCTATTCTTAAGGTTAAAGTCATATTTGTATGCGTCTTGTATTATACTCTCCACAATGTATTTTTAAACAGAAGAAAACCATGATGTTTTTTTTTTTGTTTTTAAAAAAACAGGAATTTGTTTTTGTTGATGCTGTAAAGCGTCTTCAGGTATCATTTATTTTTTATTTCTTTTTCTTTTGGGAGTGACCTCATGTTATATTGCTACTCTGCTTACCGGAGTATGCAAAATTAATTTACATGTACCTTCTTATATACTGAACTTGATTACTATTACTGTTTTGTAGGGACAACGTTTAGATATATTTGTTGTTAATTCTTTCGGATCTGGATTTCAGGTGACTATTGATTTGCTCATATTTTCCTTAATTGTAATTTGTTACTCCAAATGTACGGGATGCAATCAGTGTAACTCCCACTTGTTTGATCTACTTCTGCGATTTAAATATGTTATATTAAATTTTTGCAAGTCCATTATCTTTTGTTATTGCAGGCACTTTTTGTGTTTTTGCTTCTTCCTTTTCTTTCCAATTTCAGAGGAATTCCTTTTGTTGAACTCCCTGCCTACCTAAAAGCTGGTGCTAGATGTTTTCTGAATGTTGGAGGCAGTATAACTGGCAAGTTATAAACTTAAAACTGCATTGTTTTATTGCAAACTGAGATATTAGTAACTTGTAAGACAATTTTCTATTTATGGCTTACCTTTTAATAGGTAGGTAACTGACGTAATACAAATTCCACTGTCATGGAGCTGTGTGCTTGTCTGACACTTTAGGGACACTCCAACACGTACCCGACACTTCTCAAGAGTGTCCTAAATTATCACACATATCCAATATTTTGGAGACTATTCAAATACGTATAGGAAAAATAACTAAATACTTCTTGACATTTTTCTATGTTAGTACACTGTTATTACTTATGCCATGGTAGTGATGCTTCTCTTTTTTATGCTTTTGTACTTAGGATTATGGATCTCCTATTTTGATTGCAACTGAATATTATAATGGTAAATCTAGACATATATGTAGCATTGGTATTAAAACCCGAAACCCGGACCCGACCCGGACCTGATCCGGACCCGGCGTTGGACCGGAACCGACCCGATCTAATTTGGGTAGAGTATGGGTCCTAAATTACTACCCGTTGAAATTTAGGGTCGGGTCTGGGTCCCCTAAAATTGGACCCGATCCGGACCCGGACCCGGACCCGGACCCGCAATACAAAAATAAACAAAAAACGAAGCGGACCCGACCCGGACCCGACCCGTTACCCGTTAGATAAATATACTGTCAGAAACACTGCATATATTTTCTTGTGACATGCATACTTCAGAAACACTGCATATATTTCCATATATTGTCTTTGTAGAACAGAACCATTCCACTTCCAGTAGTTGCTGCTACTATTTTTGACATGAATACCATTCAATCCAGTAGTCCATTGAATGCATTATAACATAGATCCAGTTTGTATGTAGTGCTGAGCCGGGCTTGTTCAGAATCACTTGAAAATGATTTATACATGAACTGGATTTATGTTTGTTAGTACCTTCTAAATTTTGGTTTGTATATAGCTTTTAACAAGTTTTGATGAGTTTTATCCCTCCATCAACTAAGAAAAGGCAACTTTTCTTGCATAATTTCTAGTCATTAAATAAATGAATGGCTAAACTCATTGAAATCTTTTAAACTTTTATTTCTAAGTAGGTTTAGATTTATATTCTCCAGTAGGTGGATTTTCAGTTTTGATGATTGTTTGTTCATTATGAAGTATCTCACCGTTGTTCCATTTCGATTAGTACTCTAGCTAACCCATTATCATGTAATATTGTGTTATGCTTTAAAGACCCGGAACCGAACCGGACCCGTGATTAGAAATAGGATCCGGACCCGGACCCGGACCCGAATTTCATGGGTCTGAGTCCGGGTCCAGTATTTGGACCCGTCAACGACCGGGTCCGGGTCCGGGTATTGAGCTATCCGACCCGACCCGACCCGTTACCAGTGCTACATATATGTAAAGTCGAAGGATAACATTGCGGATCTGCTAACCAAAGGGTAAAGAGTTAGTTGATAAATCTTCAAGGGGAATGAGACTAAAGCACATAAAAGAATAAGTCGATACAATGGACACCCATCATAGTTGACTGGAGATTCCAAGATCTAGGTTCAATAGGACAACTAAATTGTAAAGACCATGTTGGATCACTGTGGGGATTTCCCCATGTCCATTCCTATGATGAAGTAGTGATACCCATAAGGTAAGAGGTTAAGCTAGACTTTTAATGATGTTTATGTGTCGGAAATCTGAGCAGAGTAATGCGGGTTACTCTTAACTAAGAAATCACCTACGTGTGAGGAAAGAATGGCCGCTTCCAAGGGAATAGTGTAGGGCAATATTCATGTTAAACTCTTGCAGAACCAGGTATATGTTCATGACCAAAATGAACATAACAATGAGAATTGAGAACTGAAATGCGTTAGAAAGATTCATGTGTGAGATATGTCACCGTTCACACAAATGACAGAACAGTTCAAGGACATCGCATCTACTGTTTAGTTAGTAAAGTAAACATATTCTCATAAGGGAACGTTCAAAGGGTAACACCTACCCTGCGATGCACGGGTACTCCAAAAACACCCCCATACCAGTATCGGGTGCGTATCGGGTGCGGATACGCACGGATATGCTCCGGATACGCACCCAGTACGTATCCGGGGTGTTTTTAATTAAAAAAGGAAAAAAAGCCAGATATGGGATCGGGACGCCCGGGTATGCGATGGGTGCGCTCGGGTTCGCCCGTTAAGGGGAAAAAATTTACAAAACCCTTTCATCTGCCTCTTTCTCTCTCTCCATCTCTCTCCTAACTCAAAAAAACATATCGAAACCCCTTCCAAATCACTTCGAACCCTAAATCCCCCAAAAAAAATTCTCCCCCCTCTCTCCAAAATCGATCCCGTCTCTCCCCAAAATTGATCGACGTCGCGCGCTCGACGACCTCGGCTCATCCTCGACGCTCGACGACCTCATCCTCGACGTCGCTGTCTCTCCTCCTGTCTTTCCTCGACGTCAAATCTCCACTGCCTTGACTAAGACCTCGACTCCACAACACTGTTGCTCATCCTCTTTAACGCCGAATCTTGCTGTCTCCTTGTTCCCCCAAGGTATCACGTTGATGCTTTTTTGTGTGTTAATTTTATGCTTGATACTGCACACTTGTTCTTCCTCCAGTCAATGCATGCATGATGCATATGCTTGCTAAATTGATGCTTGATACTGGATGTTTTTCATTTCCTGGAAAGAAAAACTAGATAGTTGAAGCATGAAGAAGAAAAAATTGAGCTAGTTTACTGTTAATAGATTGATGAAGCATGAAGAAGAAGAAATTGAGCTAGTTTACTGTTAAAAACGGAGATATCATTTTGATGTTTTCACTTACTTTATAGTTTACTGTTAGATAGTTCATAGTTTACTGTTAATTCTAGTTTACTGTTAATAGATAGATAGTTCATAGTTTACTGTTAGTAGATAGATAGTTCATAGTTTACTGTTAATAGATAGGTAGTTCATAGTTTAATGTTAATACTTAATAGTTAGTTGTTAATTTTTATGTTACATATTCTAGATTACAATCATGTTTTTAGTTATTATACTTTTTTGGAATTTGTATATGGTTGTGAAGAATTGATTGGTTGTGCTTTTGCTAATTGTGTACTTTCTTTTGTAGGTCTTGCATCCAAAGAACCCCTTTGCCCCAACATTGCATTTTAACTATCGCTATTTTGAGACAGATGCACCAAAAGGTCCTGCTGTTAGATGTTTTTTTTCTTCCCTGTTAACCCCTAATTTCATACCAATTCCATTTAAAAAAAACGTCATTCTATACTCATTCCCAACATTCTCATGATTATCATCATCATCTTTTTTCAAGCCATCGAATTCACTCACTTACCGAACTAACACCAGCAGCGAAGAACGGCACAGGCCCAGCCTTCTTAACCTCCCCCTCCCCCTCCCCCTTGGCCGCCCTATACGCGTCTGGCGGCATCATCCCATACACCACTGACACATTCACCCCCGCCTTCTCCCAAACCTTCCCCTCCTGCAAAACCCTACTAATCCCCCCGCCTCCACCAGGCCTCGACCACACATCCTCCTTGAACTTTCCGCCGCCGTCCGCCGCCTCGATGGCCACGCACACCTCGTCCTTGACGGTCCTGATCATGAGCTCGAAGCGAGCTCGGACAGAGGATGCGGGGTCGTCCGCGGAGCGCAGGAAGGTGGAGGGGCGGTCGGATTCCGAGATTTCTTTCTCGATGGCGACGGCGGCGCGGATGGAGAGGCCGCCGAGGCGGCGAGGGGTAGGGGGTAGGGTTAGGGTTCGGGGTGTGGAATGGAAAGAGGAGGGGGGTGGGGTTAGGGTTTTGGGCATTGGAGGAAGAGAGAGGAGAGAGGAGATGACGGAATGCATTTCGGAATTTGGGGGTGACAGAGGTGGAAAGGGGGGATTTATATAGGTGGGTTGTGGTCAACGATCACCGGCGACAGCCGCTGGTTTTGGGAGGGCAAAACCGGTAGATAACTGAGACAGTTGGGTTTTGGGAATTGTTATTTTTATGAGGATAAGGAAGTGGATTTGGTGAGGGGAATGGGGTTTGTTTATTGGTCAACTGTCAGCATGTTGTTTTTGACAGTGGCTCTCGCTGTTTTTATTGTTTTTTATTGTATTTTAAGAAAAAGTGGAAAATTATTGGGAGTTTTATGTCTTGTATACGTGTAGTCTCATGAGAAAAAAATAATGATCAAGTAAATAAAGGTCGAAGCGTAGATTGAGAGATGCAGCAGCACAAACTCTAGATCTGAACATCCGTAGGGGCGGCGGCTAGCCTTCTTCGCCCCCCCGGTCGTCCCCTCCTCCACGACGTCGCTGCGTAGTTCCATCGCGAAGCTCCACGATGGGCAAAGCTCCACGATGACGCAAGCGAAGCAGCGATCCATCGCTCCGATGCGCCGCCCCTTCCGACGACGGCCCCGCGATCGTTCTCCTCAGGTTGCGGCGCCGCTCCCCTTTCGTTCTTCCTTGGCGCCGAAGTCGGGACATCCGGCCTCTCTTCTAGGCGCCGAGCGCTTGGGACCCACCAAGCTCCCTTCCCTTCTCCTTCCTGCCTTGTGGAGCGAGGCGACCGCCGCTGCCCCCCGCCTTGCCACCTCGAGCGACGCGTCGATCTCTTTGACGTCGACCAGGTGTCTGTCGTCGCCTTCAGATCTGTTCTTTCCAGATCTCAGATCTGTCACTATTGGTTCACAGATCTGTTCTTTCCAGATCTGAGATATGTTCTTTCCATGTGTTTCAATCAGATCTGTCGCTGTTGGTTCTTTGCTTCCAGATCTGAGATCTGGGTTGCTGTTGGAGTTGGGGGTTTGGGATAGATTGAGGTTGGGGTTTGGGATAGATTGAGGTTGGTTGGCCTTGCTAGATGTTTGCCCGGATGTTCTTCGCGCCTGTCACCATGTCCACACTCTCGGGGCCAATCACGGCGATCTGCGGCTATGATTTGGTTTTTGCGAGGGTTGGTAGTGCGTGTGAATAAGTTGGGTGTGCTTCTCTATTTGCAAGTCGCTATGATGAGCGGATTATGATGTTGTGCACGATTGTGGAGCATGGGCCCGAAGATGAGGTCCCTCCGTGATGTGCGCTCACTTGTCTCTACTTTCGGGGTGTTTGTCTCAACTGTTGCAGAGCAACTATGTCGCGCTAGAGCATCCTCCCGCGCCTGTTGTCGCGAACGCCATGGATCTGGGGTTCAAGTGTGATCGGGGCGATGGCGAGTTGCGCCCCCCTCCCGAAGTACGCTGTCTTGCACGATTGTGGAGCTTGGGCCTGAATATGGGGTCCCTCCATGACGTGCGCGTTTGTGTAACCCCTGTTTCCGATTATACGGGTTTCTATGTATTCTTGTATCTCAAATTCCGTATAAATTTCTTCCAATGCATTTATAGCCTTTTGAACCTCCTATTGAAATCCAATTGTTTATTCTAAGCCCAAATTCGTATTTGATTTTATTAAAATCAATTTGAGCCCAAAATATTTCAGCCCAATGTCTTAATTGTTTTAATTAATATTTTTGAACCCATTATTAAGCCCAAGCCCACTAACCCATAACCTCACCTCTCTCCACACTCCCGCTCGTCCTCAACTTCGTCCTCGACTCCTCCTCTAATCTTCGCCACACCCCACAGCACCACCACCTTTCACCTCCATCACCATTAACTCCATCGCCATTTCCGCACTCGTCTCCCTCGCCTCGACCACTGCCGTCACCACCGCCATCTCCAAACGCCGAACCCAAATCCACCACCACTCTACTGCCGTCACCCTCTCCAAGCTCCGAACTCACCCTCACCGCCATCACCATACACTTCGACACCAACCCAACCCTTCGTCTCCCCCTGTTCTTCGAGCGAGAACAGAGCCGCCCCTCGACGACGAAATCCTTGCCGCTGCGTCGCTTCCCGACCAGCGCTGTCGTCCCACGCCGCCACGCTGCCACTCCGCATCCGCCGGTGGCCTCGCGCGTCGTCGCCGTCGTCCTTATCTCTCCCTCCCTCCGTTCGAAGCAGCGACGAAGGAGAAGGACGAAGAAGAAGAAAACGCTCAGTTTGGGCGGGATTGAAGCTGGACCGTCCGATCGCTTCATGATCCGCGCCCTTGATCGGTGTTCGCTGTTCTGCCGCAACAGATCCACACTGCTGTTCCCTGTTCTGGATTGGATCCAGTGTGAAGAAAGGATCTGGTTGGCGCTGAATGCTGTTCGCTGTTCCACCCGCGCCAGATCCCGTCGCTGTTTTGCTGTTTTGTAGCCGATCCAGTGTGGGAAATTAGCTCTTGTTGCTTGCTTTTGGAGTTCTTCGTACGTACTTTGCACGTACCTCTTGGGATTGTTCCCCGGGATACTGATCCCGTTATTCTTAACTATTTCGAATCGACTACTACAAAAAGGCAAGTCCACTTGAACAATTTTTATTTATTCTAGTTCAAGTTTAATTGATCTCTTATGCAAGTAGTTCCAAATTTAAATATCGTTAAACCCTGCTTTGTGTCCCGTCTTGTTAAGAGTATTGAGGGTTTACACGAGCTAACCCGACGTGCTCTTGACTTCCTTTATTATCCTTTGACTCAAACCCAAACCTGGACATGCATATGATATAAATAATTAAATTATACATGAGAAAAACATACCATGATTAAATACATGCTGTTTACATGAGAACTTGAGACTGGAACTTGATTATTAACTTGACTTGTTTACTGGAAAAATTTACATTACTTGCTGTAAATTAGTCTTGATATATGCATGATACAATAACTCGATAATTACCCACATGATAAACATTTATGTGATGCTGCCTTGTCTGTCTTGTACTGAGGTTTCGACCCAGTTTTATCAGGAACCAGTTAAATTAATATAAAGAGAATTGTTGTTTTAGAATTACTACTTCATGCCTATTATTGTGTAATATATCATGTTGCTGCATTATCACCATTCACTTGACATTATTATAACCACTCGCATGTATATGAATGACTTAATAAAATACTAAACAAGCCGGGGTTTCTAAGGGTTGACCTAGTAGTGGACCGTCTCGGAAAATGTACTCGGTAGGGCCCTCTTGTTACATGGACTTGTTATATAGAAGGTGGAGAATACGTGTGGAGACGTGGACTTGTTATCTTGTTATCTTGTTGTCATGATATGCCGAGTACACGCTCTGTTGACCCCACCACGAAGTCTAAAACGAACACTATTGTGCGTGCATGGAACCTGTAGTATGGGATGCAGTAGTACGTGCACTAGATAGGAGAATCAACTTGATAATAGAACTAGTTGACATGTATATAAACTTGATTAAGACCATTTGTTACTAGTACCCATTATTGCCTTGCAAACTTGATCTTGATTCATACTTTTTCATGAAACCTGTTCCCTTTACTCTCTGCTTTCACTACTTGCTGTCCGTACTTGCTCTAAGGACAAATTATTCTTTCTTTTTAGATAATCAAGCACAGGTGCATAAAGAGAATTCCTAGGAGGCATTGATGAGCAGATCTTTCACAATTGGAGCAGGAGTCTCTCGAGTAATTTGGTAAGTTCTTGTATTCCAGAATTGGTTATTGAATTTCGTTCTCGTTTATGTGATCATGTTTTCTGCGTGGTTGTGATTCATTTTTCTTATATTGTTGATTAAGACTGGTACAGCTTATGGATGATATGAGTTGGCATACTTATATCATTCGCTGGGCCTCAGTTACGTGCCTGTGTTCCTGTATTCCGGGAAGCGGGGCGTGACAGTTTGAGTGTCCTACGATGTCGCCGGTGCAGTCTTCACAGCGCCTACTATCAGGCTACTGAGCTTCCTCCAGCTTAGGCCACTGGCTCGTGATAGCGTCGCCTCTTTCCTCGGATTAGGAATATAAGTCGAGGTAAGTCTGTGTGGTGAGAAATCGCCGGAGAGAGCTAGAGCGTGAGAGAGGTGAATGTATCCTCTCCACGACTCTCCTGGAGCGTGGTGTTTGGTGGGGTGGGCAAGATAGTTGTTTGGTGAGAAATCGCCTGAGAAAGCACTATCGTGTGAGAGGTGAAGGTATCCTCTTCACGGCTATCTCTTTGGTAGCGGCTGTGGGAGCTAGTGGTGCATTTGTAGGATGAGTGGTGGAGATGGTGGGAGGATGCGTTCGCTGTGGATGTGCCATAGGGTCAGAATTCGATCTGCGGGGCTTGGGCCCAAAGATGGGGTCCCCCCAACGAGGTAAAGGCAGGGATCGACGGGTGATAAAATCCTGCCAAACTTGTTTTAGGTGGGTGTGCATGTGTCGTGGAGGCACTGTACGAAGCTAAACTGACGTACTTATAATTTTACTGGACCGAGCTGGTTTGTCGGCCCACCCTCCAGGATTGTTAGAGGGATTTGTTGTTTGTACGCGTCATGTTGCTTCATGTATGCTTTATTTTCTGTCTGTAGTTTGTACTTTGGCCCAGTACTCTTGGTTTGTTTCGTTAAACTCTTATTAATGAAATAGGGTGGCAAGATTCCACCTTTTCCTTCAAAAAAAAAAAAAACAGTCTGAATTGAAAATCTCAGTCGACTGCCCAAGCTATCTAGTTTGGAGCCAGAGAATTGCGGTCGACCACCTACTTTGGGCAATCGACCACCGCGGCGGACAACAATATTTGGGCTGATTATTTGTTTATCTTTTGGACACAACTTTCTATACAAGTTAGATCGTACGACTTTTATCGTGTGTCTCTTTTTTAGGTTATATCGGATTACTTATGTATCAAGACAACAACCTAGGGTTTCTCTATATCTCTATATATTATTGTGTAAGTTTCCATTGAGAGACAAGAGATAGTACTTTATATGAGAGTTGAGATTGAGAGTTCTTCAATATATACAGCTGATTATCTTCTAGTTAGGCTTAAGAGATATATAGGTTATTGATGCGAGTGTAATACTTTGTATATTCTCTAGTTGAATAATATCTCCATTATTTCTCCCCCCAATTAGGATTCACCCAAACTGGGACAACTCATTGTGTGCTTTGTGTGTTTGGTTTGATTGTTTGTCATTGGATCTATTGTCGTTAAACTCAGCAACGAATCCTTCACAATAAGTATTAGAGCATCAGGTCAGAAATCTTCTACAGTTCAGGAGTTGCTCGAGTTTCCTTAGAGAATATGACAGATTAGAGTTTCACGAATGATCGAGCAAGGGAAGCCGTCTGACATGAAGCAGGAGATTCGGTTGAAGAATTATGCAAAAGCCTTTGGTTTAATTCAGATATTTTCGGTGAACAGAGTCAGATGTAGAAACATGGCGAGTCTTTAAGCAAGACTCATAACTGACGCCATAGAATCGCCATTACAGTAACTGATGTACTGGAAGAGAGAAATGTTCAGTTACTCAATGAAGGAAAGTGATGTTCTTCAAGATCATATATGAGAATCCAATTCAGAGTAAAACTGAATTGAGGGTGTCGAACACAAATGATTTTAAAGCTTTCATCTTGATAAATTCACTACCATATCCATACAAGTATATGATAACCACCATGCTAAACGGAGTCTACCATGAGAAGTTTTCCACAACATCGGTGATCGAGGGCTTGGAGGGGAATGGACTTTGGAGGGGAACTCAGAGATTTACGTCTACTTCTACAAGTTGCATAGGGGCGGATCGTATTTCGAGTGGAAGAGAAAGTGCAAGTAAGAGAATGATCCGTTGCAACTATTGCAAATGATTGAAAATTACAAGAGGGATCGTCAAAAGTTGTTGAATCGCAAGAGTATCAACATTGCCAGTATTAGTGTCGTTGAGTCATATGATACTTCAGATTGTACTCTTGTTTCAAATTCTGTAGATGTATATCTAGACTGATTTCTTGATTAGAAAAGTTCTTCTCATATATATTCCGAGAGGAAGATGTATGTATGACATCTCAATTAGTAGAATCACAAACGGGTTAGGAGGACCTTAAATGCAACAGTTCGAAAGGATTCTTTGACACTTCTACAAATTGATAATTCCAATCTACCTTCTATCGTTAATTAATAATTTTAAGCAAGTAATATTTCATCTGTATTATGCCTCAATATCGTCCATGTAAAACATTGCTGTCTTTTCTACTCTTAAGGAAGGAAGATTTGATTCCAGCATAGATTGGAATAACTGAAAATCAGAATTCAGAAGTTATCATTCCTCCTAAAACTTTTATCAAAATTCTAGAATTGATCAACCGGATCTCAAGCCAATCAATCTTCTTGCAAGGAGAACAATGGACAAGTGCAATTGCAACCAGATAGCAAAGTTAGAACATGGACGTTCTTCAAAACTAGGTTTCAGAAAGGAAAAATAAAGCAAGTACACTGCATATATCCCCATAATGATTCAAGCAGTAAATTCGTGTAGTTAAAGATACTTGTTTTGGAATTCAAACCAGAAAGAACAAAACTATTACCAAAATCGTCACCAGAAAAAAACTGAACAAAGTTTTCATATCATATCTGCTAAAAACTGAACAAAGTTTTCATATCATATCCGCTTTACCAAGTTAGACAACACAATGACTTCTCAACAGAACAAGAACAGGCAGAAAAGAGAGAGGGGGAAATACGCAATAAGACCTACACTAGACGTTACGTTCGCGAGGGGATTTACCCAGAACTTCACCGCTTGAGACTTAAGACAAAGGAAGCTCGTCCGTGGCCAGCATGATTTTGTTTCGCCACTTTCGCTTTTCCTCGTCGTCCGGGTCCGAAGCCTCCCCGTGACCGCGCGTACAAATCAAACTCCAAACCGCAACTAAAATTAGTTGGAACAATTGAAAGTAATACCCAAATATAATTCGTTACCACTTGAAGTCGGACATGCAACCATATTTATTGTCATAACTGGAATCTATATTTACAGATGGGTTCATCGACAAAGTCATAACTAAAGCAAAGCATAATACACTTGAAGCATATATTATGGATGCTGTGAAACACTTCTCATTTGCACGCTGGAAGATTCCAACATGCTTTGTTGGTTCATGATAACTCGTATGATCTCATTTCTATAATCACGGACTATACCAAAAGTCCACATTATACGTTACAAGGAAATAATATATGTCTCACCACAAAAGCATCCTCGGTTAAGCATAAATCTATTGCCTTGACATCAATCTAGAAGAGCAATTTACAATTTCTTGGTAGCAAAAGCATCCTTATTTAGACATCCATTTTGGAAAGCAATCTACAATTTCTTGCTCGCATCATGGTGCTAAACAGAGGGGATCTTTGCGAAGTCTCGAGGTCTGCACATAAATGGTTCATACATCTAAGTTTACGTAATTTTAAAGTATGAAACAAAAATAGACAAATAGACAAATAAGACACAGAATTTGAATCTATTTCACAATCTAGAAATAATCATTCATAAATCATAAATTTTTACTAAGTTTAGTTATGTAATGCAAATCAAACAGCCCGTTCAACTTATCATATGAGTGCTCTAGGGATGACAAAAATAGGGTACATGTAGGTTAACGGTTTATCAATCTTTTACCCCTATTGCTTTACCCTTACCCTACCAGGTGCTTTTGCAAAATGTTACCCTGGACTAATTGGTAAAGTAAAATATCCCCCCTTTTTCCAGTCATGAAATGTTCTTTCCCAAATGGAGCCGGTGGAATGGATCTAAAAAAGATCTGCTAAATCGTTAAACAAGAAAAGTTACAGCAAAAATATTGAACATTATGAACTTTTCAATAAAGACATTGGCTTTATGGTCGTTCACTGGGGAAAGCCGAAGAGATGTAACCTCCTTGCTGATAAAGGTGTAGGAGAACAAGGGGTCTAGCACAGGTGAGTGAGAAGAAATAGCACAAAAGGAGTCGGGGTTAGAAACTTAAAAGTTAGATCACGGACAACTTTATGTCTTATGATTTATTCTGTACATGGTTGTGGCCCTCAAGATTGGATTTCTGCACAGTTTTGTGCCACGCTCACCACAAACCATCAAGCAAATAGTAGATCAAACCATACACACAAATCACACAATTTTATCCCGGTTTGGCTACGCCTAATCTAGGGTAGAAATAACTGCGATATTATTTAAGAATATACAAGAATTACAATCTCTCACCAAGAACCTATCTATCTCTCAAGTCTAACCATAAAATACTTGTTGTTTATAATCTCAGATGAAGAACTAGTACTCTTGGCACACGCGTCTCTCTTTGAAGGCCAATTACAATGTATATATAGAGATCTAGAGACACCCCATGTTTAATCTTGATACAATAACCATTCGATATATACCCTGAAGAGATAGCCATACGATAAGAGCCGTACAATCTATACAATCTAACTTGAAGATGAAGTCGGACTACAATCAGATCACCCAGACCCGATACCCATACTTGTGCTGCTATTTATGGTCGACTACCCAAAGTGGCAACCGACCGCTTTGATTCTCACCAAGTCAGAGAGCTCACCAAACACTTGCGGTCGACTGCTATTTTATGCAGTCGACTGCAACTTGATATTGCCCTCTTTCTACTGTTGTTGATGCTCCCTTCTGTTAGAATATTTTGATTACAAAAACCGTTTACAATAAAATCAAGTATGAATTAGAGACACAAAATCAGAGAAGGAGGAGAAGAAGAAAACCAATAAAATTAAAAAGAAAATGAAAATAACAAAACCAAACCGATTTGTGTTGAGGTCTGTATATCACACAATCTCCTTCAAACAGATTCGCCTCGTCTAAGTGCTTGAATTTGTTGAGGCATCTGTCTCTCAGGATACAACGACAGTAGAGTGTTAACGTAGGCACCACGCCACGCTCTCGAACTGAACAGAGCTTGAAATCTATCCAGACAGTGGAAGTAGAAGAACAAGACAGAAGGGGGGGAGAGAAGAGTTTCTGGTGTGTTCTTTCAGGGGAGAGGGGGCCTCTATTTATAGGTCCAGTATGAGAATTGTAACGGCAGACAACTCATTGACTGCATCCACTGTAACGGCAGATAACTCCATGAATACACTATTGTAACGGCGGACAAAACCGTTTATGCAGTTCAAAACGTGAATAAATGGCAGACAGAACCGCTTATGCTTTCATTTCGGCCGTTACAGATCGGAAAAAACAAAACTGTGGCAAAAAAAAGTGGCTATGCACGGGGTGGGTTTACGTCGGTCTGGCATTCGTGTCCGCAGGACGTGCGAGCGCACACAAACCGCATATAAACCGGTCCGAGATTTGCACCCCCCGCGCGCGCGTGAGAGAGAAAGCCTCTTGGCTTGCTATCTTACAATACCAAGAAAGATGTTATTATATATCCTCTTCTAATTTCTTTGTTTTTTCGATGAGGGACTAAAATTCCTTAACTCATTTTTTTTCAGAAATCAACTGCCTCACTTTGGGAGACAATTTTTCATTCACCCGATAACCATTTTGAGCAAATAAATATATGATTTTGATCTACTCACGAAGTAGAACACAAATCCATCAAGATATCTCACTAATTCATAGAGGATCTTACTCAAAAATTTGATCAAAAACTGGTTCGTAAATGGTGTATAAAATACTCATTTTCTAATATTCCCCACATGAATGAAATTGACGACCACAGACACGACAGACTTGGTGATAGAATTCAGCGGTTAAATCCTGCATAGGATAGTTACAGGCCGGCCTGAAGATCCGGGTTGCCCTAGCCAAGCCCATGTTTTGTTGCCCCTTAGTAAAAAAAATTAATAACAACAAAAAGTAAAAGTAAAAGCAAATAAAATAAATTTATGCAAAGCCATGGAAAGCACCAAATGGCTTATTGTGGCACATACAGAAAATTGCCATGGAAAGCCATGAAGATGATTTATGAAATCTTAGAAATTTATATATTATTCCAGTTTATCCAAGATAAACTTCATCCATACTGAAAATTGAATCCCATAAATATCAGTTCCAGTTTGGTTTCATGAAAATTTTAAAACTTACATTTAATTTTTTTTAACTCTAGGTGAGTTTCTAATTGCAAATTGCAATGGCGTAATCATGCAATAATTAACATTGGAAAGATAAACTTGGACCACAAAGTATTAGATTATTAGTTTCATCATTCATGTTTGAAAGATCTAAATATTTTTCCTGTACATGAGATTGGAATTATTTGATTATTTTATATAACATTCAAGAAAATGAAAACATGATGCATTTACTATCTCTAATCAAATTTATACTTGATCTATGTTGCCATAGGGTACAACTTAATCTGTCGTATACATGCAGATTAATTACAGAAACTGCAAAGCAATCTCAAGATGGCTGGGGTGCTTCCGGAGACTGGAGCCAAGTTCAGGTTGTATTATTAGTTTACATTAGACATTGGACGAGTTATCCTCAAACATAACTAGTTTGACGTGGCACATACATCAAGTTTTTAAAAATAATCTCCACATATTTTAGGGGAATTTGTCTAGTATATGCAATGCTTAAGCAGCTGCATAGTTTTTATTTCAATGCAGCAAAAAATTTTCTTATTAAATTAACTATTATGTATCAAAAGAAATTAAAATAATTAACAATTTACTTTCAATTCTTTAATATAAGTTAAATGATGGTAACTGAGGGTAACTTTCAAGTCTTATACACTAAGGTAACTGAAGTGAAAAACAATTAATCAATCTCAGAATAAGATACAAGAGAACAAGATTTACCTGCTCTCTACTCCGATCAGCACGTTTATCATTCTCTGCAAAATCAACTCTTAGCTAACGGCCATTTATCTCATAGCCCTGGAGATTTCGACGAGCACTTAAAGCAATTTCTTCATCCTTTGAGTTTTCATGTTTCTCTATCAACTACTAACCTGCATTCAGATTGAAGTTTAAAAAAATCAGAGTCAAGGAGAATATACACAGAACCATCAAAAAATTATGCATTTACCAAATATGTCGGTTATCATATTAAATGCTCTTGAACACATTACTTATAATGGCATGTTTCGAATATGTCCATAAAAGCATCCATATACATTTTAATTGTAGCTACCTGTCTCCAGCAAATGATCCATTATAACTGATATACTGAGTAAGCAATTAAATTACAGACGATGGTCTGAAATACTTGCAAAATAAAAACTTTATACTAAACCCAGGAACTGATTAATATCGAATGCGACATTAGAACACCACTACCACATACATTCAGTATCTTATACACCAAAAGATTGATTGAAAGAGAACATATGACACATAATAATAGTGAAACCCATATGCCCATTATCATACTCATCATCACTAATCATATTTGTTCCATAAGCAACTTGAACATCAGGAAATATAAGTAAAAAATCGGAAAAAATTGAAATTACCTGCAAAATGCTTAGTATTGAGAGGACCTCTGCATTGAGCACAATAGGAGAGAACGAAATGTTTGTGTATTTCATTGCACCACCTTTTCACACATTTCCTGTGACCATACTGCATTGAGCACCACAATGGAAAAGATTTCAATCAACTGGCCTCAAACTGAACAGTAACAGGTAACAAAATAATAGTAACATGTAACAAGTGCTAGTTATAGTATTAAACTTGAGGTGTTTTGTGAAGTTTATGTAACTTGAGAAATGCCTGATGTTTTAGGTCATCAAATCAAATGATCTGAAGTTTTCTAGACAAAATTCATAAAATTCAAATGTAACATCAAACAAACATTCTGGTGAAAATCCTGCTTATGCTTAAACATCTCAGTATGATCCTTAGGTTTCAGGCTTTGAAATGTCTCAATTTTGGTTAAAATTTTGTTTTCTGGCTATGGTGGCTTTTTATTCAGTTGCTAATGTAGTAATGTCAATCTAGTCATCTAGTGTGTATTTATTCTTATTATCAATTTTAATGCTCTAGAATGAAATGATATCTAATTGCTAGTTTCACTTTTTATACTATTAAAAACTGAAGAAAATTATTAAGATTAATCATGTTAAATTTTACTGTGGTTGCAGCTCCGCATATTGAACTATACAAGGTATGAAATGCTAAACAAGGCATTCGAAGCTTTTGGCGATGTTGGGGATGATGAAGAACTAGGACCTGCTCACTGCTGACTGGCCTACACATCAAAAGTATATCACGTGTTACAAATCTACAAATCTACAGACATACAGTGAATCTACACATCTTTAACTCACACATATCTACAAATTACTGGTTCTTCACACATATTCTATATATATATATATATATATATATATATATATGGGTTTTTAACATGTGTACCCCTAACAAATAAGCTAATATCATATATACCCCTCACAAATCAATATTATCACATTTGCCACTAACAATCTGAGAACCGCCTTAAGTTGCCACTCCGTTAGAATTCTGCAACTTAACCATAAGAGTTTAACGAAACAAACCCAGAGTACTGGGCCAAAGTACAAACTACAGACAGAAAATAAAGCATTGAAGCAACATGACGCGTACAAACAACAAATTCCTCCAACAATCCTGGAGGGTGGGCCGACAAACCAGCTCGGTCCAGTAAAATTATAAGTACGTCAGTTTAGCTTCGTACAGTGTCTCCACGACACATGCACACCCACCTAAAACAAGTTTGGCAGGATTTTATCACCCGTCGATCTCTGCCTTCACCTCGTTGGGGGGACCCCATCTTTGGGCCCAAGCCCCGCAGATCGAATTCTGACCCTATGGCACATCCACAGCGAACGCATCCTCCCACCATCTCCACCACTCATCCTACAAATGCACCACTAGCTCCCACAGCCGCTACCAAAGAGATAGCCGTGAAGAGGATACCTTCACCTCTCACACGATAGTGCTTTCTCAGGCGATTTCTCACCAAACAACTATCTTGCCCACCCCACCAAACACCACGCTCCAGGAGAGAGCCGTGGAGAGGATACATTCACCTCTCTCACGCTCTAGCTCTCTCCGGCGATTTCTCACCACACAGACTTACCTCGACTTATATTCCTAATCCGAGGGAAGAGGCGATGCTATCACGAGCCAGTGGCCTAAGCTGGAGAAAGCTCAGTAGCCTGATAGTAGGCGCTGTGAAGACTGCACCGGCGACATCGTAGGACACTCAAACGCGCACGTCATGGAGGGACCCCATCTTCAGGCCCAAGCTCCACAATCGTGCAAGACAGCGTACTTCGGGATGGGGGGCGCAACTCGCCATCGCCCTAATCACACTTGAACCCCAGATCCATGGTGTTCGCGACAATAGGCGCGGGAGGATGCTTTAGCGCGACATAGTTGCTCTGCAACAGTTGAGACAAACACCCCGAAAGTAGAGACAAGTCAGCGCACACCATGGAGGGACCTCATCTTCGGGCCCATGCTCCACAATCGTGCACAACATCATAACCCGCTCATCATAGCGACTTGCAAATAGAGAAGCACACCCAACTTATTCACACACACTACCAACCCTCGCAAAAACCAAATCATAGCCGCAGATCGCCGTGATTGGCCCCGAGAGTGTGGACATGGTGATAGGCGCGAAGAACATCCGGGCAAACATCTAGCAAGGCCAACCAACCTCAATCTAACCCAAACCCCAACCTCAATCAAACCACCCCTAAACCCCCAACTCCAACAGCAACCCAGATCTCAGATCTGGAAGCAAAGAAGCAACAGCAACAGATCTGATTGAAACACATGGAAAGAACAGATCTGTGAACCAATAGTGACAGATCTGAGATCTGGAAAGAACATATCTGAAGGCGACGACAGACACCTGGTCGACGTCAAAGAGATCGACCCGTCGCTCGAGGTGGCAAGGCGTGGGGCAGCGGCGGTCGCCTCGCTCCACAAGGCAGGAAGGAGAAGGGAAGGGAGCTTGGTGGGTCCCAAGCGCTCGGCGCCTAGAAGAGAGGCCGGATGTCCCGACTTCGGCGCCAAGGAAGAACGAAAGGGGAGCGGCGCCGCAACCTGAGGAGAACGACCGCGGGGCCGTCGTCGGAAGGGGCGGCGCACCGGAGCGATGGATCGCTGCTTCGCTTGCGTCATCGTGGAGCTTCGCCCATCGTGGAGCTTCACGATGGAACTACGCAGCGACGATGTGGAGGAGGGGACGACCGGGGGGGCGAAGAGGGCTAGCCGCCGCCCCTACGGATGTTCAGATCTAGAGTTTGTGCTGCTGCATCTCTCAATCTACGCTTCGACCTTTATTTACTTGATCATTATTTTTTTCTCATGAGACTACACGTATACAAGACATAAAACTCCCAATAATTTTCCACTTTTTCTTAAAGGGTTTTTAACATGTGTACCCCTAACAAATAAGCTAATATCATATATACCCCTCACAAATCAATATTATGACATTTGCCACTAACAATCTGAGAACTGCCTTAAGTTGCCACTCCGTTAGAATTCTGCAACTTAACCATAGTTTAGGCCTTACCTCACTTTTAAAATGACTATCTTACCCTTATTACATAATGTAATGAACTATACCCATTAACCCACTTAATGGGTATATACCTACTTAATACCCGTTAGAATACTTAACCCTCATTCTCATCTAAACGAAACCCCTTCTCATCCTCATTTCGCCGCCCGCCCAAAAAAACCCTAACTTTTCGAAATACCCTGAGATGATCTGAAAATCGATGGCAATAAACCCCGGATGCAAGCAGAAAATCGACAGCAAAACCCCCCTTAGATGCTCCAAAATTCGTTGACGTAAACCCCACTGAATTTCGACGGTATGTTTTCACACCCCAATTTTTCTTTTGATGTTCTTTGATTTATTTTGATTGTATTGTTTTGATTGTAGTGTATCCCTGAGATTGGAGTGTTTCATTGAGATGTTCTTTCATTTTACACCCCATTTTTTCAAACCCCAATTGTAGTGTTACTTCACTTCTAATTTGTTTGGGTTTCAGTTCAAAATCGGTAATCCCTTGTGCTAATCACCATCTTATTGTTTTTAAATTCCCCCATCAAAATATTTGCTTCAAGTTTTGAGGAAAACCCATGAGCATGAACTTGGTTTTGGCTATCTAGATATGTATGAATATGTGCATTTGATTGCCAGATCTTTGCTTATTTGCATATTGGTCATTTTTTGTATGAATCTTAATGTTTTTTTATAGCTGTTGATCTTACTAAAAGTTTTGTTGTGTTTATATATACAGGATGGCTATAAATGATAATTTAGATATTAAGTTGCATTATGATGGTCACTGGAGAAGTGTACCCAGGACAAATAAACTACAGTATGAGGGTGGGCATCAGAAAAAGATGACAGTAATTGTAGGTCAGGCATCCTTAAAGCAGTTTGGAGAAACTATAGGGTCTAGTATGCCATGGTTGAAGGGTTGTAGATTGAAGTTGTGGTATACAGTCCCAGAGACAAATCCAAGAGATTTTTTACAAATACTGAACAATGAGGAGTTTATCAAGGTGGTTGAGGGTGGGTTATCTAATTCTAAAATGACAGAGATGTTTATAGAAGTTGATTTAAAGAATAGAAAGAACGCTAAGTTTTTTAGACAATGGAAAAAGAAAAACACAACATCGAAAAAGAAGAATATTGGGGGGTCATATCAATTTCTCGAGTATGAATTGTCATCTGATGATGATGGAAATTATCCTGATGATGAGGATGAAAATTATGTACTGTTTGAGGAGGAGATGGATAACGATGGTGATAGTTTGGAAGTAACGCTGAGCGAAAATGAAACTAATGGTAATGCAGATCAAGAAGTGCCTAACAATGTGATATCTAGGTTGACAAATGAGACTCTTATAGATGATAAAGATAATGCATCTGATGAGGCAGATGATTGCTACTCGCAGGATTCATACCATTCATATGAGAGCAGTGAGGACGAGTATTATGAGTCTGAATCTGCTGACACTGTAAATCTGTTGTCATCAAGACAACTCCGGAGTAGTGATGACACACATTACAAAATAGGCATGAAATTTGAGAGTATTAATGCATTTAGAATTAGTCTCCAAACTTACAGTGTGATAAACAATTTCAACTATAATGTTATCAAGAGTGACAGAGAAAGGTACATTGCGAAGTGTGCTATTAAGGAGTGTCCTTGGTATATTAGGGTCTACAGAATGGGGGATGATTTTACTACATTTCAGGTGACTAAGTTGATAGACATCCACATTTGTAAGGGAGTTAATAAGTGTGGAAACAAACATGCTACGGCTATCTGGATTGCACAAGTTATGCTGGAAGATGTCAGGGGAAACCCAAGTTTGGTGTGTCAGTGTCATATATAAGGGCATTGAGAGGGAAAGACAAAGCTTTGGAGATGATATACGGGAATGTGGAGAAGTCATATGACCTGGTGGATGCATTGAAAGGAGAATTACAGTCAAGGATGCCTGGAAGTCACATTGAGATCAAATTGGAGGATGATAAAGCTTTTCAAAGAATGTTCATCTCTTTTAAACCATGTGTGGATGGGTTCAAGGAAGGTTGTAGGCCATTCTTAGGCTTAGATGCTTGTCACCTCAGGTCCAAATACTTAGGAATGCTAATGGGTGCTACAGGATTGGATGGTGATAATGGGTTGGTCAATGTAGCTTTTGCAATTGTGGAGAATGAGAGCAGTGACACTTGGTTTTGGTTTGTTCAGCATTTGAAGATTGCATTTGGTGGGGATATGAGTGAGATCACAATCATATCAGATCAAGAGAAGGGTTTACAAGTGGCATTGCATGAACTAATTCCAGAGGCAGAGTTTAGGGTATGCATGAGGCATATGTGGAAAATTTTCAAGAAAAAATTTCAAGGTGATTTATTTGAGGGTCCTGTGTGGAAGGCAGCAAGGGCATTTAATGGCCCTTCATTCTATGGAGCAATGAGGGAGTTGAGGGCGGTCTCAGTTCCAGCGTATGATGAGCTTATAGGAATTGATAAGTATAAATGGAGCAGATACACGTTTGCTACTAATAGCAAGAATCACTATATCACAAATAACATCTCAGAGTCATACAATGCTTGGATTTTGGAGGCTAGATATTTTCCAGCAGTGGATTTAGTCGATAAAATCAGAATTCAAGAAATGGAGAAGAGAAGCAAGAGATGGACACTTGCTCAGAAGTGGAAGTCCAAGTTTGTTCCTATGGCAGAGAGATATTTGAAGGATCTTAGCCTAAAATTGGGTAGTTGGAAGGTCAGAATAAGTTCTGATTCTAGATGGGAGGTAGATAATGGAGCTGACAGGTTCACTGTAGACCTTAATCAAAGAAAGTGCTTTCGCAAGAGATGGCAGCTTACTGGCCTGCCTTGCGTACATGTTGGAGCGGTGATTGGACAACTTAGAGGAGCCGTTTGGGAAGATTTTGTGGATGATTTTTACACAGTTAAAAGGTATGTTATATAAGTTTTGTCATTCATTCATTATAAGTTTTTGTTTGTGAATTTATGTTCATCGAAAGTACCCAGACATTTTTGTCTGTCAACTAATCACTTGTTTTTGTTTGTTTGTTTGTTTATTTTTTGTTCTTGATATTGGTCAGGTATATTAGGGTAATTATTACTTTGTTCTTGATATTGGTCAGGTATAAACTTGCATATAAAATTCCAGTTGCTACATTACCATCGAAGAACCAATGGGAGATGGTTGACAGAGAATATGAGATTGGCCCTCCTCATGCCAAAAGACCAAGGGGTAGGCCAGCCAAGAAGAGGAAGAGAGGGAAAGATGAACTGCAAGGCAATGAGAAAGGAAAAGGGAAGGCAAAAAGAATTGTAAGGTGTGGAAGATGTGGAAATACAGGTCATTACAAGAATATAACAGTTGCAAGGAACCTATTAACCAAAGGAGTCAACAGTTTAGCAATGATGTTGAAGAATCCTCCCAAGCCATTGATAGGTAAATCCCACATTTTCTTGATGTATTTTCTTTATTTTTGTTATAATTTAATGCATTTATTAATTGTCTTAGTTTTAACTGTGCATGGTTTCAAATCTCTTAAGAAAAATCTTCTGTAAGCTTTATAAACTAAATGGAATTCCTTCCTTTCATCACTGAATTACTGGATCACTGAATTACTGTCATCTGATGAGAGATGGTCTGACAAGATCTATTCTCAACTCCTGATGGAAAGAATGCATTAAGGGATTATATGTGAGATGTGGGATTCTTTCTTGACCAACTTAGCTCTTCTCTGTCACCACATTAGAAATAGGTAGTTGTTTGAACAATTTTAACCAAATGAGAATCAGCTCCTTCACCTAATGGGAGGATTTATATTAGCAAATTTGGAGTTTATTTTTAATTCTTTTATGTTATTATTTCAGTTGCTAATTAAATTTGTTTTTTTAATTGAAGTGTTACATCCACAAAAACAAAGAAATCTAAGAATGCAAGGGTATCACAAGATCAGGTTGAGGCCATTGCAAGTCGACAAATAGAGACAAGTGAGCAAAGGTATATAGGGTTGTCTACTAGCACTCAAAGCATACTTGAAGGGTTGTTTGCATTTAACCACCATTTATTCTAATAGATGTTGCTCATAGCTCTTAATTATGAATTGTTCCTCTAATTCTTCCCTCAGGTCAGTACCTAAACAGCATAAATATGGAAAGGGAAAACAAAGAAGACAATACTTCAAGCCACCAAGATCAAGTAGGCATGCTGATGTGTGGTCTCAGCCAACTCAAACATCCTTACATGGAGCAACAGGAGTTGGAGATGGAGGAATGGGAGTCTCAGTTGACAATGTTCCAATTTATTCAAGGCAAGCATTAGCTGAAAATCAGGATATTGGAGCTAGAAATGTTGCAGCTACGCAAGGGAAGCATGGAGTCTCAGCTTCACCTCAACATGGAGAGGTCATACAAGAAGTAAACATCAATAAAGTGGGATATGAGGGTCTCTCTGAAGATGAGATAAACAGGATTGATTATCTCTATTCCTTTTGTGTAAAGAAGTGAGTATTAATTCAGAGTTCTGGTGTTGTTGCTCTTGTCAAGTAAGTTTCTTGATTCAAATTTTGAGTACAACAATACCATTTTTTGGTCGAATTATTTGCCTAGTGTTATAATTACAGGTAGGTTGTGTGTGTGTGTGTGTGTGGACCCAGAGGATAAATTGTAGATTCTATACCTTTAGCTAAGGAAAATAATGGTGTGGGTTTGAATTTTAGCTATTAGGGGTATGTATTGTTTAGTAAATGTGGGATGAATGTACAGATGAATAAATCTTGAAATTTCATCTTATGCAACAAATTAGATTAGTTAACTTTGTTGCTTATCTTTGGCATCTTTACATGATGCAACATTTCTGCAGTATCAATCAGTTCTTTAAATTGTAGTTCTGTTGCTGAAGATAACATCTATTTGCAGATTCCCCACTTAAGGCCAACTGAGTACAAGAGGTCCAGATTGGCAAGAAACAGGACAGTGAACAGAGCTTATGGTGGTGTTTTATCTGGAAGTGCTGTCAAGGAAAGGTGAGTATATTGTAATGTTTTATCTTGCAGTTTATTTATTTATTTATTTATTCTTTACTTACCTTCTCGCCGACCCTAACTAGTTTGGAAAAAGGCTTTGTTGTAGTTGTGGTTGTACTTACCTTCTGATTGTCATTTCGCTGGTGGTTTTTTAGGATTATCCGAGCTTTCCTAGTTGAAGAGCAGATGATTGTTAAGAAAGTCTTGAAGATCCAGAAGGCCAAGGAAAAACTAGTTGCCAAGAGTTAAAAACTCTCGGCCTTGTTTGCTCTGCCAGAAGTTTTGATTTTTCGTTGCAGTTGTTTTAGGTGCTGGATGTGTAATGTTAGGGATATCTTTAGACACCCAGTATGGACCTTCTTTGTAGTTTGCTTTTGCGGTATGGGGGCTTTTGTGGTATGGAGGTTTCTGCCCTCTCCTGCCTGCCTTTCGAGTTTGTTATTTGCTTGTTTTATTTTGAGTATGGATTAAAACAATTTCTTTGATTATGGGTTGGCAATACTTCTTACTAACTATCAATTTGTCAATGTTATTGTCTTTCTGGAATTCTTACTATCAACTGGTTTGGTGCTATCAAGTTGGAGCTATAAATACAGTTCCTGTTCCATTATGTCTGAAGGATAGTCTCAATATTGCAGAACTCGTGTATGGGCAAAGTTCTGACTACATATTAACAATTTTGCACTCAATTATTGCAATGGAAAAAACCAGGAAGCTGCAATAGTTTTGATCATTGTTTTGTTTATAGTTTCCCTCATATAACACTGAAACAAGCAAGAAACTTACATATGTTTCTTTGAATTTACATCTTTCAATTTGCAAATCAGCATCCATCATGAAACTAATGTGGACATCCTTTGAGAGCAGTTGGGAAGCTTCAGTCCATCCTCGAGCCTCAAAGCCTGTTACTTTGAACCTTAGCATGATCGATTAACTTTTCATGCTGTGGCAATCCCTCTTTCACCACTGGAAGCTCCTCAAATGCCTCGTTCTTCTTCCCAATTATCCTTGATGCTTTTGTAAATTTTGTATAGAAAAGTTGTCATTTTAAAAAATTAAATTATTTATGGCTAGCCAAAATAGATAGCGTGGTTGGAGTGTGAGATTTTTTCGCTAGCCAAATTATCCATTTGTTATCTATTTTGGCTATTCTAGCTAGCCAAAATAGCTAGCGTGGTTGGAGATGCTCTTACTAGCTTAAGGAAGAAGCAAAGAAAGAGAGCTTATGGGTTTTGAATGAAGTGATGGATTCGGGTGGGAATACAAAGAGGGAGAAATTGAAGGAGGAATGATAGAAGGGTATTTTAGTCATTTCCATTAATTCCATTAAGAAAAACAGAATATTCCTTCCCTATTGGATGTCTTGTAACCTGAAGGATATATATGATTAAAATTTACATTGTTAGTGGCAAATGTGATAATATTGATTTGTGAGGGGTATATATGATACTCCCTCCGTTTCACTTTAAGTGATATTTAGGGGTTTTTTTCTTGTTTCACTTTAAGTGATATTATCCAATTTTTTCCCATTTTTTTTCAAGAAAACCCTTATTTATGTTGAAATTTTGTCTTAATTACTCATCTTAATCCTATCAAATATTCTTAGAAAATTGTAGTTTCAACTTTCTAGATTTTATTTTCTCCAAAAATTTAATGCAAACTGTATTGGAAAAAGAATTAGTAATTCTATTTTTTCTTGAAAACATAATTTGTATTGAGAAAACATTAATTACAATTTCTTGAAATCAGAATCTGTATTGGAAAAAGAATTAGTAATTAAATCATGAAGACTTATTATTAAGGGTGTAGTGGGAAACAAATGTTTATCTCACCCTTCCTTAATCTGTATGCAAAACTCCTGAATATCACTTATAGTGAAACGGAGAGAGTATTAGCTTATTTGTTAGAGATACACATGTTGAAAACCCTTTCTTAAAATACAATAAAAAACAATAAAAACAGCGAGAGCCACTGTCAAAAACAACATGCTGACAGTTGACCATTAAACAAACCCCATTCCCCTCACCAAATCCTCATAAAAATAACAATTCCCAAAACCCAACTGTCTCAGTTATCTACCGGTTTTGCCCTCCCAAAACCAGCGGCTGTCGATCGTTGACCACAACCCACCTCTGTCACCTCTGTCACGCCCTTTCCACCTCTGTCACCCCCAAATTCCGAAATGCATTCCGCCATCTCCTCTCTCCTCTCTCTTCCTCCAATGCCCAAAACCCTAACCCCACCCCCCTCCTCTTTCCATTCCACACCCCGAACCCTAACCCTACCCCCAACCCCTCGCCGCCTCGGCCGCCTCTCCATCCGCGCCGCCGTCGCCATCGAGAAAGAACTCCCGGAATCCGACCGCCCCTCCACTTTCCTGCGCTCCGCGGACGACCCCGCATACTCTGTCCGAGCTCGCTTCGAGCTCATGATCAGGACCGTCCAGGACGAGGTGTGCGCGGCCATCGAGGCGGCGGACGGCGGCGGAAAGTTCAAGGAGGATGTGTGGTCGAGGCCTGGTGGAGGCGGGGGGATTAGTAGGGTTTTGCAGGAGGGGAAGGTTTGGGAGAAGGCGGGGGTGAATGTGTCAGTGGTGTATGGGATGATGCCGCCAGACGCGTATAGGGCGGCCAAGGGGGAGGGGGAGGGGGTGGTTAAGAAGGCTGGGCCTGTGCCGTTCTTCGCTGCTGGTGTTAGTTCGGTAAGTGAGTGAATTCGATGGCTTGAAAAAAGATGATGATGATAATCATGAGAATGTTGGGAATGAGTATAGAATGACGTTTTTTTTAAATGGAATTGGTATTAAATTAGGGGTTGTTTTGTAGCTTGCAAGTGCAAAGTGCAAATTGCAGTTGCAAATGGAAATTTAAAATTTTCCTCCAAATCATCTGATGAGATGATTTTAAATAGCCTCAACCTTTCTCACCTCTTAGTCCATTATTTCCTACAATTCTAGAACGTAGGATCCATTTTCAGCATCATGAGTCGTGATATCTCTTCCCTCCAATGCTTGAGCTAAAGACGTAGGTTGTCAGATTATTGTAACAATTATAGTCCAAATATTTAATTTCTGCATTTGTGAACGACTATAACCTACCTCTTTAAGTAGGCGAACATCCATACTAGAAATACATCTACTTGCTATAATAATGTTTTGCACTTCCATTTCTAAGTTTTAGATTTCACCTTGATGCTCCCAATATATGTTTTTAAAAGTTCCATCTATCCTCTAGCAAAATAGCCATCTGGAAGTGGTTTGTCAACTACTCCCAAATTGTTGTAGTTCCTCTCATCTTTGTAGCAGTGTTCTTTGTTGGATCTGTGTTAAATATACCTGACTTAGACCTAGATCTATGAGTGAGAATATGTTCCTTGTACCAATAATCATTCCTCCTCAAATGTGTCTATACAATGGCAAGAAGCAAGTGGCATTGTGGTCCACTATTTTAAATTTCGGCCGATACGATACCACATATTTTATACTCCATGTCGTTTTAGACCAAAATGTGTAGATTTCGGCCGAAATATCTGCTGAAATATTGTCGAAATAGCCGAAATATCAGCCGAAATAGGCACAATAATGTTATTGTGAATATATAACTTTTTTTTGTTTACTCTTGTATATAAGTCTTTCAATATAGGACCTTAAGCTAAGATAATGTGAGGATTTCGTCTCTCGATTGTTTGTGTATATTTGAACCCTGAATTGTCCTCTGACTCATATTCCAGAGTATATCTTTTAACGGGTCAAACAAACAAAAAAACTTTTTTCCTGCCCCAAATTCAATATTAAATAATGGTAGACTGGAAATGAAAGCCTTTTTCTCACATCCGTTCGCTATCGCATTATGAAATCAAGGAATAGAACAACAGAACAATATTGGATTATAAAATCAAGGAAATATATTTTTAGATTTTCGAAATATAAAATGTAATAAAATATAATATACTTTTTTATATGTATTGGAAAAGAATGACAATTTATTCATGTGGAGCATCCGTTAACGAGAAGAAAGAAAAAAATCACAAATTTTGACATTCTTGTCTTGTGTGGTTCAAGGAAAAAAAGATCGCTTCTCCAATTTCTTACTATATATATCGAATTTACAAAGTCAAGTAAGTCTATTAACGAATACATTTTTTCTAATCAATGCAAATTTAATTTAGTTATATACTTATATTACATTCTCTTTTATATTGTTATTAAATTATGCGAATATTTACCGTGATTGATTCATGTCAGTAGTTACATTTTACAATATTTTATATGATAAATGACACGTAAAACATAATATCTTGTTTAGTAATAAAAAAATAAGTTTGTTGAGTGTCCGAAATGAACATCTGAGATGATCACATTTCTCCGAGATCTCCTCTAATATCTCCTTGCCGAGACGAATCCAAAATTCGAGATTTAAAACTTTGTTGTGGTCTAATGGTAAGCCTCTTAGCTAGTGAGCAAGAGGTCGAGAGTTCAATCTCTTCTGGCGTCATCCTTTTATTATGGGATTATTGTGAGAGTGCGTGCGTGCATGCAGTGTGCGTGTATGACTACGGCCTTGTTTTAAAATATAAAAAATAAAATAAAAGTTGGAAGAAAGTGACAAGGATGAGATATAATCGTAGAAGCTAGGCTGTTAAAATCGGTTTGTGGAACTAATCGGTCTAGAAGCGATTAGTGATTAATCGGTTCATCGGAAAATAATCGGGGATTAAATCGGAAAAATTGTTATATATATATATATATATATATATATATATATATATATAATTAAAAAAGATATATCCTCATTACCCTAAATCTTAACTTAAAACTATTATGAGATTATCAAATAGGAACATATAGTTATAGAGAAAAAAGAAAAGAGTACTTGATTTGAACTGATTTTGAATTCTGAATGTGGATCGGGTCGGATTTGCTGGTCGGTTTCATCAAACAAAAATAATTGGGGAGGAGGAGCAGCGCGAGCAGCAAGAGGAGGAGGTGCAGCAGATCCGGGCCGGATCAAGTATGCGACGATGGGTTTGCTCGAGGAAGAAGAAGAGAATCAGTTTGGGTTTGGGTTAGCCTGAGAAGGAAGAAGAGAGCGGTGACATGTCGGGTTTGGGTTTGCGCGAGGACCAGAAGGGATTTGGATTTTGAATTTGGATTTGAGTTTGGGTTGGATTGAGCCCAAATAATGCAAACGAGTATGGAAATTAGAGGAAGAGATTTAATCGGTTAATCGGTCACTTAAAATCGGCCGATTAACCGCAAAATGATTGGATTGGAGAATGAATGGGAAACAAAAGTGTGAGCAGAGCGGAGTCTCTCTTGAGATGAGAGAGGTGGGGACTGGAGGGGTTAACTTGTCTGTTTAGTGAGTGTTAAGAGTTTTAAATTATGATTGATCATCTTAGTTGAAGCTAAATTGAAACACAATCCCAATTGTTCCTAATGTTTGAGAGAAATGTTTTACCATCTTAATTATCTAATCATGTTTAGTTGCAAATGTTCTCCCCAACTGGTATATGCCGATACATAAATCTTTGATTTACTTGGCCTTGATGCTTGGCACCTTGTATATGGTTGTGAAGAATTGATTGGTTGTGCTTTTGCTAATTGTGTACTTTCTTTTGTAGGTCTTGCATCCAAAGAACCCCTTTGCCCCAACATTGCATTTTAACTATCGCTATTTTGAGACAGATGCACCAAAAGGTCCTGCTGTTAGATGTTTTTTTTCTTCCCTGTTAACCTTTTCATGTCTTGTTGTTCTGTGATGGTCTTTTATTTTTATTTATTCAGCACATTGTTTTATATAGTTGTCTGATTATCTGTTTGTTTATTTGGGCCTTTATGCTCTGCAATGACAAAGAAATATCTATTAGATGCTGCTGGTTGGACCATGTAATGAATAAATTTTAGGAGGGAGAAGTATTTGAAGACGTATTTCAAATGTGAAAGTAATTTGAGTGGCTCTAATAGGAGATACTATGATTTGAGTGGCTTACTACGAAACAGATTAAGGGGCTTTTATGGAAACCCTCACTTTGCATATTGATCCCTATGATTTTGGAATTGTTTCTTTGATTTATATAACTCAACTAACTGTCCCCCATTACATGTTCTATGCACACATTTTAAAGAACAATTGTAGGTGAAACTATTCCTTCGTATATTGATCCCTATTTTCTTGGAGCTGTTTGTCTGTGATTTGTATAACTCTACTAAATATTCCCTGTTAGATAACCTAAACAAACATTTCAAAGAACAATTGTATGGAAAGTATTAACTGATTCAATTTGCACTGTACCCTTACTCTCTCCTTGAAAGGAATGCCGGGATACAGTGGGTTAAACAAGTAAACTCAAATACTTCCCACTGCGTTGATGTCTAACACTGAAATCTTAGGGATTTTCTCTGTGAAGCATAAAAATTCCTAGTTCAAATAAGTATTCATACTTGTCCATAAGCGTAAATTGTAAATCGAGTTTACTATTTTGCCTAGTCTTGAGAATTGAGATGTAGAAGAACTGCAAACCTTCATCACAACTTTATTTTAATCTACACAACTATTTATTTACGATAAATTTAAGCATGTCATTTTCCATATGCCAATCCATGTTTTTGCAGTAGCTAATATCAGGTTTTCCTTATCCATATTATAGTTCTGTGAGAAGTGACTACATGATTATGTTTTTCTGACAACATTTGTATAACCGTATCTTGCTACAGATGCCCCTGGAGCACCTAGGCAATGGTGGTTTGGAGGTGGAACTGATCTAACTCCTGCCTATATTTGTGAGGAAGATGTAAAACACTTCCACACGGTACGCATAAATAGCTGGCAGTTTGAGTCTTCTTGTAAATTAATGCTTGATACCCAATTATTTGGAAGAAGGAAATACCTTACAAAATTTGAAGTTTATATTTTTTGTTAGTTAATATACAGTTACTATCATATCGTTGCAGTGAATGAAAATTTTGATATTTTCCTTCTTTATAGCAAGCTGTTAAGTTGTTTCTATTTCCTTTCATTAGTCATTGTAGTCGGTTCTGGAAGTGATGGGAGGCTAAGATTTAAAATACAGTAAATATTCAATGCTTTAAGGAGAAATATTATCATTGTCTTTATGACCAGTGTAAGTTTTTTCCATAGAATTATTGTACTGATTGAACTTCATCAAGGCTTGGTTCATCACTTTTATTGGAGGTGGTTGTATTTCATGTTGTGAATCCAAATTAGAGACAACTTGTAATCCTGTGATCAAATAGATGTGATTCATTATTATCTCACTCTGAAGTACCTAACCGATTTATCCTAATCAACCATCTCAATAAAATGCTCAAATAGCCATCAAGTTAAGAAATAAGATATATTTTCTTAGACCATCCTCAACCATTCTCAGTGACTACAAAAATATTTTACTATTTTAGATATTTTTGACAGCTAGATATTTCATGATAAATATAGTGATGAATGGAATGAAATCTAGTATTCCTTTAATGAGAGACTGGAAATTAATTTTATGATACTTTTGTAGGTTCAAAAGCAGGCATGTGACAAATTTGATCCAAGTTTCTATCCTAGATTTAAAAAGTGGTGTGATGATTATTTCTTCATCAAGGTACTGAATTCACCTTTCTGATTATATGATGTCTGCTATGACCAAGCTTGCCTACTTCATTGTTAGGGTTAGTATATTAAGTGATTATTTTTGATTGTGTGGCTGATATTTTGTTTATCGCTTTATGTAACTAATACTTACAAAAGATTCTGTTAATTGATTCATATGAAGTAATGTTTTTTAAAAGATAATAAATATCGAAAGCAGGTGGTCTGAATTATCAACTAGAATTTAGAAGGGATTTAAATGGGAAGTCCCAGTGTATAGTCTAAAGAAATGTGAGGCTAGGCTGATATTATTTTGTATTAGGGTTACTCAATCTTCACCTGAGCCACTTAGCTGCAATTATTGATGTTTTTTTTGTATATAGCGGTACAGGTAATCATCATTGATGCACACTCGTACAATGATAACACCAAGAACATTCTCAAAGCATTTATTGTAAATCTTTGTGGAAGGCCACATGGTGTAGTATATTGCATTAGGTGTTCTCGTCTTTTGGTAAACATACTTTGAGAGTAAAGTATTTATTTGAAAAGTAGGAACATCATTAGCTTATACAAGTAGTACCGTAGAAAGTTCGGATATTTTTATCTGAGACTTGTCATATTACAATCACGGGGTTATTTAATATTTGAAACTTAGCTTTAAGGTTGATTTGATCATCAATTATTCAGCCTAGTTGACCTGATTTATCACTCGGTTGGGTGGATGCTGTTCTTCAAACAAGGAGTGGAGTTTCCATCAAGAAACAAGCATCTTAAGAACAGATCTCATTTCATTGCAAAATTTTGTTCAATTTCTTATGTGGCCACCAACATCTCTGAGTTAGGAGTAAGAACTTTTTTTAAGGAAGTAATTCGAAGGTATATTTTGGTTGCATTTTGTTTGAAAGGTCTCCATATTCAAAAGAGCCACCACAAATAGCTATTTGTGGACACACGCAAGCCAAAAACTCACCGACTTGATAATCAGTGCTATCTCGCCATACTTGACAATAGCAGTCACTCTATAAAGTTATAAGAAACTGAGATGCAGTTAGTGAATAAAGATTTTCTTTTACCATAAAAAAGGATAATAATGAATGATTTGGGAGTTAAAATTTTCATTGAGCACCAAAAAGACGGAATAAGTACATTACTAGTGTTCTCTTCAGAAAAGAATTAATATTTGATTTTATAGGTTTTCATCAATGTATGTCTTCTTTCCAGCACCGTGGGGAAAGACGCGGTCTTGGAGGGATATTTTTTGATGACCTTAATGACTATGATCAAGAAATGCTTCTTGCATTCGCTAGTGGTAAGTAATATGTTGTATATACCATTTAACTGCAATTATATATAAATTAATTGCATCATTTAATTGTATTGGTAGGTTAACATAGCAAGGTGATGGTAGATTGTACAGTGTACAAATTTGTTGTCTTTAACAATGAAATTCCTGAACTTATGGTGGTTTTCTCTGATTATGGATTGATTAATGACTGTGTAGAGTGTGCCAAGTCTGTTGTGCCAGCATACATACCAATTGTAGAACGACGGAAGGACACACCATTCAATGACCAACACAAGGCATGGCAACAGCTAAGAAGAGGCCGTTATGTAGAATTTAATCTGGTATTATTCATTGGGATACATATTCAATTCTGATCCTTCTCTGTACAATTCTCATGTTTTCTATTGGCATTTTTTTTTAAGACCCATTTTCCTGTCTCTGTGTCGAAGGTTTATGATAGGGGCACAACATTTGGACTGAAAACAGGAGGTCGGATCGAGAGTATTCTTGTTTCACTTCCTTTAACCGCCAGATGGGAATATGATCATGTAAGTTTTTAAATAACTGAACAACTAGAATTCATAGCTTGCGATGGTGTCTGGTGGCATAGTCAATGCTTACAGAGATAACTTTGTTTCTGCAGAAACCGGAGGAAGGGAGCGAAGAATGGAAACTGTTAGATGCATGCATTAATCCCAAAGACTGGATTTGATAGTGTAGACGAGAGATTTGAGATTGCAGCAACAAGAGGCATTTCTGATTTTTTTTCTTTCTCATTCCGGCTGTGTAATTTAATGTAATTTTCATGAATAATGTAAATTTCCGGTAATAATATGAATTACCTTTCCTTGTGCAGTTTTAGAAACGCTTGATCTATTTGTGTTTTCTGTTCTCCCATCTCTAATATTCTGTTGGGAATTGATGATTATGATGAACTATGATAATCTACAATGTTCATTACATTCTTATCATTATTTAGTTACCAAGTTATGTTAATTATACTATTTATTTACTTACACATCTTTAGAGTTATGGAGGTGATTTTCACATGCAATTAATACTTGCGAAAGTGTTTCAAATGGGCTCTACTTCCGTAATAAGTCGAAACACGTAAGTAGTAATAAAGTGGTAAACAGAAATCAGTAAACTTTTTTTTTTTGATAAAAGGGATGAAGTCGAAGAGACTCAAGCCAACCAAAACAAAAAAGAGTTCATACAGACTCCATCAAAACCCCAAAACATCCTCATACTGAAAACATCCTCATAATGAGGATCAAAACCAGTCAACCCAGACTTCCGACTAAACATTCACAACAGTAACATAGAGAAGAACATCAGAAAAGAGCAACAGAATAGAAAGTAAGACTAAAGACACCCTAAGAGGAATCAGACGAAAGGACACCATCCGAACTTGCACCATCTGAGTCAGCATTGTAATCAGCATCACTGGAAGCATCACTAGACGACTCATTATCAGCCTGAGTGGATTGTAAATTGTGAATCAACAGAATACCAGTGACCAGTTCTTGATGATGAGTAGACATGGCAGAGATGGTTGAGAGAGTATGCGAAACCAAATCTTCCTCAGCATCTGGATGATCAACATTTCCAGTCATTCCTTCAACAGGGAGAGAAAGCAAAGCAGAAGTGGAGTCCTGAGCTCCTCCAGAAGATTCATCATCATCATCCTCAATAACGATCACATTATTAGCATTCCAGTCCTGAGAAGAAGAGTTGCTAGCTCTAGGCTGAGACGCTGCAGCTGGTGAAAAGGAGTTGCAAGATTGAACAAAGCCACTGACGTCCACTTTTGCTCTTTTAGTGGGAGGCAAGATATCTGTCCAAGAGGAGACAAAAAAACATATGGAATCTAGAATGTTAACAATAGACATAGACTTCTTAACAAAAATTCTATTATTTCTTTCTTTCCAGATAACCCAAATCAATGCCATCATGATCATATCCCAAATCAAAGTAATCTTCTTTTTAATTCTCTTCTTTCTCCATAAGCCCCACCAAGCTTTCACAGAAGGAGGGTAACCTCTAATTTTAAAAGTCACTTTCAAAAAGTTCCAAATCTGCCTCACAAAAGAGCATTTAAGAAAAATATGGAGAGCAGATTCATTAGCATTATCACAGAGAACACATTTTTGGCCAATGGCAAGATTGCGTTTATTCAAATTATCAACAGTAAGCAACCTGTTATGAATCGTAAGCCAAACAAGAATTCTGACTTTAAGGGGCGCTACATTTTGCCATATGAATTTGTAAAAGGGACAAATTTCCCCACCAGCATTCAAAAAATTATAGAAAGATTTAACCGTGAAAAGACCAGAATGAGACCATCTCCATTTAGCCTTATTACTAGAATTCCAGTCATAATTACTGATCAAATGAAGGAGGGAATTAAAGTCATGGGATTGCTGAAGAGATAAGTTTCTACGAAAGGTAATATTCCAAATTTTACCATATCTATTAGTAGAGTAGAGAGAAAAAACAGAAGCATTAGGGAGAGAAGCTATTTTAAAGAGATCAGGAAAGGCAGAGGCTAAACTACAATTACCAATCCAAATATCTGTCCAAAAACGAACATTCTTGCCATCCCCACAAATCTTTTGAAGGCCACACTTAAAGGGGGCCGAAGCCTTCCAAATACCTTTCCAAAAAGATGAACTAACAGAATGAGGGATAGAAGGGAAGTCACTAAAACATCTTCTGCGAAAGTATTTCTTTTTGATAATTCTAATCCAAGTTTTATCTTCATAGTTAAAACAGTACCACAGCCATTTCCCTAGAAGGGCAATGTTTTGATTACGAAGATTAATGACTCCTAAACCTCCTTCAGATTTCTGTTTACAGACTCTAGTCCAGTTCATAAGACATTTGCCTTGATCAGAAATAATAGAAGACCCAACCCAAAAGAATCTTCTTCTAAGAAGATCAATCTTCTTAATAACCCAAACTGGAATATAAAAGAAAGACATAAGATAAATTGGAATACTAGAAATAACTGAATTGACAAGAATGAGCCTACCAGCGCGAGAAAGAGATCTACCAGACCAACTATTAAGTCTATTCTCAATTTTATCAATCACAGGAAACCAATCAGACTTGTGAAGTTTGCCAATACGCAAAGGAATACCCAAGTATTTAAGAGGAAAAGTACCAATAGGACAGTTAAAAAAGGCAGAGATCTCAACTTGTCTACTATCATCACCTCCAATCCACATACAAGAGGATTTAGAGAAATTAATTCTCATACCAGAAACACTTTCAAAACAGTACAAAAGAAATTTGAGATTTCTGAGTTTAATCCCATCACAAGTAGAGAAAAGAATCGTGTCGTCAGCATATTGTAAATTAAGAACACCCCTAAAAGAAGAGAACCCCCCAACACCTTGAATAAAGCCATTGTCCCAAGCATTAGATAACATGCAATTAAAGACATCAGCAACAAGAACGAATAATAAAGGGGATATAGGATCACCCTGCCTAAGACCTCTTTTACAAATGAATTTCTTCCCTTCTGAGTTGTTAATAATCACAGAAGAAGTACCCGAGTTAAGACTTTTAAAAATCCAATCAATCCATTTTGCGCCAAAGCCTCTAGCAATGAAAATTTCCTTTAAAAAATTCCAATTAACTCTATCATAAGCTTTTTCGAAATCAAGCTTAAGTAAAATACCTTCAAAATGTTCCTTATGTAAAGAATGAATAGTTTCTTGAACAACAGCAACACTGTCTAAAATAAATCTGTCTTTAATAAAACCAGATTGAGAAGAATCCACAAGAAGACCAATGACCTTAGCTAGTCTATTAGCAAGGACTTTCATAATAATTTTGAAAATAACATTGAGAAGGCTAATAGGTCGAAATTGAGAAACTTTATTAGCACCGAGACATTTAGGAATGAGAATAATATGAGCATAATTGATTCGAGAAAAGTCTAGAGTGTTATCATATAATTCATGAAAAACACCAACAATGTCTTCTTTGAAATCATTCCAAAAAGTTTTATAACAAAAGGTTGGAATGCCATCAGGCCCAGGAGCAGCATCAAGTGGAAGTCCACAGATAGCTTCAAAAATTTCATCTTCTGAAAAAGGAATTTCTAAACAATCCAGGTTGATTCTATTATCAGGTGGGTATAATTGAGTCCAATTAATGCCTAAGAAAGTGTCACCGGGATCCCCCATAAGATTTTTGTAGAAGTTAAAAAATTCTTGACGAATGAGAGAAGGATTAGAAGTTAAACCATCAGAGGTCTGAATAGAAAGAATATGATTAATTCTCCTTCTATGAGAAGCGTAGTTATGAAAAAATCTAGTATTTCCATCACCCAACGTCAACCACTTGATTTTTGCACGTTGATACCACTTAATTTTTTCTAATTCTAATAACTGAATATACTCATTTTGGCAATAAGATCTTAAGTTCCTATCATCCAAAGAAAGAGGATTCTGTTCCTCAAGAATATCCAGAGAATCAATTTTGTTTTTCAACAAAATTTTTCTATCTTTCATCGGGCCAAATCTATCTTTCACCCAAAGTTTACAACCATTTTTCATGTTTTTAATTTTAGCGAGAAGTCTTCTAAGATCAGCCTGAATATTAATATTAACTGCTTGCAAACAAGAAGAAATCATATTGAAAAAGGGAGGGTCTTCAAGCCAGAATTTTTCAAATTTGAAACATGGCGGTTTAGGAGAAGAAGAGGAAGAGTATAGAATCAAAGGGACATGATCAGAGACGATGTTAGAAGCAGCTTGTACATAAGATAAAGGGAAATTAGTATTCCAGTCTAAAGATACCAGAAATCTATCGAGCTTCGCAAAACTTGGAATCAGTCTCTTGTTAGACCAAGTATATTGTCTACCCAGAATGGGGTAATCCACAAGATTAAGATTATTAACAACATTATTAAAATTGTCTGAATCCATTCTATTATAAGTACATCCACTTCTTTCAGCCATAAAACGAACAGCATTAAAATCACCCCCAAAAATAACCCAACCATTCATTCGAGAATGCCATTGAGAGAACTCAGTCCAGAACTCATCTTTGAGAGATTGGATACAAGGGCCATAGACTGAAATAAAGAGAAGAGAACAATTAAAGGTGAAACATTCTAGTTCCACCCCTAAAAAGAATTTCTTTTTGAAAACATTAATACATTTGAACATGCGATCTTTAAAACCAATTAACATGCCACCCGAAGCACCATCAGAGTTTAAAGAAATCCACTCTGTAATAATAGAACCACCTAAAGATCTAAATAAAGAAGGAGAGGGGGAAGAAATTTTAGACTCTTGAATAGCAATAATATCACATTTAGAAGAAATGATGAAATCATAAACTGCTAATCTCTTATCTTCACCACCTAGACCTCTAATGTTCCAAGTTGATATAATCATTTAAAACAGTGGGAGTCTCCTCTGTTCAATTCTAATTGAACAATCTTATTGAAGTCTTGAGCAGATAAACTTAGCAGACCAGAACTAGTAGCAAAGTTATCTAAATAATCAGGGCTAAAAGAATCAAAGTGACATCTAAAAATAGAGCCAAGACCATTACCTTCCACAGGAGATTGCAATACTGGAGCTGGGATTTCCAAATTCCTAATCTGAGCGATGAGAGCCGCTTTCTCTAAAATAGGTTGATCTCCAGAATTTTTTTGCTCCACCCTCAGGCTTCTCCTAACAGGACCATAGTGACTAGAAGAGTTCTTCCTTTTCTTATACACTTTAGAGCATGACCCCACACACTTCTGTAAAAAAGTTGAATCTATGAATTCTGAAGGTTGGGAATCCGGGTAACAAATAGCCAAAGGGGTAGGAGTGTCATCCCAAGAGTCCATGTCATTCAAGGAGTCAGACATTGAATCATCATTGTCAGCAGAAAAATCAGTAGGCTGGGAGTCCAGATAACAAATAGCCAAGGGAGGAGATTCAGAAGCTAACAAAGAGGACTCTTCGATATTGGAATCACAGAATGAAACAACAGAAGAAGGAAGATTAACTGAATTCCGAATAGAAGTCACTTTCAAGTTGGAATTCCAATCAATGTTGAGAGAATAACCCCATATACCAATTGAAAAAAGGGGAGGATCAATGAAACTAGGTCTGAAAATAAGGCTGTTAAAGAGACATTCTGATCTAGATGAAGGAGTATGCGAATGAAACAGTTCATTCCAGATTGAACCCACAGGAAAATTATTAGAAAGGATAAGCCCAGAGATCAATTGAGACTCAAGGGAAACCACAAAATCCTTGTCCTCATTCACCATAGAAAGATCCTTACAAGCATTCATAACCAAATCCTTATCAGGAGAGACCACAATTTCAGAGGAAGGATAATTGGAACTATCAACTGGAAAAACAGAAAGAGAATTGCTATGGGAGACCATATCTGTATGTTCCTTAGCAATAGGAGCAGATTTCCTAATCCAAGTAGTAGATTTACCCTTTCCAGTATGAACCGAATCAGATTTAGAAGGTAAATTTTGAGCCAAGGAAGAGGAAGACAGTCCTTGGGTTTTAGAAGGACCCCAAGAATCCCATTTTTCATTGTGAGACACATCTTTCACAGGAACAGAAGTTGAAGATGGATTCAAGGTCTGAGTGGGTGAATCAGGATAGTTAACAGTGATTTTAAAAGCACGAGTACCCACCCATAAGATATAATCAAAAATCAAAGGTGAAATCAGTAAACTTAGCATTTTTCTTATTAGTTTAGCATTTTTCATATCAGTTGGTTTACTGCTCTTTCAATCTTTCTCCATCGTTCTTCTTGTTTAGTTTGTTGCAAGTAACTCAAACTGAAAATTCAAAATTTTGTCCTATTTTTTTTATTTAATTATCCTCAAAAGTTATGTACACCTTCCAATTTGAACATCTGCACTTCAGACAGTATATCCAGAGCCGATTTCTCTGTGCCTGCGATGTGCTACTTTCTTCAGGATGTTATTTTTTGGGTTGTCTGTTTTGTCTGTTTTCTCTGGCGTACTGTATTGGCAATGCGTTCCATTGCCTATTTTTTGCGGTTCGTTGTTTGGTTGTATTGTTCTTGTCTCGACCAATTTTACATCGTGTAAAATTTTTATTGTACTATTTCCTCTTATTTATTTATTGGGCTGGACTCTTAGGACCCCATCCGCGACATCAAAAAAAAAAAAAGGTTTGCGGTCTCTTAAGCAACATCATAAAAAACTAGTATACTCATGTGCAAATTGCGCATACTTTATCAAAAGATGTCTCATATTTTTAATATTTAATTAAAGGGTTTTTCCCATATGGGTCACTTACAAATATTTTAATTCCATATGCCTCACTCACAAATACCTAATTACATATAACTCACTTACAATATGAAATCAATCCCAAATAAAAGTTGTTATTTGGAATTGATTTCATATTATAAGTGAGTTATATGGAATTAGGTATTTGTGTGTGAGGTATATGGAATTGAAACATTTGTTAGTGACCCATGTGAGAAAAACCTATAATTGAATTATGTTAAAAGGTATTGATACGGGTAAAAATAGCACCAAACCGGGACCGTTCAAATCAGGCACGAATCTTAAAGCTCTTAGGGATAAAATGGTAAATTCCTATAAAAATGGGCCTGTAGACGGAAAATGGGCATCTTTCAAGCCCAATAACCTAAAAACAAATCTGTCTAACTAGGTGATCATAACAGACCAATGTGAATGAGTCCATATTATTTAAATATGATTTGAACTCATAGTTATCCATAAGAGATGGTTCAAAAAACCATCTCTTATCATGATAAGAGTTTTAACTCAATCTCTCCAACTACTCTGATCTCTTCATGAAGAAGAGAAAATTAATTCAATCCAAAAACACTGGGAAGCAGAGATAAATCATTATCTTGAAACTGACCCCCAAAGCGACTATAAATACCCCCCTATTTCTACCAGAAACAGGTTATCAGTATTTTGCCACCAGAAAACTCTCTTTTGATTCTTGAGTTCTGACTTGAGAGGGTCTATCGTCGGGATCAACCCCGGTGTTTCAGACTTTTGCAGGTCAGTCAGAGCGATTGTCACCATCAAGATCAGATCCAACGGTGCAAACAAGTTAGATTCAGAATTCAACATTAGTTGAAAGCATTCAACATCTGTGAAAGTAAAAAATGTCAGCTTTTTACTATTTTTAAAAGAATTCATATCATCTGTTTGCTCCCACACAAAAATTAGCAGCAATGGATTGGCACCGTCTGTGGGAGCAGAAAAAGTAATCCGACCAAACTTCGCCGGTCAAACAGTTTTAATCCATGCCTCCAAAGGACCCTATAACTTATTGACTATCCCTACACAGGTTCAAAAGATCAATCATGATTAGGGCAAAAATCTTGAGCTTCGTCAATAGGGGTGTCGTCACTCGAGGCCGATTCCATGATCTGACTCTTTCTCAGTCAGAAGTTGGAGTTTCCTTTGATGAGATAGAGTCAATGGTCTGATCTCTAAATGGATATGCTATAGCTACTCGATCTCGATCAAATGGCTTTGGATATGTCTCTACATCTGGAGTATCTGTAACAGGATATGGAACTCTCCGAGGTCACCGTAGTACGCGAGCTGAGCTTAGCCCTCTTCCCATTAGTCTTCTTCTTTAGGGACGGACGTGCGGCGCTTGGTCGACAGGAATTTGTTGGATAGAATAGATATTAGTGTTTCACCTGCGAAAAATTTATCAACCTTGTCCTGAGATGGCACAAAAGTCATTTAAACACTCCATGATAACATCAGTCTAGCTCTGAAAGGCTTCGGGCCCTTTCTTGTAAACTGCACAATGACAGAATAAGCCTCGTAAAGAGAGGGGGGAGGGGAAGAGTCCAAGAATCGAAGGATTATGCTCTAGTTCATATTCATCGGTGACTGGATCAACTATGGAACAACAACTACGGATTGGGAATCAATGGATTCGAAAGTAGTGTCTCGACTTGACCGAAAAGGGATAGGCAGTCGTCAGAGCCGCAATTAGACATAACTTATATTCAATATTAGATAATCCTAATAACGAATTTTTGAAAATAAACAAGGATTTCCCGAAAACCTAAGAGTGATGATAGACATTTGATACCCATATAGTGATCAAAGTAAGAAAATTAGTCTGGTAGCTAGAAACAAAAGAAATGGGAGAAAGAAAGGAAGAAAACGATGTAGAAATAACTTACGAAAGTCGTCCTGATATTGAATGAAAGAGAAGAAATCTTGGGATTCCATCAAGGTCTTCTCATTCCGGCAAAAAGAAGAAAGCGGAAATGTTTGGCATACTTGGTGTAACACCCCGAATTTCAAATAAGGACAAACTCGGGATTTCACAGGATCTTTACTTCACTTCGTACAATTTTACAAGAAATTTAAAACTTTTTATTCACAATACATCAGAGTTCCTTTACACAGCGGAAGAATAAAAGATTACAATAAAACATTTACAACATCTTTAGAATAAAACAGCACCAGCATATCCACTTTATAGCTTCATGAATAGTCCATTACCTGCATGTCAATCTGTGGGCACGTCAGTTACTTACAACTGACGAAATGTTATACACGGCTATCCTCTCTATGCCGGGAACAGTATAACGATCTCATACTTTAACAAATCACAAAAAGATTGAATGAACATATAAAGTGTCAAAAGTGATTATTCTAAAAATAAGTGTATGTCATGCCTTAATGCCTAATGCACACAATTCTACACTAGGATGACACTAATGCACACTTGTTCAGATTCTATGCATCCCATACTACATAGGTCTGAGGGCAAGCGCCTACGTACTCCACATTAAAGGGTTCGATCCCTTGCCATGAGACTACCCAGTAATAAAACAAGTTTTAGAGTTATTTCACAGATACGGATCTCAGCCTCCCTGGCTTATATTAACAGATCCCAGCCTCCCTGGCTATTATATCGTGATGATAATCTCGTAAATGCCCTTCTAGCCCCAGTATATACATATTCTTTGGAGTATGGTAAACATCCGTCGACTACCCTAAGTCCCGGATAAAATACAGTCCATCTCCTACGGAGCAACCACAGTCCACCAACTGGGTCTATAGCCACGGAGATCCACCGCCGACTATATAGAAGCACCCATTTACGTTTGCACAAGTCTATTACATCTTCACTTAAGTGCCTAATTATTCTTAAGTTCAAGACATGAATAATTTCCACTCATAGAATTAGTTTTACCTCCTACCGGACTTAATCAACAAATATGAGATCGCCCCACGGCAATATCTCAAAATCATATCATTCCTTTCTTTTATTTTTGCCGGTAACCGAAGTCTTACTAATTCTTAATCATAATCTTTCATGTACAAGAAACATGGGTACACATACCCTTTAGTAATCATGTCTTAAACTTATATAATTTCTTCTTTCAACTTAATCACAAGTAATCATAGTCTCATCATTATTCATTATCTAGTCATCCGTTCACATTCTTTATAAGCAAAGGAATAATTTTTTTTTAAGAACACAATTCTATCACATGAGATTTCATAATAAAATCAAGCCATTATAATGTCTCACTTTACTTAGAATATTCTTCGAACAAATAAGAGTAAAATTCTTTTCAAGAAAATCACTTCACAAAAGTAATACTTTACATTTCTTCTTAAAACATATAAACCTTGTAGTAAATATGAAGACTACATTATACAATGCACAAGTAGCCGAACAACTAGTTTGCTACAGTTTGCTTGGGTACATAAGCTAAATATTTTTGAAAGTGGACCAGTTATGGACTAACTTTGGTAAATATTTTCAAAAGTGGACCAGTCGGGTAAATATTTTCCACGGTGGATCAGTTTTGGAAATTATTTTCTTTTTACCCTTTTCATTATTCCTTCCATTATCCCCCCGTGCACGTGTGCACGTGTATGATACTAGTTATTATAATCATATACATGCTTATAATATAATATTCCTGAAGGTATCAATTGGTTTGAAATAATATATATGTACCCATATGTTAAAATAATTATGAACCATATTGCAAAGTACTAAATAGACATGAACATCCCGGAATTTAAACTAAATTATTGCATATTGTAAATGATGTACCATGTTTAATATAATTATAATATTAGCCCTTATGCTAATAAATTTATTAAAAACATTTGTTATGGATAATTATTACCAATACAATAATTCTTTCCAAAATTCTATATGAATTTTCACAAAACTAATTTATAATTTCTAGCATGGTATTTCTACAACTAGAAAGTAAGAAACCATCCACTTTACTAAAAGAAAAATTTCTTTTTAACCATAATGAAATCTCTTCCAATAATCTCATAATTACTAGTTTTTACATTTGCACATTAACAAGCTAATGAAAGTTTCTCCTTACTTTTTGTTCTCATTTCTAAGCAACATGACAATATTTTGTTTCTTAATCAACAATAATATTTCTACAATTTAACATACACAAAAGCATGAATTTATTTTCTAATTATCATATTAAACTTATACTATTCATTAAATAGCATGCTAATGTATGATAAATAATCAATCAATTCCTTTTTCTCATTAATCCCTAACATGATTTAATTTATTAATCATACATGAACTACTTATCATTCTCAACTCATACCATAGCATAAATCATATAAGAAATTCCATACTACTCATTATTTATTACTTAGCATGCATTATTCTAAATTAGAAAGTATGAGGTCACCCACCTTATTGAAGCTTGAACAATTGAAGGAAAGATGTGACACTTCTTCTAGCTCCAAGACAACTCCTAGCAAGCTCCCTTCCCCTAGCAATGGCTTCCTCTAGCAATTCCTCCAAAAGGACCCTCGCTCTCTTTCTTTTATTCTTCTCTTTCTCTTATTTTTCTTACACTTATTTTGATATTGATTTTGGTGCAAGAGAAATGTAGGAAATGGGACTCTATTTATAGGATTTTGGAAGGGTTAAAGTGCAAAAATCTCACCCTAATAACTCTTCAAATTTATTTTACAACTCTCCACTTTCCTAACTCCTAAAACCTCCATCTCTTCATCTCCCCACTCTCCACTAACTCAACCTACCAACTCTTCTCCTCCCCTTGCCCAAAAAATGGTCCAAATACATTTGTGTATGCATGCACACATGCATAAACAAATATGAACACATTTCTATAACTCTAAATGTGTACTAATATGTGTAACTTGTCATGTATTAGTACATGTTTAACTAAAAATGTGATTTTAATAGTGGGCTTGCTACATGGGCTCATTTCTAATTAATTTGATTATCTAGTGGGCTTGCTACATGGGCTCATTTCTAATTAATTAATTTGATTATCTAGTGGGCTTGCTACATGGGCTCATTTTATTCTAAGGTCCATGGATCAAAAGAAAGGCTAAATAAGACTAATGCATGCTAGAAATAGTAAAATGAGAGTAGCAAAATGAGAATAAAAAATTTACACGTGCACCATACGTGCAAAAAAATTGAAAAATGCATTTTAATCAAAATAGGGGAAAAATGAATTTTCGTTTTATAAAATAGATTTAAATACATAAAAATAAATAATTTAAACCTATAGAAAATATTATATGTAGTGGTGGAAACACGTGCATCAAAACACGTATAAAGCACGTAAATTCCAGGGATTGAAATATTATATTTTAGTTGACTGAAATCAATACGGAAAATGTATAAATAGTACGAATCCAAAATATGTAGTAAAATACATTACAAAATATACGTGCGTAACACCCAGGGGCAAAATTGTAATTTCCAATTTTGCGGGGTGTTACACTTGGCATAAGAAGCTTTTCCTCGAGAAAGGGTCCTTCAGTCTGGCTTATTGCGACCCGACTAAACGAATGCGGTGACGTGACTTGTGTAGCAAAGAGTTTTTCCTTTAATCAGCGGGGATGGCCCTGCCTTTCTTTCCACCTCTGCTGATCACCTTGTTGCTATTCTCCGTGCTTGACTACTCTCTCGGTCAGAGCATCGCCCTGTTAAAGCGGAGGCTGTGGGTTCGAGCCCCGTCAATCTCGACCTAGGCTCCGATGAATTTCTCAATTCATTTCATTATTTTTTGGCTCGAGCACATCCGACTGCTATCAACCTACTCTGATTGCTTACTCTGGAAGTCTTACAGGCCCTGAACGGGTCTAAAATAGAAGGTCAGGATGACTCCGAACGACTGCCCAAGAGGGTCTCTGTGGACTGCCGATAGGCTGAGGCGACTCGGTCCAATTCCAGCTGTTGTTGCTCAGGACTTCCCAGATTCCAAATGAACAAATTCAAACTCGAAAAGGATCTTTATGGTTCTCAAAGAATGAGGGGCAAAGTCTCCGACATTTAGATATGCTATTCTGGCTGTTCTCGTTGAGAAAAGAAAAGGAGAAAATGAAGGAGGAGGCCTCAAGCCGATGAGCCAACCCTCTTCCTCCACATCCTCCTCATGAGGACATCCCTCCTACCTTTAAATTTGACCAACCTCCTCATCCAGAATAGCCTACCCAGCCTCTTTCTAGAGAGGCTCCACGGGGGGCTCATGAAGAAATCAGCACCATGCACAACAAATTGGAGAGAACCAGGGGTCGATGTACACCTCCACACCCTCCACGGTGCCCCCTGAAGCATCACAGCTAAAGCAAGACCTCTGCCATTTCATAACCTCCAAACAACAAGAGTCTGGACGTCGAGGCCGGTCCAGCAGACCACGAGCAAGGGACGGTCTCCCCTATCCATCTCGCTAAGAAAACATAAGGGGCCCCTCTCCTCGGAGTCGGGGACTCGGAAGAACCCTCTCTCCTAGAAGGCATAGAAGAACCCTCTCTCCCAGAGGTCGAAGAAGCTTTCATTCTCCAAGGGAACACACAAGCACACTCCCTCGGGGGGGGGGGGACCCTACTCCAACAAGTTGACCAACTCCTAGGAGAGAGAGGGGAAGAAGTACTGTCACCCGGGCAGAGTTTCGAGAATTCAAAGATGAGATCCATAAAGCCCTCAACACTGCTCCAAGTAGGAGCCGACAAACTAGCCATTGCCGTCCCACTCCTCTTCAACGTGAAGAATCTCATAGGTCCACTAGATCCGAAATGCAGGACAATGTTGTCCTTCAACGCCTCCAAAAGATGGAAGACCGCCTTGCGCTGCTAAAGCAAGAAAAAGGAAGACATAGAGGAACATACCATCCCTCCAGACCCCTTTTCTCTAGAAAAATCATCAAGGCACATGTTCCGACCAACTTTAAGATCTCGACCTTCGACTCTTACAACGGGAAACTGACATAGTAGACCACATTAAGAGTTTTAAAACCCTCATGATGATCCACCAAGCATCTGATTCTCTCCTCTGCAAGACTTTTCAGCAACCCTGAAGGGATCCGCACGGGAATGGTTCTCTCGTTTCTCCAGGGTCCATCTCTCCTTCGACCAACTTGAGAAGCTCTTCCTCACTCGCTTCATCACCAGCCGCAAGACAGAGAAGACAAGTGCCTCCCTACTTGACCCGAGGCAATGAAAAGGTGAGTCCCTCAAGAGCTAGAGCTATGTTCGACGCTTCACAGTCAAGTCATGTTCAATCCCCTCGCTCGACTCGGGCGTGGCTACTACTACCTTTAGGTACAATGTGAATCATGAACATCTCAAAGCTTCTCTCGTCAAAAGACCTTCTCGAGACTTTTCTGACCTCCTTCAGTGGGTCAAGAAGTACATCCGAGTGGAAGACGTCATTTGGCCCCAAGAACAGAGGCGCGCTCATCCGAGAACAATCGGAAAAGCACTGATGAAGAAGGACCCAGGAAGACCCAGAAGGATGCCTCAGGCCAATGCCGTCAACCCCCAGCGCCACGCTTCGAGAAGTACACCCCAATTAATGCCAGCATCTCTACTATTTTGATGGAAGTCGACAAGGAGGGACTCCTCTGACCTCCCCCTAAGATGAACGCCTCAAGCAAGAGAATGGACAGCAACAAGTGGTGTGCCTTCCACAAAGATCTTAGGCTCCTCACAGATGACTGTCAAGCCCTCAGGGACAAACTTTAATGGTCACTCCGGCGTGGGTACCTCTCCAAGTTCGCTCAAGGAAATGACACCGAACCCCCTCCTGTGAGAGGAGCCAACAAGCGACCAGAGAAACCTGCCGAGTCTCAAGGCTCGAAACACATGGAGATATTCCACTCAATCCATGGGGGGCCTATGGTGGGATTATCTAACTCCTCAAGGGAAGCATTTGTCTGTGAAGTGAACTCAGTGCACAATATCCCTCCTCCCAAGGAATCAGAGGTTCCTATCACATTTTTCAGATCGAGACCTTGGATGTGTTCAAACACCTCATTGCGACGCACTCGTAATCAGCATATGCATGGAAAACCATGAAGTGCGCCGTGTCCTAGAGCTCGGTAAACATTCTCTTACTAAATGTATTCAAGGGCCTCAAGTTCAAACGTGATCACCTCAAACCCACTGGGTATACCCTCCATGGATTCTTGAGAGGCCCTGTTCAGATCGAAAGAATAGTCACCCTTGATGTGACCATGGGGAAAGCTCCAGCCACCCGCATGGAAGCATTAGATTTCATGGTAGTCGACATGAAGTCCGCCACAATGGTATCTTTGGTTACCCATGATTAGCAGCCCTTCACGCAGTCGCCTCCACCTACCATATGAAGATGAAATTCCCTACGGCAGCAGGAGTAGGGGAAGCCAAAGGAAGCCAAGAAGCCGCTCGAACATGTTACACAGCCACAATGGGGGCTCAATCCTTCCTCTAGATGCTCTGGAACTTCCTTAAGATAAGGGACAAGCCAGCTCTAAACCCATAGAAGAACTAGTAGAAATCTTCTTCTCATAAGAGGGTCAAGCTAAGTGTTTTAGAGTGAGCAAGGCGCTCCCCCATCTGGTCAAGGACCAGCTCATCACCTGCATAAAGGAGAACCGGGATCTCTTCGCTTGGACAACCGCAGACATGCCGGGCATATTCGAAGATCTAATCATGCACCGTTTAAGTTTAGAACCGAAAGTCAAGTCTGTCCAATAGAAGAGCCAGAAGTTTGCCTCAGAGATGCAGCAATCAATCAAGGAAAAAGTAGAGAAACTCCTAGCCACCCGCTTCATTCAGAGGGTTAGCTACCCCAAGTGGCTAGCGAATGTGGTCATGGTCAAGAAAGGAAATGACAAATGGAGAACCTGCATAGACTTCACTTACCTTAACAAAGCATGCTCGAGGACCCTTTCCCTCTACCAAGCACAGGCGCCTTGATTGACGCAACTTCAGGCCATGAGCTCCTAAGCTTTATGGATGCCATCTCAGGATAGAACCAGAACCGAATGTTTCCTCCCAACATCCTTCACCACTGATCAAGGGCTATATTGCTATCAAGTTATGTCCTTCGGGATAAAGAATGCTGGAGCTACGTATTAGTGCTTGGTGAACCAAGTCTTCAACGACAAATTGGTCGAAACATGGAGGTATATGTTGATGATATGCTCGTCAAGAGCCTAAAAAAAGAAGACCATGTGCCTTCAACGTGCTTCGAATGAACAACATGAGGCTGAACCCCTCGAAATTTGCCTTCGGGGTCTCATCAGGAAAGTTCTTAGGGTTCATGGTAAGCCATAGAGGTATCAAAGCTAACCCTGAGAAGATCAAATTCATATTAGACATGTCTCCCCCAGGTACAATAAAAGAAGTCCAGAAGCTCAATGGCAGTCTCGCCGCCATCGGGCACTTCCTCTCCAAGTATGGGGACAAGTACCTTCCTTTCTTCAAAGCTCTTCAGGGAGTAAAGAATTTTGAGTGGGGAGAAGAATAACAAGTAGCCTTCGAGAGCTTGAAAGCACATCTTGTCAACCCCCTCGCTCCTTAGCAAGCCCATGCCGGGTGAGGTTCTTTACCTCTACTTAGCCACTTCGGATCAGACCCTTAGTGCTGTCTTGGTAAGAGAAGAAGAAAGAATGCAAAAGTCAATCTACTATGTGAGCAAGGTTCTCCACGATGCCGAGCTCCGTTACTCGAAGATGGAGAAGATGTCTTACGCTATGGTAATGGCCACCCGAAAGCTTCGACCATACTTCCAAGCACACATATCTGGGTCCTCACCGACTAACCGCTCAAGCAAGTCCTCCACAAGCCAGAGAGCACCGAAAGACTTATGAAATTGTCCATCGAGTTAAGCCAACATGACATCACTTATCGGCCAAGAACTACTATCAAGGCCCAAGCCTTAGCCAAATTCATTGTAGAGAGGATTATCCATAATCCTCCTGAAGAAGGAGACAACCCCCAATGTGGAGTGTATACGTGGATAGGTCCTCCTGTCTCGAGGAGAGTGGAGCCGGTGTCATCTTACTAGATCCTGATGAGTTCACCCTCCAATACTCGATGTACCTCATCTGTCCCAACTTCCAATAACGAGGCCGAATATGAAGCCCTCATCGTCGGATTCCTCTTAGCAAAGAAATCCGAGGCACAAAGAGTCGGAGTGTTCAGTGACTTCCAATTGATAGTGAACCAAATTCAGGACGAGTATGAGGCCCGGGACAACCGCATGATCAAGTACTTGGCTCACGTAAAAAAACTCATGGCTACTTTAAGGAAGCTACAGCCACCCGCATCCCACGCAAGGAAAATAGGCAAGCCGATGCCATCTCTAAGCTTGCCTTCTCATCACTCGATGGGCTCGATCACACTGTACTGATTGAGGTCCAACTCAAAATGTGTATCGAAGATGAGGCATTGGAGCTCATGTCCATCACCCCCCAGCCACCCGAAGATTGTTGGATGAAATCCTTAGTCGACTTCCTCAATAAGGGAGCCCTCCCTGTGGATCAGAAAGAAACAAGAAAGATTCGGGTAAGGGCGGAGAGATATACATTCGTCGAAGGTGTAACATCCTAGAGAATTTTTTTATTATTATTTTTACACGTGCATTGCACGTGAAAATTTTGTGCACTTTGGTTCCTAAAATTTTCTAGAGTCATGAACATTTTTCTTCTCACTTTTTTGTCACAATCATATGATTTATTTTAATAAAAATAATTAGGTCTAAATCCTCTTTTGAAGCCCACCAAAAATTAATTACAAATTGAGGCCCATGATTATTTCTACATTTAAATGAACATTTAAAATTTATTACACTTTTCATGTGTAACATACACCTACATCTAATTTAATAACAATTAATAATAGAATTTATATGAGAAGTAGTGTGCACATAGGGTGCACGTGCATGTGTTTATGCACTAGAAAGAAGTGGCCGGCCTTAGTTGAGAGAGAGGAGAGAGTGGGGTGTAACACCCCGAATTCCAAAATACAACTGAATTCGAGTTCCACAGGATCTTTACACTTCTTTCGTACAATTTTACAAGGAAATAAAAACTTATCTCTTTACATCAGAGTTACAAGAAATCTTTACACTTTATATTTAACAGCGGAAGCAAATTTACAACATTTATATAAAAGTACAACAATATTTGGATAATCTCTAAGCATCAGTTCTCCCTTAATCTTTATCATGTCATTTATCCTACATACAAAAATGTGGGTACATCAGTTTATTCAACCGACGAATATTATACACGGCCATCCTCTCTATGCCGGAAATAGTATAACGATTCTCATTTCTTAACAAACCACAAACTTGTTCACAAACAAAGCTAAAGGGACTATCCTGTTGATGTCGTGTTGTGATTGTGCACTTAGTCCTTAATGCAGTTATTTATATTACATGACACTAATGCATACTTGTTTGGATTCCATGCATCCCATACTACATAGGTCCGATGGCAAGCCCTTAATCGTACTTCATCTTATAGGGTTCAATCCCTCGCCATGACTTAAACTACTACGGTAACTACGGTAAGTATCCTAGATGTTCTATGATCTACGAGCCCCTGTCCAGGCAGTCTGGAGGGGAATCCTACGCACTGACATGATGCATCAAGCAGGCAGACTATGGACAATTCAGCCTCCGCCATGGAACAATGGCACCACCCGTAGCCACCAAAATACCCCACAAGCGTCGCCACCGGGACGATAATTCTAGAGTAGTGCTCACGCCATGTCATGACGCAGCAAGCAGGCAGTCTGTGAATCACTCTCACACCGCCAATCTGATGGCCCTCATACTCGTGTTTTTCTCTTACTTTCATCACATCTTCACTATGTATCTAGTCCTTAGTTTATTAGAATCATCAACAAAATCAATTTTCTAGAGTTAGCCTTTTCCACTATATCGGTCTTAATTCTTTATTCAACCTGACCCAAATCTTGGTCTTTTCATTTCAAATTTCAATTCATTTCTTTCCAATGCCGGTATGAGGCTTAGCTACACTCTAGTCCTCAATTTTGGTTCACAATTACACAAGAATTGAGTCTTTCAAGCTCATAAGTTCATTTTTCATGATTACATCAGATTTTCCTTGTCATGTTCAAAGTATTCATAATCGTAAAACTTTTCATAAATTCAACAGAATAATTCACTTCACTTCATGTACAATTTCATGCAAAGACAATAAAATTCACTTTTCTCATTCATTACATTCCACTATCAATTCTCTTTCAAACAGTATATATATATTTATTTTTGTCACGGGACAGAAATTAAAATCTGAGACTTCAGAATAATCTGGACAGTCGACTCAAAACATATCCAGTCGACTGTTCAACAAAAGAAAAAATATTCAAGAAAATGGTTGAGATAGTCGAATGCTAAACATGACCAGTCGGCTGTTCTGAAAAGATTTAAAACTCGAAAAGGATCAGGAGCGGTCGACTGTTATTCAGACCAGTCGGCTGTTCTGCCGGGTTTTAACTCGAAGGATTTAATAATCAGGTCAGTCGACTACTACATCTATTCGGTCGACTGATCAGTATTAAAATTTGAAGCATGGAAACATTTCTTCTTTCCTTTCGATTAGTACACAACATTTTAGTTTAACTACAATATGTTCATTTATCAACACGAACATGCAACTTTATTTGACTACCATCACTACAAGCATGGTTTACTAATTAACGTAGGGATTCTTACGACTAGTGTTTTCCACACAACCATGACTTCTAAAAATATATTTTTCCCATAATCATCATTTTTTTTCTACAGAGATAAACATTTATTCCAATTTAGCATGCTAGATTAAAATAAAAAATAACATAACATTAATCATATCATTCCATTACGTTCACCCATTCATTTCATACAATTTCACTTGTATTCCATTTCTACTTTAACCATGGTATTAACAAAGAGCAAAATAATGACATTCATTTATTCTTGCACACTTAGCACAAAACCTAACATGGTATCTAAAGTAGAAGTCATGAGAAACACCCACCTTTTTGAAGAAACACGAATAGAAAGCTCTTAGAAATACTTTAGAATGCACGAAAGATCCTTCTCCTCCTAGGTGTAGCAAAACCGAGCCTCTCCTAGTGTGATTCCCGACCTTCTTTGGATGCACACTCACACTAGAATCTACTCAATCTTTTTCACCCCAAAATTCTCAATTTTTTCTTACTCTAATAAATTTTCTAATGTACTATGATGAGAAGAAACTATGGGGTATTTATACTCAATTTTGGGTGGATTGAATGGCTAGGATTAGATCAACTAGTTAGGAATTAAAGGCTAGGATGAGTTTGGAAGTTGCCACAACCACCCTGACTTGAGAAACTACCTCACCACTACTTCCATCTCTCCCTCTCCCTTAGATCCATTCCGGCCTAAAAAGAAATGTGTGCAATGCACACCATATTGCATGCACGTGCTATCCTAGTGTCCCCACTCATAAGTTTGTTCATGCACTAATTTATTAATTGTCTATCATTGAGTCTACACTACAAGTCACCATAATTAAAAGAGGAATAAACTAAATGGGTTTACTATTTGGGCTAAAATCATGGGCCCAAGGAGAAATACTTAAATTAATTATAATGGGCTAGAATTAGGCCTAGGATTGTTATTTAGGCTTTAAAAGAACTCTTGTAGGAAACAAAGAGAATAATCAGTATATTATGCTGTGAAGAAAAATACTGTACTCTAGGAAAACATATGAAATTATGTATGCAAAAATACATACGGTCTCAAATTCTCATAAAATGACATATACATAAAAAATATATATATAATAGATCGGGATGTTACAACACTCCCTCCTTAGAATAGTTCCGTCCCCGAAACTACACTTAAAGAGTGAGAACGCAGAAATACCACAAGAAGAAAGAAAAATACAAATCAAACAAAGAGCTCGGGATGATCCTTCATCACCCTCTCCTCAGATTCCCAAGTAGCCTCTTCAACCAATTGGTTTTGTAACACCCCTGCCCCTAGCTCGGACAATTTATACAATTTATAAGACGAATTAGATACTATGTAGTACAACTGCCCACCACAGGCTGCCTCTCAAAAGGTCGTTAACCGAATTGGTGACTCTTGATCATTGGCTAATACTATTTATATTATATTATGTTTAAGTTATTTAACGATATGGGATTAAGTTCCTATACTCTTTCTCTCTCTCTTTGAATTTCACAGCCGAAAGTCATAGACAGGTGAGCCCCCATTTAAATTTTGCAACGTCAACTCATCAAGAGCAGAGCAACATACAAGCACTTCATGCTGTAATAATCATGTGGGCCCCTACCATCTAATTCACATATACATTATTCACCTCTATTTACAACAACCACTTTTTATATATATCTTATATATATAAGATACTACTACTATCACATATTATTATTATTATTATTATTATTTTTACACGGGGTGTTACACACACCCCCCCTTCGGAAATCAGCGTCCTCGCTGAGCACAGGGCATGCACAATCTAGTGCAGGATCAACTTTCTAGCCGATGTGGAGTGGAGTACCCTGATTCTGCGTGTTGTCCAGACCCCTAGCCCACCCCCGTGGATTTACCGGGCGTCCTGGCCACAACCCCGCTCCCTCTCAGGCATACATCTTGCACACACTCGGTGTCGAAAGTCGGCTCTGATACCATTTGTAACACCCCTGCCCCTAGCTCGGACAATTTATACAATTTATAAGACAAATTAGATACTATGTAGTACAACTGCCCACCACAGGCTGCCTCTCAAAAGGTGGTTAACCGAATTGGTGACTCTTGATCATTGGCTAATACTATTTATATTATATTATGTTTAAGTTATTTAACAATATGGGATTAAGTTCCTATACCCTTTCTCTCTCTCTTTGAATTTCACAGCCGAAAGTCATAGACAGGTGAGCCCCCATTTAAATTTTGCAACGTCAACTCATCAAGAGCAGAGCAACATACAAGCACTTCATGCTGTAATAATCATGTGGGCCCCCACCATCTAATTCACATATACATTATTCACCTCTGTTTACAACAACCACTTTTTATATATATCTTACATATATAAGATACTACTACTATCACATATTATTATTATTATTATTTTTTTTACACGGGGTGTTACAGGTTTCTCCAGACTACCTTGACCATCGGTATCGTCTTATTCCTCAAGACTTTCTCTCGGCGATCAACAATCTCAACTGGGAGCTCAATGTAACTCAGATCCAACTGCAAACCCTCTGGCACTTCAGACAAATGATGACTTGGATATGGAATGTAACCTCTCAGAATAGACACATGAAAGACATTGTGCACCTGAGAAAACTCTTCCGGTAATTCAAGCCGGTAAGCAGTTTTCCCGATCCTTTTCAATATCTTATACGGACCTATGAACCTCGGGGCTAACTTCCCACTCTTGCCAAATCGGATCACGCCTTTGCTGGGTGATACCTTCAGAAAGACAAAGTCACCAACCTCAAACTCAAGGTCCCTCCTCCGGTTGTCTGCATAGCTCTTCTGCCTACTCTGAGCTTCCACCAACCTCTTCCTGATTAGATCAATCTTTTTAGAAGATTGTTGCACAATCTCAGGCCCAAACATCTGACGCTCCCCAACTTCGAACCAAAAAAAACAGGCGTCCTGCACTTCCTGCCATACAGAGCTTCGTACGGCGCTATCCCAATGCTAGTCTGAAAACTGTTGTTGTAGGCAAACTCCGCCAAAGGTAAGTGCCTTTCCCAACTGTCTCCCAAGTCTAGTACACAACACCGAAGCATGTCCTCAAGAATACGGTTGACTCTCTCGGTCTGTCCATCGGTCTGGGGATGAAAAGCAGTGCTAAAATCCGTCTTGGTACCCAAAGCTGTCTAAAGACTCCTCCAGAAATACGAAGTAAACCGCGCATCTCGATCAGACACAATGGTCAACGAAACACCATGAAGCCTGACGATCTCACCAACATACATCTCAGCTAACTTGTCCATCGAAGCAGTGCGTTTTGATGAACACAATATTATTCACATTTAGGAGCAATAATCTTAATGCAATTAGACATTTAAAAGCTCTATATGTGGTATTTAACTCTTATTTTCTCTTTTCCATAGGAAACAGCCTAAAACAGAGAAACGAAGCAGATTCAGGATGATACACAGGAAATTGCAGATCATCAGTCGACTGGTCCATTACAGCATGCGACTGCCCAGAGAAGTTGATTATCAACAGCCGACTTGAATGATCAATTATAAAATCTTCAGAAGTCTCGACACAGTCGACTGGTTCGAAGACAAGTCGACTGCTAGGCAGGAGAGTCAAAAGATAAGATATTTGAAGATTCATCCAAATCTAATCCAAATCAGAACAGAAAAGGAAGAATAGAAGAAAAGAGAAAGAAATAATACGCAGAGCAACGAGGGAGGAAATAAATAAAAGAAAAGGACTTTTCTATAAAAAAGAAAAGTGCAAACCCTAATTCTCTAGCCGTGTTCTATGAATACCAACCAAGAAGCATTATTCGGGGGATCCTCGCTCTGACTCTCTCTTCCGCACACACCATCAGCCGAATCACAAGAGTTCCTGAACGATCAAGCCATCAACAAAGAGCAGCACGGCAGCAACATAGAAGGAGGAGAAAGGAGATCAAGTATTAAGAAGAGAACGGCCGGTCGACTGTGTGACAGCCAGCCGATCCATCTAGCCGAACTACATCAGTTTATTCCTTCTTTTTCTAATTCTTTTATGTTAACCATGTATTTGAACTTGTTGATCAATAAAAGTATTATTATGTGGAACTAATTTTATAGTTGGGTAGATTGAAGCCGTAGTTATGTAGTGCTATATTATTCTGAACCTTCTACTTTACTTATTGATTGAATCTGATTGAATTGGTATAGATTGATGGTAATCAAACTTGTTCTCAAGTTCTGAGAGCAGTCGACTGAGGTGAGAGCCAGTCGACTGACATACAGAACTTGTGAATATCAAGTTTGCATTACCATCTGTCTGAATATGTTATATGAGCATATTGAGACGACCGTATCTCGTGTTCATAACTTGTAACAAGGGAATCCTTAGGGGTTCTTGGTTTGATCAACTTAAGGGATCTAGATCTTATACCAATTTCTAGAACCTTAAGTGTTTGTTCGTTCCACTGTTCTTATGTTTTCTTTAAGTGCAACTTAGTAGATACCATGCTAAATATTTGATGAAAGAAACGAATTAGAGTAGATACCATGCCTAATTCTTGACTTAGGGAAACATTACTTTAAGGAGTAGATACCATGCCCTTGAAGAGAACAAACATGAGTAATGAGAAGAAGTTCAGAAGGTGCCTTAGCATTATTGACTATTGGTGGAAATCTAAACCCAACTGCTTAATAGATATTTGTGATTCAACACTTCTTAATTTAGTTCTAATCTTTTCATTTCTTTTAGACTTTTAAAACAACTCTTTATGATTCTTATTCTTTTTATTGATTAGTAAGTTAAAGTCTACAATCTCTGTGGGATCGACCCTTGCTATTGCTACGCTTCTATAAACGATTCGTACACTTGCGAGGTTTTAACTTGTGTCTAGTTTTATCTATTTATTTAGGTAACTAGATTGCACAACAAGTTTTTGGCGCCGCTGCCGGGGATTGTCTAGTATTTTAACTTACAGATCAGTAGAAAGCTTTTATTTTCTTTCTTTTAATTTTATTAATAAATATTTTTCTTTTAGGTTACAGGATTTTGGTGGATGCACGGAAGGAGATCACTTCGTCCAGAGCTACTACCTATTGACGCAGAAACAGAACGCACTTTGCACAGACTAGGTAAGCTGTCTGCAGCAAACCAGTCGACTGTCGCTACGAACCAGTCGACTGCTCAGAGACTTCATTCACATACAGCAATGGGTGAGGAAATGCCAAATCGAGTGCCAATGCAGTACAAGTTCACGCCTAAGAATATCGAGCAACCTTCCTGCATTGCGTATCAACCTAATGTCACAGGGAACATGCATCTATCTCATCAGTTACTTAGTATGGTTCCCCACTTTAGTGGCAAACCAGATGAAGAGCCTCATCTCCATCTGCAAGACTTTTTCGATCTTTGCAGGACACAAAGCGTCCAAGGGCTCACCCCTGAACAAATCAGGTTAATCTTGTTTCCTTTTTCCTTAAAACTTAACGCTAAACTATGGTATAATTCTTTGGAACCAGGATCAATAAACTCATGGGAGCAATTGGCGACAAAATTCTTAAAAGAATTCTTTCCAGCCCAAAAGACCAAACAGCTGAAAAGGGAGATTCAACTCTTCCAACAAAAGGATGGAGACTTATTCTTCGAAGCATGGAAGGATTTCAAGAACAAACTTCTCAAATGTCCTACACACAACATGCCTAAAGATGATCAGGTACAAGCTTTTTATGAAGGTTTAAATGATACTAACAAGGCAATTGTGGATTCAGCTTGCAACGGGATCTTAATGAGGAAAAGCGGTGAAGAGGCCATTGAACTATTTGAAGAACTCAGCGAGAATTCACAACAATTCTCAACAAGGAGGGGTCCTTCAAAAAAACAGGGAGTTTACGAAATTTCTAATAGCAATAACATTCAACTAGAAATGGTAAACATGAATAAGAAAATTGATATGCTTGTTAATGCAATGTCGATGATGGGTGGAGTTAAAAATTAAACAAACGAAATTTGTGCAATTTGTTCTCATGTAGATCACACCACTGATACATGTCCCATGTCTTCTTTCACAGATCAGGAGCATGCAAACTATGTAGGTCGAGGAGTGTTTCCACAAAAGAACAATCCCTTCTCGAACACATACAATCCAGGGTGGAGGAACCACCCAAACTTCTCCTGGAGCAATAATCAGAATAATCAAGGCACTCAATCTTTACAAGGACATGCACGGAACTTCCAAATGGGAAATGGGTTTGATAGGCCAGTTCAAGAACAGAAGAAGTTGGATTTTGAATCCACCGTTCTTCAATTGCTCCAACAACAACATCAAACAACCAACCAACAAGGGCAAGCAATTCAGAAGTTGGAAACGCAGATTGGCCAAATTGCGAAAGAATTAAGTGAAAGAAAGGCAGGAGAACTCCCATCACAAATCATACCAAACCCTAGAGGACAAGAACAGCTTCAATCGTTGGCAACACTAGAGGACGATATTGAGTTTAAAATGTTTGATGCACCACACAATGATCAGGAAATTTTTGACCAAACATTTCAGGAACATAGTGTCGAGCCATTACAAGCCACAACTACACACCCCCTAATACTGTCTCAAGTTGAACAAGAGTATGATGATTGGAGGATTGCAGAGAAAATACATATCCATGGACATGAAAAATCATATTCAGGTAAGTTCGCACCAGTGTTTGAAAATTTTGTGTCTAATAATATTTTTGTTTCTTCTTCTACCAGGACACCAGATGAGGAGCTGAAGTCACTGCATGAACACTTGAAGTATAAATATTTTGGGAAGAACCATACATTACCTGTGACAGTTGCAAACTTAAGTGCACAGGAAGAAGAGAAGTTGCTGAGGGTACTACGAGAACACAAGAGTGCAATAAGATGGACCATTGCAGATATCAAAGGAATAAGTCCATCCAAATGCATGCACAAAATACTCCTTGAAAACAATGCAAAACCTAGCAGGGAGGCACAGAGAAGGCTTAATCCAAACATGAAGGAAGTGGTAAGAGCAGAGATTCCGAAGCTACTAGATGTTGGCATCATCTACCCCATCTCAGATAGCAAATGGGTAAGTCCTATACATGTAGTGCCTAAGAAAAGTGGAGTCACAGTGGTGAAGAATGAAGAGAATGAGCTTATCCCTACTAGAGTGACTACAGGTTGGAGGGTTTGCATTGATTACAGGAAACTGAATAACGAAACCAGGATAGATCACTTCCCTCTTCCTTTTATTGATCAAATGTTAGAAAGATTAGCAGGATATAGTCATTATTGTTTTTTAGATGGTTATAGTGGCTATAATCAAATTGCTATTGCTCCAGAAGATAAAAAAAAACCACTTTTACATGTCCTTTTGGTACTTTTGCATACAGGAGGATGCCCTTTGGATTGTGCAATACACCAGCAACATTTCAAAGATGCATGATGAGTATATTTTCAGACATGGTGGAAAGGTTCATTGAGGTATTTATGGATGATTTTAGTGTTTTTGGATCTTGTTTTGATGAATGCCTTAACCATTTGCAGCTTGTACTTAAGAGATGTGAAGAATGCAATTTAGTGCTGAATTGGGAAAAGTGCCATTTCATGGTACAATAAGGTATTGTGTTGGGACATATTGTTGTGCAATCTAGTTACCTAAATAAATAGATAAAACTAGACACAAATTATAAACCGCGCAAGTGCACGAATCGTTTGAAGAAGCGTAGCGGCAAGCAAGGGTCGATCCCACAGAGATTGTAGATTCTAATTTACTAATCAATAAAATAGAAAACAGAATATTGAAGTGTCGTTCTACAAGTCTAAAAGAAACGAAAAGATAAAAATCTAAATAAGTAGCATCACAAGTTGAGTCACAAATCTCTATTTAAGTAGTTGGGTTTTGATCTCCACCAATAGTCAGTAATGCTAAGTCATATACTATATCCATTACTCATGTTTGTTCTCTTCAAGGGCATGGTATCTACTCCTTAAAGTAATGTTTCCCTAAGCCAAGAATTAGGCATGGTATCTACTCTAATTCGTTTCTTTCATTAAGTATTTAGCATGGTATCTACTAAGTTGCACTTAAAGAAAACATAGGAACAGTGGAAACGAACAAACACTCAAGGTCCTAGAAATTGGTATCAGATCTAGATCCCTTAAGTTGATTAAACCAAGAACCCCTAAAGATTTCCTTGTAACGAGTTATGAACACGAGATACGGGTCGTCTCAATATGCTCACCTAACAGATTCAGATCTACATTGCACAAACTTATAATCCCAGATTCGGACCAGTCGACTGGCTGTCACTTCAGTCGACTGCCCTTAAGATTCTGAACTAGTTTGATTATTATAAATCTATTCCAATTCACTCAGGTTTAATCAATAAGTAATAGAGTAGCAAGCATTACATAACTATGGTCTCAATCCACCCAACTATGAAAGTTAGTTCCACATAATAAAACTTTTATTGATTAATATAATAGAGTTCATGACTACAATAGAAATAAGAACTAAGAGAAAGAACAGAAGAACGCTGATTTGTATGATGTTGCACTTTAGCCTAATCAGCAGTCGTCTAGTTCTCCTCCTTTGATGCTTGCTGTCGACGATCGGTTCTTGATGATAGATCCGGCCTCCTCGAGAGAGAGAGAGAGAGAGTGTGTGTTTCCGCTTCTTTCTTGATTGGTATTTATAAAACAAGAGAAGAGAATTAGGGTTTGTACTTTTTGCAGAGAAGTCCTCTTCTTTTGTTATTTCTTTCCTTATCTTGATCAGCCTTTTATTTCTTTCTCCTTTTCTTCTTTCCTTCCTTATCTGCTCACCACGTGCTTCTTGCTTTGATTGTTTGATAAGTTGTTATTTGCAGAAAACACCTGGGTTTAGATAACTTAATTTTGATTCGGATTTGGATGAGGATGCATCTGTTCTTATCTTCTGACTCGCCACGTACCAGTCGACTGGTGTTGGAGTAAGTCGACTGTGTCGAGACATCTGGATTTCATCATTGATCTGTCCAGTCGACTGGTGTTGGATGTAAGTCGACTGTGCCAATCAGCTTCAGCCTCTCTGTTCAGTCGCCTGTTTGAAGAATCAGTCGACTGATGTTCTGCAAATTCTGTGTAATCATCTTTCAGTCTGTATTAGTCTTGAATCTGCATCGTTTGCTGCTTTTAGGCTGTTTCCTATGGAAAAAGAGAAAAGAAGCGTAAATACCACATATAGAGCATTTAAATGTTCAATTGCCTTAAGATTATTGCTCCTAAAAGTGAATAATATCTGGTTCATCACATGTGGTCTCAAAAAGAGGCATAGAGGTAGACAAAGCGAAAATCGATATAATATCAAAACTACCCCCTCCCACTACAGTTAAGGGTGTTAGGAGTTTTCTTGGACATGCAGGGTTCTATAGAAGATTTATAAAAGATTTCTCAAAAATCTCCAAACCCTTTGTGACTTGTTGGCTAAGGATGTTGAGTTTGTATGGACAGAAGAGTGCACAAATGCTTTTATGACATTAAAAAATCTTCTCACTTCTGCACCTATTGTCATGGCACCAGATTGGAGCCATCCTTTCGAGCTAATGTGTGATGCAAGTGATTATGCTTTAGGGGCTGTGTTAGGTCAAAGAATCAATAAGAAACCCCATGTTATTTACTATGCTTCTCGAACTCTAAACGATGCACAGCTAAATTATTCCACTACTGAAAAAGAAATGTTAGCTGTTATATTTGCTGTAGAGAAGTTTAGATCATATTTGATTGGTTCTAAAGTTATTGTTTTTACTGACCATGCCGCCTTGAGATATTTGTTTGCTAAAAAGGATGCTAAGCCTAGGTTAATCAGATGGGTGCTGTTGCTTCAAGAATTCGATCTTGAGATTAGAGATAAAAAAGGAAGCGACAATGTTGTTGCAAATCACATGTCCAGGCTACTGCAGGAGGACGAAAGAATTGTGCCCCCACTTAATGAAAATTTCCCAGATGAACATCTATTTGAAATAAACATATCATCGGGACAATCGACTGGTGACAGGACCAGTCGACTGGTATCTCACTGCTCAAATTTTTAATGGTTTGCAGATATTGTAAATTATCTCACTGCTCATGTTTTCCCTCCAGGTATGACAAGTCAGGAAAGGAAGAGACTGGTGGCTATGTGCAAGCACTATTATTGGGATGATCCTTATTTGTTCAAATTTTGCCCTGATCAAATTATAAGAAGATGTGTGGCAGAAAAAGAGCAAATGAGTATTCTACAACATTGCCACCAATATGCATGTGGAGGACATTTTGGACAAAAAAGAACAACACTTAAGGTATTACAGTCTGGATTTTATTGGCCTAAAGTATTCAAAGATGCTTTTTCTTTTTGCAGGACTTGTGACAAATGCCAAAGGACAGGCAACATCTCTTCCAGAAATCAAATGCCACTGCAAAACATCCAAGTAATCGAGCTTTTTGATGTTTGGGGAATCGACTTCATGGGTCCCTTTCCTAACTCATTTGGTTATTTATATATTCTTGTTGGTGTGGATTATGTGTCTAAATGGGTCGAGGCTGTCCCCTCAAAAACTAATGATCACAAAGTTGTTGTCAAGTTTTTGCAGGAGAACATTTTCACTAGGTTTGGTACACCACGGGCAATAATTAGTGATGGAGGGAGCCACTTCAATAACTTTCCATTTGCTTCTTTGATGAAGAAATATGGTATCACACATAGAATGGGCACCCCATATCATCCTCAAACTAGTGGGCAGGTGGAGATTAGCAACAGAGAAATCAAGAGCATTTTGGAAAAGACAGTCAACAAAAGGAGGAAGGATTGGTCGCTACGCTTAAATGATGCATTATGGGCCTACCGAACAGCTTACAAAACACCCATCGGCATGTCACCATACCGTTTGTTTTTGGAAAAGCCTGTCATTTACCAGTGGAGTTGGAACACAAAGCTTATTGGGCCATTAAAAGGTTCAATTTTGATATGAAACAAGCAGGTGACAAAAGAAGATTGCAACTAAATGAGCTTGAAGAGTTGAGGCACGACGCATATGAAAATGCAAAGTTGTACAAGGAAAGGACCAAGTTGTACCATGACAAACAGCTAGCAAGGAAGGAGTTTTATGACGAACAGAAGGTACTGATATACAACTCAAGATTAAGACTTTTTCCAGGCAAGCTCATGTCTAGATGGTATGGGCCATACATTGTCACAAGAATCTTTCCACATGGTGCATTGGAGGTTCATAGCAAAGAGAAGAATCAAACATTCAAGGTGAACGGGCATAGAGCGAAGCCATACATAGAGATGAGCATAGAACCGCAAGAGGAAGATGTGCATCTTCAAACCATTCAATACACTGCATGACCTCATCAAGTCTAGCTGAAGACAGAAAACACAGTGCTTATTGGGAGGCAACCCAATTTTCAGGGGAGTATTTACACTTTCCCTCTATTTTCTTTTATTTATTCATCTTTCATTTTTTATTTTCAGTCTCTCCTTACTAGATGGTGACACATGCCTATTTTTAAATCTTCTTTCGAACATTGAGGACAATGTTCCATCTAAGTTTGGGGGTATTAGGGTTATTTTATATTTAGAGTCTTTTGAAAATTTTTTTAGGCTAAACAATTTCTTATATATTTTATATTTAGAGTCTTTTGAAATTTTTTTAGGCTAAATAATTTCTTATAAAGTAATAGTAAGGATACTTATTTACTTTAGGATTGTTGAGTTTCATAATCCCCTACAAAGATTAGATGAGTCATGTGATTATACACAATAAACAAATGTGATGCTTTTTCTGGTGATTATTCCCTTTAGATCTAGTCCTAAATTGAGTTTAAGTAAATAGAGTGATAAATGAATAAAGTCAATCTACTCCAATGTTTTGAGTGCTTAGTAACTAGGGGTATTCATCACCAATGTTTACCTTTACGTCAAACGGCAACTTGAGATATGAGTATGCAAAGCACTTTAAAGTTTGTGACTTGCTGAGTAACCGGGTGAATTCATCACAAATGTTTTGCATTCGCGTAAAAAGGCAAGTGACAACTTTAGAGAAGAGACTACAAAAAATAAATAAAAAATAAATAAAAAATAAATAAAAAAATAAAAAAATACTCTAGTTTGCTACTCAGTTTGTAGTAGAGAAAAGGGGATAATCGCAGATTGAGTAGTCGCATACTATAACTACATTAATTGTATGACAAATATGATGAAGTTTGGGGATTATGACTAAACAATTGCACTAGAGAAAGTGGGTATGTTTAAATTTACTTTATCTGAAATTGTTTATATTTTTATATGTTGATGCTCACATAATAAGAATTCTTGGTGGTTGAGTCTATCATTATTAGTATCCTCTTGTTCATAAATTCACTTTTTGCTTGAGGACAAGCAAAAGCTAAGTTTGGGGGTATTTGATGAACACAATATTATTCACATTTAGGAGCAATAATCTTAATGCAATTAGACATTTAAAAGCTCTATATGTGGTATTTAACTCTTATTTTCTCTTTTCCATAGGAAACAGCCTAAAACAGAGAAACGAAGCAGATTCAGGATGATACACAGGAAATTGCAGATCATCAGTCGAATGGTCCATTACAGCAGGCGACTGCCCAGAGAAGTTGATTATCAACAGCCGACTTGGATGATCAATTATAAAATCTTCAGAAGTCTCGACACAGTCGACTGGTTCGAAGACAAGTCGACTGTTAGGTGGCAGAGTCAAAAGATAAGATATTTGAAGATTCATCCAAATCTAATCCAAATCAGAACAGAAAAGGAAGAATAGAAGAAAAGAGAAAGAAATAATACGCAGAGCAACGAGGGAGGAAATAAATAAAAGAAAAGGACTTTTCTATAAAAAGAAAAGTGCAAACCCTAATTCTCTAGCCGTGTTCTATAAATACCAACCAAGAAGCATTATTCGGGGGATCCTCGCTCTGACTCTCTCTTCCGCACACACCATCAGCCGAATCACAAGAGTTCCTGAACGATCAAGCCATCAACAAAGAGCAGCACGGCAGCAACATAGAAGGAGGAGAAAGGAGATCAAGTATTAAGAAGAGAACGGCCGGTCGACTGTGTGACAGCCAGCCGATCCATCTAGCCGAACTACATCAGTTTATTCCTTCTCTTTCTAATTCTTTTATGTTAACCATGTATTTGAACTTGTTGATAAATAAAAGTATTATTATGTGGAACTAATTTCATAGTTGGATAGATTGAAGCCGTAGTTATGTAGTGCTATATTCTTCTGAACCTTCTACTTTACTTATTGATTGAATCTGATTGAATTGGTATAGATTGATGGTAATCAAACTTGTTCTCAAGTTCTGAGAGCAATCGACTGAGGTGAGAGCCAGTCGACTGACATACAGAACTTGAGAATATCAAGTTTGCATTACCATCTGTCTGAATATGTTATATGAGCATATTGAGACGACCCGTATATCGTGTTCATAACTTGTAACAAGGGAATCCTTAGGGGTTCTTGGTTTGATCAACTTAAGGGATCTAGATCTTATACCAATTTCTAGAACCTTGAGTGTTTGTTCGTTCCACTGTTCTTATGTTTTCTTTAAGTGCAACTTAGTAGATACCATGCTAAATACTTGATGAAAGAAACGAATTAGAGTAGATACCATGTCTAATTCTTGGCTTAGGGAAACATTACTTTAAGGAGTAGATACCATGCCCTTGAAGAGAACAAACATGAGTAATGAGAAGAAGTTCAGAAGGTGCCTTAGCATTATTGACTATTGGTGGAAATCTAAACCCAACTGCTTAATAGATATTTGTGATTCAACACTTCTTAATTTAGTTCTAATCTTTTCATTTCTTTTAGACTTTTAAAACAACTCTTTATGATTCTTATTCTTTTTATTGATTAGTAAGTTAAAGTCTACAATCTCTGTGGGATCGACCCTTGCTATTGCTACGCTTCTATAAACGATTCGTACACTTGCGAGGTTTTAATTTGTGTCTAGTTTTATCTATTTATTTAGGTAACTAGATTGCACAACACGTTTCATTGCCAAAAAGTGAGCGGACTTGGTTAGTCGATCGACTATGACCCAAATCACATCATTGCCCTTAGAACTCTTGGGCAAACCCGTGATGAAATCCATACTGATGTTATCCCACTTCCATTCCGGAATAGGTAATAGTTGCAATAGACCTCCAGGTTTCTGATTCTCAGCTTTGACTTGTTGACAAACCTCACACCTCGACACAAATTCCGCCACATCCCGCTTCAAACCTGACCACCAGAAATGCTGCTTAATGTCCTTGTACATCTTCGTAATCCCAGGATGTATAGATAAAAGAGTAACATCTGCCTCCTGAAGAATACTTTCTTTTAAGTCCGACGATCCGGAACACACAGTCTCTCTCCAAACACAACACTTCATCCCTGATTTGAAATTCATTTACACAAAAGTGCACGATTCATCAGTCGGAGGTTAATGATACCCAGCCCCCCAAAATCTTTGCTTCTACAGACCAAACTCCATTTAACTAAAGGAAGGCCTCGACCATCCTCTCCACTCCCCTTCCATAAGAAATCTCTACGGATTTTATCGATTTTGTCGATAACCCATGAGGGGAACTCATAAATGGACATCCAATAGATAGGGATGTTCGAAAGAACTGCATTAATCAGGATAATTCTACCACCTAAAGACAGATGGTTTTTCTTCCAACCAGGCAGTCGCTCCTGAATACGCTCTAATAAACGATTCCAATCGTTACGAGTAAGCTTCCCAGGCCTCAACGGCACTCCTAAATACTTAATGGGAAACTTACCCACTTGACAATCAAGAATGTTAGCCAACAGAGCAGTAGAAACATCGTCGCATCTCCCAAGACCAATGAGATTGCTTTTCTCAAAATTAACTCTCAACCCGCTCCAAGCTTCATAAAACAGGAGGATACCTTTAAAAATAAGGACTTCATTGGTGTCATGATTCCCAAAAAGGAGCGTATCGTCTGCATATTGCAGAATAGGGATCCCTCGAGAACCATCCAAACATCCAATACCCCGTAATATATGTTGCTCAGTACAGTGCAAAATCATTTCAGACAATACATCTGCAACCAGAGTAAATAATAACGGAGATAACGGATCACCCTGTCTAAGCCCTCTTCTGCAATGAATGAGATTAGAAGGAATCCCATCGATTAACACAGCGGATTTACCGCCCATTAAGCACAGTTTAATCCACCCAATCCATCTGGCCCCAAAGCCTCTCGATTGTAATACCTCTATAACACTGTCCCATTCCACAGTGTCATATGTTTTTTTCAAAATCAAGTTTAAGCATGAACCCCTCTACTCTATCTCTATGGCATTGAAAGATTGTCTCATGTACAGTGACAATACTATCAAAGATATCTCGCCAAGGGATAAAACCACTTTTAGCAAGGTGAATGATGGAATTCATGAATGGGTTCAATCTATTAGCCAAGACCTTAGTAATGATTTTGAACGATGAGTTCAGAAGGCTAATGGGCCTGAAGTTTCCAATCTCTCTAGCTCCAACGGCTTTGGGAATCAAGACGATATTCGCATAGATAAGCCGCTCTATCTGAACCTGATTCTCGAACATTTCCTGAAAAATGTTGAAAAGGTCCCCACTAATGATATCCCAGAAGGTAGTAAAAAATAATATGGGGAACCCATCCGGGCCCGACGCTTTGTCCTGACCCAAGTCTTTGACTGCACTCAAAATTTCACCGATCGAAAAGGAAGACTATAACGCTTGTAAACCCAACCCATTTGGGCGAGACCAGAAGGACTCATTAAGCGAACAGTACTGAGTTCTAGACACTCCTAGAAGACCTCGGAAATGGTTCTCTATATGGACACGAACGGGCTGAGGATAAGAAACCCACCTATTTCCCACCTGTAGACCAGCAATGAAGTTGGATCTACGTCGTCCGTTAGCAATCCTATGGAAATATGAAGTATTAGCGTCCGCATGAAGGAGCCAATTGTCACGCGACCTTTGACGACAATAAACCTCTTCATCTTGGAAAATAATATCCAAATTGGCTCTATCCTTATGAAGTGAGCCTAATTCGTCACTGTGAAGCTCTCTTTCCTCTTGAATAATCTCCAAGGATTGGATACGATCCACAAGTCGTTCCTTAGCCTCTTTAACTAATCTTCACTCTTCTCCTGCCCAACGTCTAAGGACACCTCGAAGTCTACGAATCTTAGCATTCCAAATATCCACAACATCCCTTTGAATGCCCTCTCTCCTCTGAAGTGGGGCATTCCACGAACCACTCACTAAAGGTCTCAAAGTCGGGTTCCTGAACCACGCCTTTTCAAAACGGAATGCTCTGGCCCTACGGGTGGTAGACGGACTAGTCATAAGAATGAGAGGAGCGTGATCCGAGGTATGTCGACAAGCCGCTACCGCCGAAACCAGAGGGAATTTGCTTTCCCACTCTTCTGAGACAAGAATACGATCCAATTTAGCAAGAATAGGAGAGTCTTGCATATTAGACCAAGTGAATTTCCGACCGGAAAACTGAATTTCCCGAAGCTCTAAGAGGTGGATAACTTCGTTAAAGTGAGCTCTTTCAGACGAACTGGGCCCCCTACCTAGATGTTCGTCAGCGAAACGAGTAATATTGAAGTCCCCCTCGATAATCCAAGCATCACCCCACCTGGAGTGAATCTCAAAAATCTCTTCCCACATCCTAGATCTCTCAGAATCCTCGTTTGGTCCGTAGACCATAGAAAAGACTTGCAGGAAATCATCAATCTTGGACTTGAGTCTTACCGAGACCGTAAAGTCTCCAATCTTGGCATCTAGATATTGGAAACGATCTACATCATAGCCAACACTGATGCCACCCGATTGACCCACCGAAGGTTTGGAACACCATTCCCAATTTCCTCTGGAGATCAATGAATCTAGCAAACTCGACGATGGATTCGTAAGCTTAGTCTCACAAAGTCCTATAACTGATAAAGGATGATAGGACAATGTATTGGAAACATTCCTACGTTTCTTACTACAGTTCGACCCTCTAACATTCCAGAAAGAGTACACCATTGGGAAACGATTAGGAAAACTCTAAGGTCCAAAAACCTAAAACAGATTTTAGGCACACTTGACCCACTCACGAAACCTCTTAGCGCATTCTACTTGTGACAAACCCTCACAAGTCAGATCCACTCGACAAATCTTGGCTAAACTAATTAACAAAGCATCAGGAATGAAATCAATAATTGCAGAATTACCAAAAGACTCACCTGCCCAAACAGAGACGGGTACTTTCTTTTTAACTGTTGAAGCAATGAGCTCATCTTTCGATATTGGGCGATCCCCATGCTTTTCCCTCTGCCTGGAGCTTGGCCTTAGGTCCTCTATAGCCATCTCCTTTCCTTTCCCTTTATCCAATGAAATGAACCTCGACGGTGGAGAATCCTCAACTGTAACCTCCCTCTCTATATCCCAAACTTTAGCAGTGGTAATGAGTGGAGAATCCTCATCAATATTTTTCAACGCATCAATAAGATCATCATCATTCGGGGAATCACAATTATCAATAATCAACTTCCTCTCAGATACTCGACTTGACTCGACTTCCTCTTCCCTCTCGTAAGCCTTCTTTCTGGACCCAGACGGAATATACTCTCCCAGATTAGCCTCTCTAACTGATTCTGATAGAGTGGGCTCATAAGACGGCAGACTCTTCTGAACCTCTCTCGAGTAGATTGCGCAGTCATTCTTGTGCTCATGAATGGACTTGGGCGGACCTTGCGAACAGGCTCTAAGAAGACTTCCCCACGAATCCAATTGATCTCTAGATAAGGAGCTCACATCGTCTCTCAAAAATTGCACAAAAGCATATTGCATAGAGACTTGTAACGCCTCGGAAATCGAGCCCGCCGTCCCATCACCTAGCCCAAGACCCGCCGTTCGAACTGACCCCTTCCCCTGTCAGCTTTCTTCTTACTCGCGACGTACTCTGCTACGACATGAGAGCTGAGCGGTGCTGCGTCATCCTTACAAAGCGAAGAAGCGGAAGCGGGTGTGGGTTCCTTGCAGAAAACAGGCCTCGAGACATGCGCCCCTCTCTCCTCATGCAGACCCACGTGAGATTTCAAATTAACCATCTGGTGAATCTCCACCGTTGGATTAGACACATCCAACGGTAGAACAACATCTTCAACCTCTAAACCCATACGAATCAGACCACCTTCATCCAACTCCGACAACCGATGCTCCTCCTCGCGAACCGTGATCACCTGAGAACTGGCAACTCTATCGGATGGCGGACGCCAAGGCACAAAACGCTTCTCCTCAACGGCGATGTCCACCTTGTAAGATAAACCCCTGTAAGAAGTGAAGATGGACGAAGAAAATACCGTGTCTTGAAGCGTAGAAACTCTTATACGGGCCATATCGAGCTTGTTCATGAACTTTGTCGCTTGGTCTAGCTCTTCAACCCAACCATACAGTTGCATAAGAGCTTGGAATCCCTCCTTGTTCCAGCATTCAGACGGGAAATTGACGATAAGAAGCCAGGTCGACTGCAGCCGATCCCTCTTGAACGCACCAAACTCCAGCGACCATCGCGACAGCACCACGGAGAAACCCTCCCCAGCAAAGGATTTCTGGCTAAGAACCTGCTGCACTCTCGCTTCCGTCGAACAAGGAATGAAGAAAGCATCGTCTCTAAATCTTTTAACGGTCCAGTCCCAATCAAACGATTTCGGCCACCTAGAAGACAGTTCTCTCTTGATGACACCTTCATTTGGATTACCAAAAGCAATGGAGGCGATGACACTGAAGCGCAGCTTGTTCCCGAGGTCCTCCATCTCCGCCGTCGGAGTGATAACAACTCTCCCAACTGCCGGAGTACCCACAGCTGAATCCTCAACAGAGGCCCTCCATCCTAGCTTCAAATCAGGCACCACCGGGCACCTCTCTTGCCATACATTCAGCTTACTCTGCGAAGCTAGTGGATGACTAGATGCGTGCTTCGCTGCATAGAGATCAGCATTGGGAGGGCCCGTTCCACTACCCATCGAAACATCCTCGTCGCTCAGCGAATTCCGACGCTTGCAATCCGTGGAGACGTGGCCCCTGCGCTTACAATAAAAACATTTCACTACTTTCTTGCAATCCATCTTCCAATGACCCCATTTTCCGCAATTGTAGCAGAGAGGTTCGAGCACACCATTCTCCAATCGCCTGAAGCCCTTCGGGATCGGAGGCAGCTTGGTATCGGAAGATTTCGGACTAGGGACTCTAGTTTTAGTCTTCCAACCATCATTCTCTACAAAAACCAGCTTTCCACTCGCTTTAGGCTCGCGCTTAGGAGCCGGAATAGACGATGGAGATATTGGGACAGCGAAAGCCACGTTAGGCTGGACGCTACTAACAGGACCCCTTACCTGAATGGGACGCGAGCTCTCACTGGAAATGGTGCACGAACGTCGTACACGGCTGTCAGAATCAGCGATGGCATGAACCTTGAAGGAGCTCTCTTTGGAGGAGATTTTGGACGCCTGACCTACTACCAAGTTAGCATCGCTATGAAATCGCAGGGGACCTTGATGTCGAACAGAGGATTGTCCAACCATCTGGTTATTCTCAACTTTCAGCAAGTTTTTTCGTGGAGATCTCATGGCCAACGGGTAGAAAGAAACAGAGCAGAAAAGAGAGCTAGGAGAAGAAGAATGAAAAGGTAAGGAAAGAAGGCTTATCTGGAGATGGAAAGGAAATATTGGGTTGGTTTGGGCTGAGAAAGCCAAAGTAGGAGAGGAAGAAAGGAGGGGAAGGGATGGGAGGAAGCTACTGAGGGAGATTACGGAGTGATGGAGATGGAGGAGGATGGCGTAGAAGGTAAAGGGTATGGAAAGGATTTGGTTTTTGGTAGAGGGGAGGGGAGATCCTGAAAAACGGGAGCTCTCAATTTCTTGGTTACCTGTTTTTGATCATTGCCGCAACTTGTTTATGCATCCATTATCTTTGGCAGGCAGAATTGTACTTGTGAAATCTGTTATACAGGCGATGCCCCGATGCATGCATCTATTATCTCATGGATGGGTCCTGAAATTAATCTGTCGTGGATAAAATAGATAGGGATTGTCCAAGCATTCTATGGGCAAACAAGGATGGTGAGCGTGGTATAGCTATGATAGCATGGCATAAATTGTGTAGGCCTGTTTCATGTGGTGAGACTATAGATTTACTTCAGGAAGCACTGGCAGGTAAAAGTCTGTTGCTCGAATATATGGTCATCTTCGGTCACAATTATCTAAGTTTTTTGCATTCAAATATAGAATTCCCGTGTCCCCTTGGGATCTATATTTGAGTCGTGGGTCGTCATGGGCTTGGCGATTTATTTGGGGTGGTGAAGAGCTCATCTGTAGCAGCTTGCAGTGGTCTATTAGTTGTAGTGAGTCTACTGACTGTTTTGTTTATCCATGGCTTGAGAAAACTCCTCTTAACAAGATGGCCTTAACTTTTGATGCTAGTTTGTTGTGTACCAGTTTGAAAGTGTGAAAGTTCAATTTCGAGCATGAAATGTTGCTAAGATGAGTTGCTTGTGGCCAGAGACTTTTGTTTTCATGATTCTGATTCCAGTGCATATTCGATGTTGGATGTACTTATATATATATGTTCAATGATGAGCCTCTACGTAATGTGACATTGAAATCTTTATATAATTGTGTTTTTTTTTTCACAGTCACCATGTCGAAGTAATGAGAATCCGATTTTGCTTTGGATGATTAAAGCATCTCCTCGTGTATTATTATGGATTTGGAGAATGTTTGTTGGGAGAATACCTACAGAGGCATTTCTATATGCCAGAAATTTATGGTCTGATGGGCTGCTATGTCCAAGGTGTAATTTAGAGAATGAAACTACTGACCAACTATTAATATTTCAAGGTCTACATTCTAAAACATGTATGGGATGCAGTAGTAGGTTATGTTTGTGGGTTTGTTTTGAACTTCTCTAACTCTCACTGAGTCATGGGATGTGTTAAGTAGATGCATGCTGAATTTGTTAAAGGTATTCCAAGAAAAGTATTTCAAAATGTGATGGTGTATGTAGTTTGTCTCAGTTAATGTGGCCGAGAGAAGTGACCTAGCTCGCTCTGGGCATTATTGAAGGCGCTGGAGCTTGGCTATCGAGATCGAAGGGGATTCAATAGTCGTATTGTTACAAATTGATTGTACTGACAGGAGAGATTATATGCATCGTGATGATATCATTATGCACCTATCAAAGCAAAGCTAATTATACTGTTCGATATGTGTATAGGGAGGCCAACACCTGTGCCGATCTTGTGGCAAATAGGGGTCGACGAGCTACACAAGATCGAGTTTCTGATCACTTCACAGTTGAATGTGAATTTTATGTACTTGCTTGATGCAGATGCTAAAGGAGTGCTTCGACCTCGGACAATAATTTTGTATCCTTATTGTATTGTTTAGCCAAAAATATTAATTTAATTTCATGGCTATTTTTTTTTCTTGAGGTTGTGCATCTGTCTATAACATCTGCATGTACTTTTTAATTTCGATTAATAATTTTATACACCAATTTATGTTAGATTGATATGTTGATGTAAGAAATAAGTTTTTTCATATTGAGATAAATTATATTATTGGATTGCCGCATAGTCTTAAAACCATAAATATTAGATAAAAAGTAATTATATATGTACAAATTTTACTTCACGAACTAATGCAGTACAATCTTTATTATATGACATGGATATAAGTGCAATAGTTGGTTGAAATTGTAAGACATTATTTTGTAAAGTTTGTGCACATAACATTATCTTATCAAAGTAGTGCTCGTTGTGCTACTTTGGTATTACAAAAAAAAAAAACACATGACATCATAAAACAATTAATTATTGTGAATTCCACATTAGTCACATTTTTTCTAATGTTGTTTTGATAATACAAGAAATAAGCATGTATAACTCACATTAATCATTATGAACACTACATGAGCCACATGTTCATTTATTATAACTTCAAATTAGTGCAACTAGCATTACTCGTTCATTATATTCTTAAATACAATTATCAAGGCTTGATCTATAACCATTGGGATAAAATTTATTCATCTTTCGCCAAAGCTATAAAGGATAATAACTTTACAAAGATAATGCTAATTGTACTACTTTGGTATTACAAGAAACAAACATGTAGAGCTCACAAAGCAGTTTACAATTTTGAATTGTATTATACATAAACCATATTGTTTTAATGCTTCTTTGATATTGCAAAAAAATAAATATATACGACTCATAAGTTAGTTAATTATTGTCAATTCAACATGAAGAAAAAAGACATTTAATTTTTATAATACCAAAATAGAACAACTAGCATCACTCATTTGTCATATTCTTAATCCAATAACTAATGCTTTAATTGTAATTTTTGAGATAATATTTCATCATGTATTGTCAAAGCTATATATAAAACGATAACTTTATAAAGATAATACTAGTTGTACTACTTTGATATTACCAGAAACAAACATGTAACGCACGTAAATTAGTTATTTATTATGAACTGCATATAAACAATGAGTAATGCTTTAGCCACTACCAATTTCACTACCATTTTCTTCACTACCTTAGGTGGCATACTTCTATTGGAGAGTTCTCCCACCTACTCTATCATCCTTTACCTATTGGAGTGTGCCACCTAAGATAGTTAAGAGAAATGTAGTGAAACTAGTAGTGGCTCTAGCATTACTCACAAACAATATGTATATCTCTTGTATTACCGAATTAACTCAAGTAGCATTACCTACTATGTATATTATATTTATTCCTAATAATAAATTTATTATAGACATATTTATTCCATGGCTAGAAAATTGCAAATATCTACATAAACAAAGGAGATATCTGCAAATTCACCGTACAACCACATGTAATTATTATTTTCAGCCATTACCAACCACCCCCGGTGACCCCCCTCTTCTTCTTCCTCCTAAAGAAACCCTGACTTTAATGGCTCAAATCATTCAAAAACCCTAATTTCATCAAAATGGAACTCTCTCTCTCCCCCTTCTATCGTCCCTCTCTCTTCCACCTCAAAAAGTCCACAACTTGCCTCCAATTTCGACTCAGAGCGCTCAATTCTGGGGTTTTGTCGATGCCGGCAAAGAAGCCGCTGAAATTTCCAGTTTTCCGTGCTTCACATGGAGAAATGGAGAATTGTAACAGAATTGAGGGCCGGATTGTATTGGGGTCCGCGGTGACGGTGGGTTTGGCGGTTATGAACAGGGTTCTATACAAGCTGGCACTTGTTCCTATGAAGAATTACCCTTTCTTTTTGGCCCAAGTTACCACATTTGGGTAAGTAGTTTTCGGGGTTCAAATAAAGGAGCAGTCTTTTCCCGGATATCGTAGTCTTTTCGTATTTAATGCTACATTGTTTGTTTGCTTGTGTACATTGGGTGATGTTTGAATATCGGATATTTATAGGTAAATTTTAAATAGTACGATACCTATAGTTTTCTTAACTTTGAGGTGAGATAAGTATGACGGGAGGTAACTTTACTAGAGAGTATAGATAAGCATACACAAGTCAACTCCACAGGGGGTGGCATTCGGGCCGGGCCGGGACCGCCCGGGCCAACAAGGGCCGGACTCCCCCAATATGCGGGCCGGGCCGGGTCGGGCCTCTTTGCGAAAATCTTGGCCCGGACCTGGCCCCTGGCCCCTAGGGTGGGGGACGGAACGGGCCAGTTCACGGACCGGGTTGGTTTAATTAGTCTATTCTTTTTTTAGGAAGATGAAAGATCAAGTATTAAATTTTAATATCAATATTTCATAACAATTGCAAAGGACTAATAAATAAAAGAAATTATAACTAAATTTTAATTGATTTGATAAATTACATGATGTTAAATATAATTAAGTTCATGAATACAATTTCATACAAATTAAATAAAATTACAAAACAAGAGAATTATTTGAATTGAGAGATCGAGATGACCTCTATTTAGATTGAAGAGAAGGCATTGGACTATTGTTGTGCACTTCTACTTAACCTAAATATAGATACTCATCCCCGTAAATTTTCCCAATTATTTATAATACATTATACAAATTAAATTATACATTTCTTCACTCGTTGCTACTTGTTGATCCTTTTTGTGATTCTTGTAAGTCTTGAGTCATCCTTTCCGCTTTCATTCAATCTTCGACGCATACCAACATCTCCAAATTCTTTGTTATCAAGCGATTCCTGCTCGGACTCATAATCCTGCCACCAAGAGAAAAAGTACTTTCCGATGCAACGGTTGACACCGGTACCGTTAGCAAATCTTTAGCCATGCGAGAAAGAATACTAAAAATATGTTCATTAGTTTTCCAAAAAGAAAACACATCTACTACATCATCAATGGGAGGTTGTGCATTATACAAATTCAACTCATTTGGTGAATTGGTGAATTGGTTTTTTTGATTTTAAGAGATTTAAAACACTACTAGTGGCAAGACCCTTTCCCTTTGATAATATAGAAGAAGAAGAACTAACATTTTGTGTTTGTATAGTGTTAGATGAATAAATTCTATCGTAACTATCATGTAAACTATTCAAAACATTTTCAAATTTTGTAATGAAAACAACATGGTCAAAATCATTTATTTCTTCGTGTGGAGCATAAGTATAAAAAATCTCAATTAGATTTTTCGTGCCATCTAACTTAATCATGGGATTCATTACACTAACTACACAATATAATATAGGAAGGGGATGAAAATATTTTAAAATTTTAATATAAGCGGCATAAACCATTTCTCCAATAAAAACGTCATTTACCAAATCTTTAATTGTTGTCATCATAGTGGCAATTGCAAGTAAAATACCACCAGATGTAGATGTATATATTTTGAAAATTGTCAAGTAGCATAATTAAAAGGTTCTAAAAATTTGTACAAACTATCGGTAAAAAACCAAAAATCATCATCTAACATACAATCTTGCATACCCATTGCAATACACAATTCTCTAAGATTAAAACGATAGTGAAGAACAACACTTAATAAATCAAAAGTTGAATGTCTTGTTTTACGGGATTGACATGGGCCTTGTTCCGATGGTTGTGGTTCTCTGTCTTCTACTTCTGCTTGTTCCGTGTGTGTTTTATGAATATCGTGAATAGTATCATAATTGTAAAGTGTTTCCTCACTATCTACATATGTAAGAGGAATTGTAGGAATGCGACGACTACTAGTGGACTCTTGGCTACTATGTCTACCACGTGATCGGTTAGATAGCATATAAACTAGTGTATGTTTTAAAATTAATTGTAGTGTATGTTATGAAAATTATTCTACAAAGCAAATAAAAGAACTATAAAATTAATTGTAGTGTATGTTATGAAAATTGTTCTACAAAGCAAATAAAAGAACAACTATAAAATTGTTATTCTAGTGTATGTTTACCAATTACCAAAAAAAATCTAAAATGAAGAAGAAGAAGAAGAAGAAGAACAAGAAAACCCAATCTAATTATGAGAAATAAATGATAACGAAAAAAGTTAGAATTCTAATAATTATAAAAATACGAAAATACCGTATGAGCGTAGAATGTTTGTTGAAAAATGAAGGTAGAGAGAGTTGAGAAACTTGTAGTGTTGATGCTTAAGTTGTTGGTTGATGTTGATTGTTGTCAGGGATTTGGATTCCGACCAGCTACAGAGATCTCGCCATTAATGGAGAAGAAGGGGGTTAGGGATTGAGAGGGATTGAGAGGGATAAGAAGAGATCTGAGATTGGAGAAGAAGAAGAAGATATTTGGGGGAGATTTCAGTTTACTCAATTCTTGATTTTATTTCCATTCAACTAAGCCTTTATATAGGCGTTATACATCAGATAGCACGTGCGTGCTATGTAAAAGAAAATACTTCTGGACTTTATAAAAGTAGTCCTGACATTTCCCGCCCTATTCTTCGTATGAAAATATAGTGCACAATGCACGTATAAACCTGATACAATCTGATACAAACAACTAAACTCTATCTCCTTCCTCATACTCCTTCAATCACAGCTTCGACCACCATTGCAGATAATCTGGACCCTAACAACTCCTTCCCCCTCGGATTGAGCTTGTCCCAAGCTCAAAATCAGGGTAACTAATTGATAACCATGTATGTCTTTCCTACCTGCTTGTGCTTGCCCGTGGCCTAACAGCTAAGTCACTGCCCAGTTCTTTGAGATCTTCGAACTTCCTAACCTCAACACATATAAAACCTTTTTCAAAATCAGTATGGATGGCACTTGCAGCTTGAGGAGTCAAGAGTTGTTTGATCAATCATGTCAATATAATGAGTTGCTACAAATCCAGAATATCCTCCACACACCCCCCTGTATACTATTATTGCTTCCAGCATAGTACTGTTCAACCTTCAAAAGGAACTGTCCATTGTCACTGATAGAAGCATCTGAAATAACTTTTCCAATCTGCATCGAAACTCCTCTGTCATTGACTTCATGAAGGAGGCAATCTACTATAGACGCTAAATTGTTGCTAACAGGAAAAACTCTTCCATCCTCTTCTGTCTTAAGCTCATGAATTGTTGCTTTGAGGGATTGCAACTGCGGAGGCAAGAGTGTATGGTTTGGAGATTCTTGCATACCCTCTCTTCTCAAACTCAAACAGTCACTAGCAAGCTCAATTAGTGCCATTAGAACATCCAGTTTCTCATCAATGCTTAAATCTGGGTATTCCCCTTCCATCAGGTCTAGCACTTTAATGTCCAAGTATATTAATGCACACTTCACCTGGGCAATTTCGATGGCTTCATGCATATTAATTTGACTTTTACTAATCAAAAGAATTCCATCCATATCACCAAAGATATAATTGAATTTTGCTTTATAAAATTCCAAGCTTCCTGCTTTTCTCATGTCTTTGGTAGCTTCACCATCACCATTAACTTCTTCCCTTTTCTCTTTATCCAGCTCCACTTCTGCATTCCTGAGCTTCAACAGCTTGTCTGAACATGTATTTTCCCATGAGTGTAACTTTAAGATTCTCATACTTTTCAGTGATTCTGTTGTAGCTTTAATACTTGCATCTTTTGCATCCAAACTCCCGAAGCACAAACCATCATTTATAGAAATTGATATTAAGAAATTAAATTCCCTTACAGTAGCCCCTACAAACTCCTTCACGATCTTCACTCCAGCATCTTTGGCAGTTTCAAAGATATGCTCAGCATCCATAGTTGAAATGCTGGTTAAATATGGCTGAATGAATTGCTTCGAGCATTTAAAAATGGTCTGCAGCATCAAACAACCCAAGGTATTCATCTTATCACCCAAAGGCCACTTCCAAGGAGACTTTTGCCTGAAATAGCGCTCGAGAAACGTATGTGTGGAACAATGCATGTTGCAGATTCAGACTGCGTACTTACTGCAGCAGAAAGCGCCTGGCAACACTCTTGGACACAGGTTTGGAGCCTCTGGCACATAGCCAAAATCGAGGCCACTACTCCTGACTTTCCAATTTCAAGTAATCTCTCAAATTTTGGACCGAGCTCCTTCCAGATCAATTTCACTTGATCTTTGGCTTTTGCTGAGAATATTAATGCTTGCACCACAAAATTGCCACATTGCAGAGACGAAATTTCAAATAATGACCCCTTGAACACCTCATTAAGGAGCTCATCATACAAAGGCTCTGGGGCAACTCCTATTATAATCTCAAAGAGATGGCTGAAAGAATTGTCTTCTAGTAATGCAATGATTTCATGCTTCGCCTCAACTTTAATGAACTTCTCTTCTATCACATCCTCCTCATCTTGCAAGAAGTTTGATTCAATATCATTTCCTCGAATCGGTGGAGGCCATCCATTAAGTACCACTTTGTCAGAGTGAGTACTGGACTCTCCGGAAAGCAAGAACAGTTCAAGCTCCCTCACCTTTTGCCTTTGTCTATCACTATCCTTAATACATGACAAAAATTTTAACTCGATCTGCACATTCTCAAGGCATTTACGCTGACCCCAACTCCTTTTCGGTGATAAGTTGGAATGGGAAGAAAAAATTTCTAGGTAGTTGTTTAAGGCTAGCAGTATCAGGGGGTATTCTTTTTCCATCACTGAATGAAGAGAGTAGTATTGAGCCTGTTGAGACTCAACTCTTGAGGTCTCTACATTGATTTTTCCAAGGCTTCCTTCAATATCTTTTACTGAGTATGTCTTCTCAATGTGAGGACCTGACTTTCCAGTCCCTTGAGCATGCATTTCATCAAACACCTTTGAGGACTTCTCACCACTATAATCTTCAACCTCAAGATTCAACAAATTATCACTAACTACTCCATCTCTATTCTTTCCAATAGTAACAACAACATCACTCACACTCACTTCATCTACAACAATAGAATTGTCAGCTCTCTCATTATCCTCGATAACGATGAAATCTAGTGGAGTCAAACCCTCTTCAAATCTCTTGCTACCAAAACAATTGAAGCACAAATCATAGTCGAACAATTTACTGCAGTGATATCTTTTATAAGAACAAGAACTCAAACAAAGATTGCAATGATATTCATCATCACCCTCACTACTTTCCTCGTCATCTTCCAGATCATCAAGCTTTTTAGCTACCTCCAACTTCTCACTTCTTCGAATTCTCTTGTCACTCTCAACTCTAGAATCGAAAGGAGTGAAGTTAGGGTTTGATACCTCGATTGATGGGTTCCGATGAACGATCGGGTACAAAGGAGCATTGAGCGGTTGGGAATAGGGCTGCTATAACTTCAATATCATCGCATCTATTCTTGACAACGTTGCCTCAAACTTTCCTTCCATTTTGATCGACATTGCTTGGATCTTCTCCCTCACGTTCGACGTGCCTCCAAAGTGTCGCGAATCGCCTTCAGTGAGGGACGGCTCTGATAACACTTGTCAGGGATTTGGATTCCGACCAGCTACAGAGATCTCGCCATTAATGAAGAAGAAGGGGGTTAGGGATTGAGAGGGATAAGAAGAGATCTGAGATTGGAGAAGAAGAAGAAGATATTTGGGGGATATTTCAGTTTACTCAATTCTTGATTTTATTTCCATTCAACTAAGCCTTTATATAGGCGTTATACATCAGATAGCACGTGCGTGCTATGTAAAAGAAAATACTTCTGGACTTTATAAAAGTAGTCCCGACATTTCCCGCCCTATTCTACGTATGAAAATATAGTGCACAATGCACGTATAAACCTGATACAATCTGATACAAACAACCAAACTCTATCTCCTTCCTCATACTCCTTCAATCACAGCTTCGACCACCATTGCAGATAATCTGGACCCTAACAATTGTTGAATCTTGAAAGAGAATAGTTGAATGTTGTTGATGTTGAATCTTGAAGGAGAGTAGCTGAATGTTGTTAATTGTTGAATTTTGAAAGAAAGTAGTTGAATGTTGTTGATTGTTGTTGATTTTTGTTGAGAAAGTTGAGAGATAGTAGAGAGAGTTGAGTGAATTTGTGAAGAGAATTGAATGAAATGAGATTGTATATATAGAAAATGTAAATTTTCAATTTTCCGAAATACCCCCCAAAACTAGCTAGTATAAATCCATTGGGGGTATTTTGGTAATTTTACAAACCCTAATTATTAAATACAAATTTTGGAAAGAAAAAAATCCCAACGGTAACAGCAACAGTCGGCCCGCGGGCCAGCCCGGATCGGACCGGTTCAACCCGGTCCCGGGCTGGTGCGGGCCGGACTGTTATCGAGCTTTTTTCATCTTTTCCCGAACCGAACCGGACCGCACTGTAGCTCCAGTCTGGCCCCAGTTAAGCCCGGGTTTGGGCGGGCCAAACCGGGCCATGAACCGCACGGGCCGGACCGGGCCGGTCCCGGGCCAGCCCGGCCCGAATGCCACCCCTAACTCCACTGACCTTACCTCACATATGTATCCAATTAGGGTATTGAGTGTGTCTCAAACATGTATAGTGCATGTTGTCCATCTCGATTTGTCATATTCAATGGAAATTGTTGACAAATATTGGCTAATTTTGTTGATTTGCAACATGGTTGAATGCAGGTATGTGGCGGTGTATTTCTCTATTCTATATATTAGATGCCGTGCTGGAATTGTTACTGAAGAAATGGTGGCAGTTCCGAAAGCTCCTTTCGTAGCGATTGGCCTTTTAGAAGCCCTTGGAGTTGCTGCAGGGATGTCAGCTGGTGGTAATTACGAGGAATATATAACTGATAGTTTTTAAAGATAGTTTTATGCAAGTACATGGAGGCAATTTAAAGATAGTTTTATTTAAAAAAATTGAATTATCCTTTTTATCCTTCGTTTATGTGTATGATTAATAACAAATCTACTAACTTGTGCTAACGAGTGATTTTTTCTTTGCTCGTATTGTACACAGCTATGCTTCCTGGGCCTGCCATTCCTATATTATCTCAGGTGCAGCTGATTTTGACTTATGAGCAATATACAATGAAGTTTCTTATCCCCTTTGTTAGGCGCAGTTGATTATTTATGTTATACTTTGTGGTTGAATATTCACTTATATAAATTGTAATGTATTCTTGTAACTTCTACTTAGTAGTTCACATGAACTTCACCCACAGCTTGAAACACCCAAAGCCTTTTAAGTTATTGGCCTAGTGTATCTGTTGAATAAATAGTAGCATTATAAGCTAATACTGTTGCATCTCATTGAAAATTTTATTATAATCACAGCTCAGTAGAATAATTTATTGACATACGGATTCTGGCTTACTGAATGTCTTCTTTTTTTCTTTTTTGAACTGTGCTTGAAAAGAATGTTTTGAAGAAAGGAAGGAAAAGAAAAAAGAAAAGAGATTTTAAGTAGTTAACACTTAACGCCGACAGTCTTTGCATAGTTACCATTTATTCCCATGGCTATATGTGTGTTTGTATACGATGAACATAACGGCAAACATTCCAGTCTATAAACCAAAATCAACTCTCGTTGCAACTTCCCAAACAATTGGTGTTTTAAACATGTTGTAATCTTTGATTATTTTTCAATAATGTAAAAAGGTAGATAATCTTACTAATTGCAAGAATTTTGATGGATCATTTTGGGAATGTTGCAGGTTTTCTTAGTGTGGCAGCTTCTTTTTTCTATACTAATATTAGGAAGGAAGTATTCCTTGAATCAAATCTTAGGATGCTTGCTTGTATTTTCTGGGGTTATCTTAGCTGTGGCAAGGTATGTTTTTGGATTCTCTCATCTTGAATACTGATATTGTTTTGACATTCATTTACTGTTAAATGATTTCTCATCTGGTTTGCTGATTCAGTTCATGCATTAGTAAGTTTATGATAAAATCCATCAAATAAAAACATGATTTTTTTATTAGCATTAAAGTTGTTTAGAGATGTTAGAATATTCATATAGGACTTCTGGAATGGCCAGATGCCAAAAGTGAAAGTAAAGAGACAAGGTGATTCCACAACCATTGTCGGAGCTCAAGTTTAGGCTCCTTATTTGACTTCCTAAGTACATGATAAGTCCAACTAAATATTAAATTCTTGATCCCGTTATAATATGAGAGCCAATACTTGTGATGTAAACTTAACCCTAAGTAGAGAATTTCCAATAATTTTAAAAGATTAAGTTTACCAACATGTAATGCGGATTAAGTCAGAAATTAAACTACTAATTAGTTTGATGGATTTTCAAGATATGAAATAGTTTAACAAGCTCAATTAAAAATTCAATCTAACAATCAATAATTATATACCTAAGCTTTCTTAGCAAGTAAAATATGTAATAATGATTTGTACTCTAATTAGCAAGTAGAAGCACACACACAATATTTGTGGACGACGGAAAATTCAGATAATAATCTAGAGACGATAAGCAGTATCACAAATAATCGAGAAGTGGAGAGAAGTTACCGGGAGTTCGGAACACGTGTAGCAATGGAGAAGGTTGTTGACGAAGTGCTGCGATGGAGGAATTGACCGTGGGTGTGGTGCGGCGGCGAATCAGTGAAGGAGGAAGAAGGGGCGGTTGACGACGATGGTGTAGGGGCATCGACAGCAAGGGAGGCATCGACCAGGATGGTGGCAGGGGTGGCGGGAGGCCGTTGGGATCTTGGGGTTATCGGATTGAAGGGCATTTGCTGATGAGGGTTTGGATACAATGGAGATATGGGGATTTGGGGTTAGGGTTGATGAAGATTTGGGGATATGGAGTGGGAGCTGGTTTCGGTGAAGCACAGGAGAGGGGAGAGTGGAGTAGTCGGGGTCGACGTGGAAGGATGGTGATAGGGGCGGTGGTAGGAGTTCGAGTGGGTGTATGGGTTTCGGTAGAAGAGCAGAAAAACGACGAAGAAGAAGAAATCGGGAAGAGGGGGTAGGCGGTTGTAGGGGTGAAGGGAAACATTAGGGTTATAAACTAGGGTAACCCTAATAATTTTTGAGGATTTCTCACAAATCCTAATGTTTTCTTATGGTATCACACACACAAGAGGAGAATGAAGAGCAGTAACTCAACATAATAATTTTTTAATCAATAATGGCATACCTTCTCATTATTCTTAAGGCCTATATATAAGCTCAAAACAAATCCAAAACAAATCTCTCAAACAAATCTAAAACAAATCTCTCAAACAAACTACATATGGCTAAATCTCAAAACAAAACAAAACAGAACCGATGTCCTCATGAACTTGACTTTGTAGTAGTTAATATTTGAGTAGCATATTACTGGATTCTGTGGTATTATATCTGCACATGAACTCCTGTTCACATGTTTACTATAATTTTAAATGATTTTGAAATTTAATTTCCATACTCATATTTACCTAATTCATAATTGAACTCTTGGACTGCAATGTGTGGACATATTATTTGATTCAGACTTCTTTTAATTTGCTGATCTAAGTCTGCTGACTACACAAGCAAAAAAAGCTCTTCCAATTATCTTTGGATCATGTCAATATCTTCAATAATTGCAGTGGGGCGAATGATGGTCAGTTTCTGGCAGAGGTCAAGCTTATATGGCCAGCACTAATGGTTGCTTCTGCTGCCTTCCAAGCTGGTGCATCTATTCTTAAGGTTAAAGTCATATTTGTATGTGTCTTGTATTATACTCTCCACAATGTATTTTTAAACAGAAGAATACCTTGATGTTTTTTTTTGTTTTTAAAAAAAACAGGAATTTGTTTTTGTTGATGCTGTAAAGCGTCTTCAGGTATCATTTATTTTTTATTTCCTTTTCTTTTGGGAGTGACCTCATGTTATATTGCTACTCTGCTTACCGGAGTATGCAAAATTAATTTACATGTACCTTCTTATATACTGAACTTGATTACTATTACTGTTTTGTAGGGACAACGTTTAGATATATTTGTTGTTAATTCTTTCGGATCTGGATTTCAGGTGACTATTGATTTGCTCATATTTTCCTTAATTGTAATTTGTTACTCCAAATGTACGGGATGCAATCAGTGTAACTCCCACTTGTTTGATCTACTTCTGCGATTTAAATATGTTATATTAAATTTTTGCAAGTCCATTATCATTTGTTATTGCAGGCACTTTTTGTGTTTTTGCTTCTTCCTTTTCTTTCCAATTTCAGAGGAATTCCTTTTGTTGAACTCCCTGCCTACCTAAAAGCTGGTGCTGGATGTTTTCTGAATGTTGGAGGCAGTATAACTGGCAAGTTATAAACTTAAAACTGCATTGTTTTATTGCAAACTGAGATATTAGTAACTTGTAAGACAATTTTCTATTTATGGCTTACCTTCTAATAGGTAGGTAACTGACGTAATACAAATTCCACTGTCATGGAGCTGTGTGCTTGTCTGACACTTTAGGGACACTCCAACACGTACCCGACACTTCTCAAGAGTGTCCTAAATTATCACACATATCCAATATTTTGGAGACTATTCAAATACGTATGGGAAAAATAACTAAATACTTCTTGACATTTTTCTATGTTAGTACACTGTTATTACTTATGCCATGGTAGTGATGCTTCTTTTTTTTATGCTTTTGTATGGACTATGACAATAATAAGTTTACTTAGGATTATGGATCTCCTATTTTGATTGCAACTGAATATTATATTGTTGGAGAATTTATGGAATAAAATTATCGCATAATTGCATTATATGTTGTAACGATATACAATATTATGGTCATGACCTTTCTCCTAGAGTTTAGTGATTTCCTGTGTCTGGTACCAATACTGTGTTGTGCCTTGCCATGCTTCCTAGGTGGACTACTATCCACAAATCTTGGCCAAAACAGTGTAATTCGGAAATTCTCGAAATCTGCAAAAATATAGTGGGGATTACAGCCCACAAAAGTTGGCTAAATAGTACATTCTAAATTTGTCAAAGTCGGTAAATATTGGTGGATTGTAGCTCAAAAAAGTTGGCAAAAGCACTAAAATTCAAAATATTTCGAAATTTACAAAAGACGGGGGGCTATAGCCTACATAAACTTAGCCAAACTTGTGAAATTCATAAGTTCTCAAAATTCACAAATGAGGTAGACTCTAGTCTATAAAAGCGAGCTATGATATTGAAAGTTGGAAATTTTCGAAATTGGCCAAAAACGGTGGACTATAATTCACGGAAGTTTGTTAAAAGGGTGAAATTCATAATTTCTCAAAATTTTCTTAAAATAGTGTAGTATCCAGAAATTTGGCGAAAAATGTCAAATTCATATTTTCCCAAAATAAATGGACTATTGCCCACAAAGGCTTAGATAAACTAGTGAAACTTGGAATTTCTAAAGTTAGCTATAAACAGTGTACTTCACCGCTTTCAACCGATTTTGTGAGATTCTGAATTTCACTATTTTGACCAGATTTTGTGAGTGTCCACCGTTTTTTGGCCGATTTGGTGAAATTCTCACCATTTTCGGTCAATTTGGTGAGATTTATAGTTTCACTATTTTGGTGAGATTTTGTAGACTACAGTCCACCATTTTTAGCTAATTTGTTAAAAATTTTGAATTTCACAATTTTGACTAGATTTTGTTGGCTATATATATCACTGTTTTGGCCGATTTTGTGAGATTTTCAATTTCATTGGTTTTGTCAGATTATGTTGGTAGTCCACCGTTTTAAGCTAATTTGGTGAAAATTATGAATTTCACTAGTTTGGCCAGATTATGTGAGATTCCGAAATTCACTATTTTTGCTAGATTTTGTGGCTAAAACCCACCGTTTTCAGCTAATTTGGTTAAATTCGGATCATTATTTTGGCCAGATTTTGTGACTTATATAGTCAACCGTTTTTGGCCAATTTGATGAGATTTCTAATTTCATTATTTTAGCCAGATTTTGTGGGGTATGGTCCTTTTTTTGTTGAGTTTGAGAAATATTGTTTGACTTCCACTATATTTTCTAGATATTTGGGGCTAGTCCATTTTCTACTAATTTGATGAGAACTCATAATTTTACTATTCAAGCCCTTTTTGGCAGTGAGATTTCCATTTTCACTATTTTGACCAGATTGTGTGGACTATGGTCCACCGTTTTCTGCTAATTTGGTGAAAATTCTGGATTTCACTATTTTGACCATATTTGGTGAGCTATATAATCTACCGTTTTTGGCCAATCTTGTGAGATTCTTAGTTTCGCTATTTTGGTCAGATTTTGTGGGGTATAGTCCAATGTTGTTTGCTAATTTGGAGAAATTAGGCATTCCACTATTTTGGCAATATTTTGTAAGTAATAGCCCACTGTTTTCGGCTGATTTTTTAAAATTCCGAATTTCGCCATTTTGATAAGATTTTGTGAGCAGATCACCGGCGATCACCGGCTGGCCGATTTAGTAAAAAAAATGAATTTCACTATTTTTGTCAGATTTTATGAGCCCGATTTGGTAAGATTCTTACTTGCACTATTTTGGCCATATTTTGTGGGCTATGTTTCGCTAGTTTTGGCCGATTTGGTAAAAAAATTGAATTTCACTATTTTGGCCAGATTTTGAGTCTGATTTGGTAATATTCTTACTTTCACTATTTTGACCATATTTTGTGTGCTATGTTTTGTTGATTTGGAGAAAATTTACTTCACTATTTTGGCAGATTGTGGACTATATAGTCCACAATTTTTTACCGATTTTGTGAGATTCCAAATTTCACTATTTTTGCCAGATTTTGTGGAAACGTAGACCATAGTTTTTTGCCGATTTTGTGAGATTTCAATTTCAATATTTTGGTTAGATTTTGTATACTCCACTCTTTTCGGCTGATTTGGTGAAACTTCCTAATTTTACTATTTTGGCCAAGATTATGTGAGATATCGTCCACCATTTTTTTGGCCGATTTGACGAGATTCTTAGTTTCATTATTTTGGTCATATTTCCTCGGCTATATAGTTCACCGGTTTTTGCTGATTTAGAGAAATTTTGTATCACTGTTTTGACCAAAATTTTGGCTAATTTTGTGATTTCTAATTTCACTGTTTATGCCAAGATTTTGTAGGCTATAGGTACCTTTTTTGGCCGATTTGTGGGATTTCCAGTTCACTATTTTGGCATATTTTGTGGGATATAGCTCATCGTTTTCATCAAATTTTGTGAGTTTTGATGGGAATCCGAATTTCACTATTTTGGCCAGCCCACTCAGCTGATTTGGTGACTGGTTTGATGAAAATTCGGAAATTCACTATTTTGGCCTTGTTTTGGCCGTGAGATTTCCATTTTCAATATTTTAGCCATATTTTATAGGCGATGTTTATTGTTTTCAGCTGATTCTATTTTTGCTAGGTTCTATGAGCTGTATCACCATTTTCGGCTCATTTGATGAAAATTCGGAATTTCACAATCTTTTATAATGTATATCTAAGACTAATGGTGGATGTTGCATCACCGGTTAGTATTTCATTCTTAATCTTCTAGTCTATGGCATTTTTCCTATACAAAATTCGCTAGGGATGCTATGAAAAAGAAATAGGCAGATAAAAGCATTCTCGATTACTTCCCGAAGTAAACCATTTCTTTGCTGAGATCTTTTGCTTTCATGAAATAGCAATATTTGATTTTAACTTGTTGGCATATTGTTTTCAGGGTGTGAGGGAGCTCCATTACTTCCCCTGTTATTTATTACGATGAACATGGTTTTTAATATATCTTTGCTTAATTTGGTGAAGATGTCATCGGCAGTAGTTGCTTCTCTTGCAGCAACATTATCAAGTTCTCTCTCTCTCTCTTCATCTCCCACTCAATTTCTTTATATATCCACATACGAAGACGTTATCAATTAGAATCACTTCTTTTATCAACTGGACTAATTATTTTTAATTTACTTTGCAGTTCCCCTTTCCATTTATATTCTCTCACTACCATTACCTTATACTCCTCAAGGCACAAACTTGAATACATATTTTGTAATTGGCACAATAGTTCTGGTGTTGGGTTTGATGTTGTACAATCTTCCTCAGCCGGCCAATCGTTTTCCTAAAGATGACTGACGTGGTTGCGCTTGCAAACAACTGAACATTGCATCTCTCAGAACCATACGTATAATTTTCTCCATTCGCCTCATGAGATGGGTGATCCAATTCATTCATACTGGTCCAACAGGCAATTCAGGGTATCTCGGTCGCTTAACTTTGTCTCAAATCATGTATATGAAGCATAATTTAGTTAATTTTGTGTAGAAGAGAAGGTACTGAAACTGAAGTTTGTATCCCGCAGTCTCCAGTTCCTTTTTCTTCTTTCCCTTAATTTTTTTTAGATCCATCTTTTCTAACTCTACCAAATTGACCTACATGGTTACTGATGGCAGTGCATTGAGCCTTACACTTGTACATTCATTAATTTAAATCAATGGTGTGTACAGTCTTTTGTTTGCTCAAGGTTTCAATTGCGCTAACGAGTGTTGTTCCCAAAATATTTTTGATAAAAGATAAAAGAGTACTTTCATCTTAGCAATCATTATCAATAACCTTTCCGATTTGCTTATAGTTGGTTCTAATTAAGGTTATTTGTCGTTATGATTTGCAGTTGCAGTTGCTGCCTTACTGGTGTTTTTTGGGTAACCCAGTTGTTGGTGTTGGCTGAAACCACTGAACAAGTTGAGGAGTTGATAACCTCTTCACTAAAAACTAGGATCCCTCGGTAACATTGTTGATTTCAGTACCCAATGCTACTAACTGAATCAAAGAATCGTGTCTATTTTGTGAATAGCTCGTACTATAATCTTGTAATCTGATCAGCTTGTAACACAATTTGGTATCGTCTTCATGTCACTGAAATTCAAATTGTTTATTTAGGCCAGTTTTGGTCCGAGAGAAATTATAACAACGGAAACAGGAATGCTTTATCCAAAATTTTGCATGAGTACCTTTTCTTCCTTCGGCTTCGTTTAGGTTAACCCTTGTCCAGAAATTTAAGGGATAAAAGCAAATTTATCCCCACAGGAGTATATTTACAGGAATATGGTGATTGCTGCAGCGATTGCAACCTATTGTCTGTTGGGAATTGGTTAAAACACCACCCTCGTTGATTAATGTATGGCACTGAGGCAGTGCTACCTGTAGAAAATGACAATGTTCATCCATAAGGTTTGCAGATTCAGTATACTTGCTTTCACACTAAAAATGGTGGTCTTTGACTCTTTGGGCAATTTTTTTTCAAAATGAGGCTGCAAAACAGCAATTTTAGTGTATCATAAACCACGATCTCCGTTAGGCCTAGAAAGACTTTCAACTTTTTGAATTTTGAAAGAAAATTCTAACCACACTTTTCAACTTAGCAGTATAGTTTATCAGCCATAAAATTCACTATAACTCTACCATTCAGCTTGTTAAGCCCCCAAAGTTGCGGGAATTAGAAATTCTCCAACCAGTAACAGTTTCAGTACCTTTAAACTTTGTTTAAACAAAAAAAAATAGCACAATTCTTTTGTCATACGTACTGTAATAACCAATGAATTCATTGAGGTCCAAAAATTTACCTACAGCAGGGAGAAAAAAAAATTCCAGACTTTCTGGCATATTATAACCTCGCGTCTTATAACCCTCAGGAAATGATTTTGGCCGTGAGTGTAATGACTTGCAGTTAATAACTTTTTAACACTTACCAGTTTTCCTGCCAGCATGGATCATTGTATACAACATAGACACTACACCTTACAAATTAAGTGGTTCCACTTTTGAGGGTAAAATCCCTGCTAAGCTAACTGTTCTCAACATTCGACAAAATTACAGGCAAGAATTCCAGTATTCAACAACCAACAAGCTGTGCTACAAAAACATGTTTTGTTATTAAAACAAAAAATAACATATCAAAGTAACTTCTGTTCTTAACAATTTGTAACAAATAAAATACTACGGTACGACAACTAAAAAAATTTCTTCAAATAGTTTCTGATCTTCCACTTCCAAAAAAAAAAGACGCTCCTCTCACTTCCAAAAATTTTCAGACCAGGACCAAACCACTTAAACTTCAACGACGTGATGGTGGGCGATAAGAGCTCTTGGGTGGCACACCATTTACTGGTCTGCTATCATCTGCTGGCCGGCTCCACCTGTCATTCAATTGAGGGCGATCTTCCTGCCTATTCCGCCAGTCACTGGGAGGGGGAGCAAGCCCTCCACCAGCAGGTTCCATACCCGCGCGTCTGTATCTTGGCACGTACTTACCTGGAGCAGTTGTTGGCTCCGGGTAAGTACTAACAGCAGGGGGAGGCATTGGCTCAACTGGGCGGGCAGGAGCAGGAGCACTTGGCTCAATGGTTCTTCCCAGAAGAGCTTCCCTTCGCTGTCTCTCCTTCTCTTCCAATTCCCTCTCTCTCTGCCTTTGTTTCTCTGCAATCTCATCAAGCTTAGCTTTGCGCTCCGCCTCCTCCCTCTTCTTTCTTTCAGCCTCTGTCAAATATGTTAAATCGAACAAACTTCAAGATTTGAACTTGGTAAAAGAAAACTAAGAACTTTAAAATATATGTATCCTTTTTCTGTCTAAATTTGGAAATATTAACAAAAAATATTCACATGTCAACTCTCCCTTAGAAGGAATAATATAAAAGGCCTAGGAAACAAAAGAAAAACAAGCAATTTAGTGCTTAGTTAAATACAAATCCGAACTTTTTCTCCCATATTTAGTGCTTAGTTAAATATAAATCCAAGCTTTTCCTATATGGGAGATCTTTTATTGATTCTCTCCCACATACCGAGTATTAGTATTTGATATTTATTTCATTATTATATATCACAAAATATCCATTTCCTAGGTTCCTACATGTTTAGTTACACATTCATATTTTGTTTGTGTGCAATCACAAAAATATAATTTGTGTCCAATCGCATATGACTGGACAGTTTTGCGTATATACAATAAGCATAGTAAGTCTGAAGCCCCCCCTCAAATTGAAGCAGTGTTATAGCCTTAGTGTTCAAGGAGTACCACTGCCTCTGCAGCAGAGCTACAAGAAAGCTTTATGCATACCTTACTCCATGTTTCGGTAAATTTTACTTGCTATATTTGCCTTTCAGCTGCTTTACCTGTTAGTTCTTTTAATCCATGCAGTTGAATGTGCTCTCGTTGATCATGTGGAAACAGCTATATATAGGAATCAATTTTTTTAGAAGTACACAACAATGCAATCATCATATGCAACATTGATATTTCAACTTTCTGCAAACTTGCAAGTGTCCAGAACAATCTAAATACCAAAGCTTTCATCATAAAATTAGCATAAGATAATGTTTCTAGTGTGAATATATATGGCATTTACTTGATAGAAATGCCAAGTATCTGATTACAAAAATACAGAAAGCCAAGTACCCCCCACCCCCCACACCAAAAAAAAAAAGTATAAGATTCCAAATTGACAACATCCAGCGGTAAATATGCGACAGTATATATCCATTTTCTGATGATTTCATATTTCAAAAAAGTGTGACTGTAACCTAGAATACTGGCATTAGCTCTCACGAGGAAATCAGATCAAGTATGAATACAAGAAAATCTCATCCATAAAGCCTGATCTGTTTGAATATGATTTTTATGCTAGAGCTGTTTTAAAACAACATTACGCTTTTCTACATTATCAGATCAGATTGAAATTTATTCAAGTAAAAAGATTTAAGGAATTAGTACCTTCTCGTTTCCTAGCTTCTTCCTCTTCACGAAGCCTAGTTAGCCTTTCCTCTTCAGACTTGATATAGAGGAGCAGCTTTCGCTTAGTCACCCTCTCCTGCTCCCTTGCTGCTCTCAGCTGATTTATTTGTTGCTCTCTTTCATGCACCAGACGGTTATACTCTTCTTCACGCTGCTGAACAATTTGTTGCTGAAATTTATTCTGGAAAAAACAGAATAGTCTTAACCACAAATTACAAATAATAAACATGATTTGAATGATTTATCAAATCAGGCAAATGTTCTAATTAAAAAGGTGCAAAACATGCAGTGCCAATTACTACTGAGTGCCCTCATAAACCGCCCTGTGTACACTCGGATTGAAAATATATATAAAAAAGGGAGCAATAGCTATTAGGTGGAAATTTCAACAAAAAAAAGTGATTATAATCACTTGGCTTGGTGGGACACACAAATAGATGAATTACGCCATGCATCATTGTTTCATGTCATAGCCAACCAAATAGCAACAGCTCAAAAAACCAAATCTTCGCGGTTAGGCTAAGAGTAGACAGCAGTACTTGATTATAAATAATACGTAGCCATAAAAGAATTAATAGATAGATATTAAATTATACAAATTGTTTTAACAATAATGATTAATAGATCAATATGAACCTCATACTTTACACTTTAACTATCTGAAAATCAGCAAGTGTCAGTGTGCTCCACTAGTAAACCTCTTTGCTGGTGAGCAAGAGGCCGGGAGTTCGAATCCCACTTGCACAAAAAATCCCCAATTAATGTATATATATATATGGGGTAGGTGTGGGTGGTGTGGGTGACTACGGCCTAGTTCCCAAAAAAAAACTTTTTGAAAATCAGCCATCAAAACAGATTATATGAAGCATGCATAATTGCATATATATATGTGTTAGCATTACATGGTTCAAAGTTGGGATAGAGATTAAACTAGCGCTATTTCAGTCACAATCCTTGTCAACTACAAACAAAATTTCAAGATTAATGTGCATATTTAAAAGTACCAAGATATCAGAAAAGCAGCGACATAGTAAACAGACCTTATGCTCCAACATTCTTGAGAGTCTGTTCTTCTCTTGAACATCACCAGCATGATGTAGCTTGCTCAACTCGATCTCTTTCTGGAGGGAGCAAAATAAGACGAGAGTTTATAAAAGACATACACACCTATTAAGTTGTCCAAGAAATTAAAGATGTTAAACAAACCAGTTGCTCGCTTTCAAGGAGGATTTTTTCCTCAACTAGTTTCTGTTGGAATGCCTGTTCAATTAATGGAGCCTCTTCTTCCCTCTTAGCCCGTTCCAAGTAGTCCATTGTTTTAGCTAGCTTTTGCAGCCTTTTTTCTGCCTCTTGGCGTTCATTAAGGACCAACTCATGTAAAGTCTGCTTTGTAACTTTTTCCTGAAAATTATACATGTCAAAAAGAGAATGAATTTTCTAAAAGATAATTCAACTAAACAGTCGACTCAATTTGTACAGAGCAAGAAAACTAATATTAACAATTGGGGGTGTGTGCGTGTTTTCTTTTTTCTTTTTTTAGTCTTTTGGTTTCCCTCTACTTTGGCGTACATGTGCATAAATAAATAAATGGAAATAGTTGACTTATTTGGTGGTTGACAATAGTACAATATATCTGCTAAAGCTGCAAAAACAAATAAGGAAAAATGGTGAATATGTAAACGAGCAAGCTTTGTTTTCAAAGAGTTTCTCCAGATTAAAGTAAAACACATAATATGGATGGAGACCAAAAGGACATTTCAAAATGGTTCTACAAAGAAAAGTACAAGCATGGATTTTTAGTTTTACCAATCTTGCAATAAACATAATAATAACTGCTTAATCATAAAAGTGTGGAAGAATGCTTTCCACAGAACCCTTGCAAGGAGCATTAACTAAAACAATTGGGTTGTACATGTATCAGCTTACCCCCTCAAGCATCAGTTTCTTTCCCTTCCTTTTAGAATGCATTTCTCTTTCTAGAAGTAACTCCTGAGCTTCTCTCTGTTCCCTCTCCTCTATTTCTCGGCGAATCCTCTGCTCCTCCCTACGGGTATATTCAGTAGCAAGCCGCTTTTGTTCTGCTTCTTCAGTAATCTTCTGAAGTTTTAATCGTTTTGATTCTTCCTCCCGTTCCTTCAAAGTTTTTAATATAAAAATACCATTCATTATTTCAAGTACATAAATATGATAAGCAAGCACTAAAAGATTTCAACTACCATTTGCAGCATCTGGCGTTCATGTTCTTCCTTCCGTTTCTCAATAATTGATTTTCGAGCAAGAAGCCTCTTGTGTTCTTTGTCTACGATATCTGATAAACCATGTAGACTCTCATTTAATTTGGACTGTCTCTTGACTGGTGGATATATGAGTTTACTTGCTTTTAGAGACTCAGCAAAAACAGTCAGATGATCACAAATCCTATCTGATTCAATGTCCTGAAAAGAAAATTAGCATGGCAAAAATATAAGCTAAATTTTTAAATTACAATAAATAAGATTGTGAATACAAAAAGAATAATTTTAAAAAACACCAAAAATAATCCCTAAAATGTATACTTGGACGCTGAGTGTGTTTAGCAAGTATGATATGGTGTTAGAGGCACATAAAAGAATTATCACTCACATTTTGCTAAGCCCAGTAGCACACACAATATAATTGTAATGGCAAGAGCTGCTTAGGAGTTTGTTCGCGGATTTTAATAGTTAGATATAGATGTGGACACAACCGGACAAGGGAGAAGGACTGAAGGAGGGGCACAATGTTATCAGTATTGAGCCATGCATGATGGATATGGTGAGTGTGTGTGTGTGTATATATATATAGAGAGAGAAGGGGGGGGGGGGGGGTTCAACCTTGCCAATTTAGCTTGGGAGACAACTCAAAATTCATGTCTTGGCTATCCAAAATAAAAATCCACTCCATGAGATGAGATCTAAATGTTAAAAGCATGTGTACAAAGTCTCAAAAGAATTTGAGGAGATTTAACCGATTATGATTTGACCAAAAAATCGGCATTTATGAAGGGTCAAGAATTTAATCCATTTATAGGTCGCATGATGAGTGGTTAAAACCCGTCGAATTCATTTGAAACTTTGTACACATAGTTTCTGTGATGTAGATCATATCTAATGGCGTGGATTTTCATTTGGAGGGTCGGTATAATAAATTTTGTGTTGTCACCCCAGTTAAGGTGAGACTAGCCCCTGTACACCTGAATTGCTAATGAGAAAATAAATTCCATCACTAAAGATTTTATCCGTTGAGAAGAGGAAAAGAAGACTAAAGTGCTACTAATAACATGTGAGACATGGTAAAAGGTTAACTTCATACAATTAATATTATTACGATTGTATAGTATTATCAACTAGTGTTGTTCAGAGAAGGAACGAGTCTTGTGGCCACAATTGCTGGCTACACAGCTAGGCCCTAATACACTTTTCTACACACTTCTCTCCCACTCTTCTCTCCTCTTCTCCTCTACTTTTCTAATTTGCTCATCACTCTGATAACATGTTCTCCACTCTTCTCCTCTTCTGCCCTTATCTACCTCTTTGTCTCCTATCCTCTCCTCTACTCTGTTATGAACTGTGAACTCCACCAATATCCCATTTCTAATGTGAAACTATGAAACAGACTCCCCGTTTTATTACTTCTGGATACTGGATTAATAACATGAAGACATGTGCCCCCATCCTCCACATTCGAGAAGGAGAAACAGGAAGCCAAATACACTGTATTTTGTTGGTTATTTCAGTGCAAGTCAGAGGACAGGATTATGACATCATTGACATGATCTTAATAATGGATTAAAAAATGTCTCTTCATTATTAGCATTGAATCCAAGAAATTTTAACACCATAAGATTTAATTATTAATATCAACTTTAAACACGTTTAGAATAAGCACAGTAGAAAAACCTGGTCCAACATTTTGGGCACCTACCATAGATACAATATACTTTTAACAACAGCAACAGAACTTAATTAAGAAATTTTGGCAGCCAAGATCACCTACAAACTAAAATCTAGTGTATATGATAGAAAGAAACATGGTAACTGAAAGGAACACTAGCCACCAAATCATCAAATTTATCTACTAAAATATAATTTAGAAAACAAAAACAAAATTATGACTGTTGACAAGGATACATGCGAAACCAAAGGTTTGGATATACTTTACAGAATAGAGCTACAAAAAAAAAGATGCGAGGATATAAATGAACATACATTTGTACTAAAAGTTACTGCACCCTTCCGATGGTCAACTCTCATGGAAATAAAATTATATTTGACTGCATCAACAATAATCTTCTCAACAACTGAAAAATCAAAAAATGGAATCATCTTTGAGAGCATCTCAATCTTCAAGGAAGTGTACACCTGAGAGGCCTGAAAGAGCAAAGATTTTATGTAAATTTGAATGGATTTAGACTAATGAAATGCTAAACATTATATTGTGAACACATGGTTTTAAAATACACATGCATGATGGCCTTGAAAATTTAAGCAAAATCTCTACAAACTCACTGAGTTACCATAAAATATAAGCCATTCATTATTTATTAAGTATAAATGCTCAGAGTTTACAAATATAGTAGAAAGCACTCTTAGAATAATACTTTTAATATACAGGCATAGAAAAAGGAGGCATATAATTTTCTATTTCGTAGTTGAAATTACCTTTCACATGGAAACCATCAAATAAATTAAATACATAAATGGTACCCTAATCCTCAAATATACTAACATGTGCTTCATGCAGATATTTGAATAAGAATGTCAACATTGTCTTTATTTTTAATGAACTGAAGTTAATAAAACTTAACATAGAAACATTTTAAAGAGCTAAGCTCTATTTGGCATTGTTGTGAACAAAAAGTGTTGTAAGCAGAAGTACTGTCCAAAAAAAGTGATTTAACAAAATGGTCTTTGAATATGCAAAAACACTTCCACAACAAGGTATAACCCAAGGTAAAACCCAGATTTGGAAATGCGTTTTTGCCTCAACATACTTCTGCTCAAATGTCCACTGACTGTGTATTTTAGGTACAAGACACTGGAATTGTTGTAAACAAAAAGTGCTTACCCAAAACTGCTATTAACAGAAGTGTGGAGAAGAAAATATGTCCAACTTCAAAATTTTCTCGGTGAATAAAACACTTTTTGAACAAGGTCAGAACATTTCTTGGGGCCTGGTGGTAGGAAGAATAAAAACTGCAATTTTGGAAACATACATTTAGCCGAAAACACTTATAATTAAGTTTATCCAACACCTATTTCAAATTTAAAAGTAATTTTCAGGCTCTCAAAAGAGTGCTTTTGTACTCCAATCGCTATACGAATTAGGGCCTTAGGATGCACAACATTTGACTAAAGCTATTAGTCATAACAAAATAGCAAAGGCCCATATGAAGGAGGCTAGTGTCCACAACGAAAACGGGCATATATCTATTCACATGATATCTATGTACAGGATGTTGGAATCCTAAAATTTCGGTTATTAAGATGCATTGTGTGATTATAGCACAGGTCTCTGAACTCCCATAGGTATAATAAAATGTTAACCGACTGAAGAGAACAAGGTACCTGTTTCAACACTCTTAAAGTCACTAGCTTTTCCAAGGCAGGGACGTATTTTGAAAGGTGCACTTCCGGAACAGAAGAGGCAGAAGAGAGTTTAGCCCCAAGCTTAGATATCTTGCTAAGCAAAGGCTGAACTTTTGAAGCAAGGTCCAAAGGAAGGAATTCATTCTCCAAGAGATTGTACAAGTCCTTCATTTCTTGGGAGACGCACGACATTACTCCTTTAGAAACCTGTAGTAAAGATGTAGGGAGTAATAACATTTGAATGCACAATCATCTGACAAACAATGCACAAAAACCATGAGAAAACTGTCTAACGTATGTTTTGCTCAAGTCAATGAAATACTTTGGATTTGATTAATTTTCTTAGTGCTTTAATACCAAGTCCATACTCAAACAGAAGAAAAAATATATAAAAATAGTTAGAACAGAAAATTTATGCAAAGGTCTCCAGCTTATAATATAAGCAAACTTTTCAACACATAAGCAAGCATTTCAACGCATGTTCACTAAAAAATCCAGCTTTTATAAAAGTTGCACCTCCAACATCTGCTTTACAAAGAACGAAAAATATACAAACTGACTACAGACCAAATTTGAGTAAATTAAGTGTGCAAAACGCGATCACTCAAGAAAAAGTGTATCATCACCAAATGCAGAAACCAAGGACGAGTGTCCCATTATTTCCAACATGCAATTACTATGCTACAAAAAAAAGCTTAATTTCCCAAGGAAGTTGAAAGTCAAAGGAAGTACATAACCATCTGGTTCCTACAGAGATGGGGTGGGTGGGGGGTGGGGGGTACTTAGGACGGGACGAGGGATTAACTCCCTGTAAATCTCCCAACAAATTATAACCATGGTTCTAAAATCACTGTGATTGCATCATATTGGATGGATGGTTTTCCATATAGGGAGCCAGATATTGTACGTATTCGCTGTATCAAATGTTTGAATCACTCTATACACAAATATTGATATTTAAGGGGGGGCTTGTAATATCCTGGATGTCATCTATTTAGCAAAAATATAACAAAATGAATGAGAAGACATGACTTAAGCCAGGGGCGCATCTGAGTTTCAGGGGCCCTAAGCAAGTTCTCAGCATTTTGCAAGTTGACAAAATAAAAAAAGACAATTATTTAAATGCAAACAAACTTGGAGCATTGGAGAACAAACTATTTAAATGAAAACAAATTTATATATATGCATTCAAAAAAAAAAATTGATAACGTACGTTTTTTTATATGAAATGCCTCGTGACAAAACGAAACTGGACAAACTCTAACAACAAAAACGAAAAATGTCATCTCAAAGAAGTGAATATGATATATTGGATAACACAATCAGAATGAAATGATGATGAATATATGTATATGAGAATACTAATTGGAAGCTTAAAATGTAGAATAACCATATGTACTTGAAGATTTGGTTAGAAATCTATCATAAACAGGTAGATATGATATACCATAGAACATTGAAAAAATATCATAGTGACATACATGGGCTAAGTGAAAAATAATATTAAATTCATAAAATGGTAAAATCGCATGTATAGCCTATGTGAAAAATAATTAGTTTAAAAATAAAATTAATTGAAAAATTAATTGGCCCATGCACCTGCGACCTTCACATTATTAGCACAACACTCTAACCAACTGAGCTAAAAAGCCAACTTTTAATACAGTGTATTTATATTATAAAATATTACATTTTATTTTTTAACATTGTAAATACTTAAAAAATATGCGGCCCTATAAAATTGGGGGCCCAAGCAGTTGCTTGTGCTGCTTGGGCTCAAATCCGCCTTTGATTTAAGCACACAGTTTATGTCTATATTATATCATCCAAAAGTCCTACATATATACAAGTGTTACATTACGTATCAAAGAGTTTGGTATTTCCCATTTTTTCCATCTTTTTCTTCTGTAAACATATCATAGAGGTGAGTAGAAAATATCATATATCCATTATAATTAGTTTTAGTATGTCGGTTGCGTTACCTATTACTCCCTATGTAATTGGTTGAGGTTAATTCTGAGGCTGAAAATGATTACAGGCCCAAAGGGTTGGTCTAGGAATAAAAAATTCAAAATTCAATTTTTAAATATACACATATACTAGGATAAAAACTTAAGACCCGCTAGAGACCCTATTTACAGTAGTGGCATACAGTAGGAAGCTAACTCCAAACTCTAAGGGAGTAAAACCTACACAAAGTTACAAACTAAAAGAGACATTAAGAAAGAAGAACAAAATACATCCTGCATTCTACAGTGCTACATTTCTGCCCTATGCACATAGGAACAAAATTACAGTGTTTTACAATTACCTAGTAGAAATTAAAACAAAGGGTTTAAAGAAATCTGTCCACAAGATAAAATCACTAATGAATCGTCACGGCAGCATAAAGTGTATATTTACACCGAAATAATGCAACTTAGCTATTTCCATACAAGTTTGGTACAAAAGATGTCTTCTCATACCATGTAATTAAAAAAAGACAGTACGGAAAATGCAAGTTAACTACATAAAGTAATGAAAACTATAACAGACTCAGATATTGAATATTTTCAAAACTATTATGCATGAAACTGACAATGGTTTTAAATCTCGGAAATCGGATCTGTCTCGACAATGGGTGTTTCGTCTCGGATCTGAGATATCGGAGGAGATGTCGGGGAAATGTGATCATATCGGATGTTCATTTCCTATACTCAACAAATATATATTTTTGTTACTAAATAAGATATTATATGTCCTACATGTTATTTATTATATAAAATACTGTATAATGTAACTAATGACATGAACCAATTACGGTAAATCTTCGCATAATTTAACAATAATATAGAAGAGAATGTAATATAAGTATATAACTAAACTGAATTTGCATTGATTAGAAAAAATGTATTAGTTAATAAACTTACTTGACTTTGCATATATACAAACAATAGCGATACGAAATCCTCACATTATTTTAGCTTAAGGTCCTATATTGAAAGACAAAATTTTTAAATATATTCACAATAACATTTGTGTCTATTTCGGCTGATATTTCGCCAATTTTGTTAATATTTCAGTTGAAATCTACACATTTCGGTCCAAAACGATGTAGAGTATAAAATATGTGATTTCGTATCGGCAAGCTAGCCAAAACGAAATCTCGGCCAAAATTTCGGCCGTATCGGAGGAAATTTAAAACTGTGTATTGAGACTAACATATACAAAAAGGGGGAAATTGCTTCCATACCCTATCTTGAAAATCACTTGTTTTAATACCAATATATTTTACATCTTGTGGATATATATAAGTACTAGATTTGCCCGTGGGCACGTGCCTACGGCACATCTTCAGAACGATATAACATATGAAAAGCTTTGTAAACAGTAAATCAACAATTATGTAGCTCAAGTTTAAATAGTATGACAATAATTAGTTGTAAATAAAAGTCCATGTTTCCATAAGTGTGTGTGTGTGTGTGTGTGTGTGTGTGTGTATATATATATATATATATATATATATATATAGAGAGAGAGAGAGAGAGAGAGAGAGATAATTAAATAAATAAAGGAGTTGTTTTGGGGGGTTTGAATTTGAATTTTGGGGGAAAACTTTTTGGTGGGAAAATGTGTTTTGTGGGGTTAGATCTGGACCTTTGATTTTGGGAGGATTGAAGGAGAGCCACTTGATAGCTTTCTTTGTGTTTTATTATATATATATATATATATATATATATATATATATATATATATATATATATATATATTCTTCCTTCACTTTCGTCTATGCCCAGTACAACATGTAAGTTTAAACCAAGCTTGAATATTCGTGCTGCCCAACAAAATACATATCCTAAAGTTGATGTATATCCAAACACGACAGTATATATCCCAAATATGAAGGTACATATCCCAAAGTTGCCAGTATGTAACCCAAGATTGATATGATGTGTCATATATCCCCTAACTTGAAGACATATATACCAAAATTGATGATATTTATTTCAAACTTGGAGTTACACTAAGTGTGTTTCACTAGTATAAAATACTGGGCTTATACATGAATACAAAAAAAAGTTGGTTCTACAAGATAGGCACAAAAGCAATTTTCACATATAAAAAGTACTCGAGGGACTATTGGTCAATGATGTCATACCAATTCCACGAGAAGAGAAGAGCGTGAAAGCTGCAAAACAAAACAAGAAAACTCCAAAGTCAAACCCCAAATAGGAAAGGTAAAAACATTATAACAAACAATACGCATAGTGAGCAAAAGAAAATATATAACAGTTCAAATAGCTCACCACTTCCCTAGTTTCTTTTTTAGGATCAAGAGTAAACCCAATAAGACTAGCCATCCGCAAATTGCGATCTTTCTCAGTTTCCAGTTCCAAATGAGATGCACCATGCTTATGATCATATGGGTTTACTGCCAGTGCAGCTACTAAAACAGACGAAGCTATCAATTGCAAATCCTTTTGCGTCAAATTCTTATTGTAGCTTTTCTGCAAGGAGAAGAGTTTTAACCATGCATACGCATGGTACAGATGATTATCCGCAACCCAAAATATCTCGGTCAACTTGGCATAATACACAACCAGAACAGATGGCTTTGGATTTCTCTTTACGAAACTCATCAAACCATGAATATCTTCTACCGAGCGAAAGGCTTCCTGTACGTCAAAAAATAACAAAAATCAGCAAAAGAAGCTTCATCCCATAGCTTTGAGGACAAAGATAAGTTACAGAATTACAAACCTGCCATAGTGCAAGATCAGTTGCTATCTTAAGTTGCTCCACTCTGGTATCTAAGTAAAGCTGCAAGCTCTCAGGTGCTGTCAGATCAGGCCTATCTCTTTGATCACGATATTTGTTTAAGTTGGCAAGATGGTTCCGAATAATCTCACATAACCTGCGGAATTCAGTGGTCCTCTTATATTGCTTACAGAATTCAAAAGCACGGCGGGCTGTCATCTGTAAACACAATTAAGTGATCAGTAAGGGGACATAAAACAGCTACTATAACTGGATTAGCTCTAGCTCCTCCTGACAATATATGGTCCTAACTAATGAAATTAACATGCAAGTATGAAGGCCTTATCTGCATGTGCCAAACAACTTGTTGTACAAACGGTTGAAACTGCTATAACATTCCATGACTCGATCAAAATTTTTTGTTAAAATACAGATATCGAAGTAAAGAAACAGTATATTCCCAAACAAACATAATACCCATCTAAGAAAGCAAAGTACAAAGAACCACTCTTTGGGTTAATTTTAGAATGAAATAGAATCAAATGTCACAACAAGTCTTTCAAATACTTCAGGAAAGCACTTTGCTGTACTGAAAATAAGATGTATATGCATGACAGCATGAGGCCTACCTAAACATGACCATAAGTGTTACTGTTGAGTGTTGTCTGAAGACTACTGACATCTAACTCCTCCAACAAATTAATAAATAAGATTTATATTTAGAAAAAAAGTTTAAATTTCAAATTTACAAATACAACAAACATGAAAATAATTTGCAGATCTCATAGCAAGTCGGCAGTTATCTTTTAATATATTACAATGAAATACAATTTGAAGTTTACTGAAAAGAATTGCAACAAAAAATGATTTTTTTTCTTAAGACAACTACTTTCAACAAAATTAAATGTGTGGCGATCACTTACAGCATAGAGCGCTTCCAACTTGGAATTGTTTCGAAGAACATCAAGCACCGTCCTATAAGTTTCCCACAGAAATTTGAACCATGGAGTAACAAGCTCCCTATCGGACCTGTCCTTTCCTTTCTCCCCACTGACATAACTCAGCATCAAATCTTCTGGCCTCTTATCTGCTTCAAGATCATCGACATCCAAAGCATCTTCGAGGGCTTGTGCTTGACTACGAGCATGCTCAGCCTTATCAGTTGACAGCTGCAAAAAATGTTTTATCACCTCCTCCAAAGAGCCAACATTAACTTGTTGGCATACAATTCGGTACTGGATAAGCCCATCCTTTGCAAATCTACCTCTTCGCATGTCTACACAGAGCTCAACATATTTAAACATTATCTTTTCATGGGGTTTCTGCCAAGCTCTGTTCCTTTTTGATGTAATAAGGTCATGAAGAACTTGCAAGGCGGCTTGCTTTTGACCAACATTTATTAGCTCTGATACAAGAAGAAGATAGACATAGTTAAACATTAAAAAATTGCAGTTCGCACAAGTGAAAATAACCAAGAGGTATATAAATCTTTAAATTTTCTGTAACAGTTAAAAACAAGTGGTGATTTGAAGTTTGGAACACTGGTTATGCCTCTTAGTCTCTTACCAATAAGGATACATATTTTATAATAACAGCAACAGCAGGGGGTAGTGGTGGTTTCCATTTTTATTTTTTTAGTCATGAAAACAGGATGGAATTAAAACCTGGAAGCTAGAAGCACCATTTGAATTCGGGGGGTTCGTTTTAATTTTTTTAGTCATGAAAACAGGATGGATTTAAAACCTGAAAGTTAGAAGCACCATTTGAATTCACACTCAACATCCATCCAAGTAATAATCGTTTTGAATGCACATTGTCAAACAAAACCAGTAACTTTGCATAAAAGACAACTGTAGTAAAAAGTTTTCAACAAAATCCAGCAAACTAAATTAACTCTACAAATATTTAATGAAGATCACTTCAAGCAACAGCAACCAATTGCTCACGGAGGAAATTTAATTCGTCAAGGAAAGACATACCCTCAGCGCGCTTTAAAGCGCTCTCAGGCTTAGCAAAGTGCGCCATGATTAACAGAAGTATCAGTTAGCGCCTGTTTAAAAACAACAGGTGCAGTGAGAATCTGCATTAGAAAAATATAAAATCTCAGTATCTCAACTACTATAAATGACCGCCGTATTAGAAAGGAATATCTTCCACCATAAAACACATTAATAAAAACAACAAATATAAAAGAATAGACCATACACACTTCAGATAAAATAGAGGTCACTAGCTACTCTACAACATTAAACTTTGCTTCGGTACATAACTACAACGTACTACCATAATCAACACAGCATAACTTACACCAATTAAAAAAATGTAACCAATTAAACCAAGTGCAGAGAAGATAAACATATTCTCTAACAAACCTAAAATTTTGGTATCACATTCATCCAACAGCCTTAGGGCTTTCAGAGTCAGTCTATCACAATATTGGTATACAACAACAACAACAACAACAACGCATTTTTTCCCAACTAGTTGGGGTCGGCTACATGAATCTTGGTTTTACATTCTGTTCGGTTTAGTGCAATATCTTCTGTAAGGCCACAAGTTATCATAATTTTTCTCACAATTTCAACTCAAGTAAGTTTAGGCCTTCTCTTACCCCTAACTTTACCCTCAATATTTATCAAAACACTCTTTCTAATAGGGGACTACTAGGTCTACGTTTTACACACGAAACGATTCTCTCTTAATTTATCTTGAATAGAAACTATCTTTACCAAGACTCGTATATGCTCGTTTCTAATTATGTTCTTCCTGGTTTTACCACACATCCATTTTAGCATTCTCATCTCCAATGCACTCATTTTTTTGACATATTTCTTTATTGCCCAACACTCTTCTTCATACATTATTACAGGTCTAACAGTCGTCCCAAATATTACGATATTGGTATATTAAAGAAATAACCCACTCCTTAATATCCAAAATTCTGAAAAGGGCAAGCATATGGAAAGGACTACCTAAAAATGAATGTGAGGGCCACTCGTATGGTTTTAAATCTTGGATTTCGGACTCATCTCGGCAAGGGGTGTTTCGTCTCGAATAGGATATATCGGAGGAGATTTCGGGGAAATGGGATCACCTCGGATGTTCATTTCAAACACTCAATAAATATGTATTTTTTGTTACTAAACAATATAATAAATGTTCTACATGTCATTTAACATTAGTGTGTATGTTTACTACTTTCTAAAACTCTATAACTCTTTAACACTTGTTGTATTCTTGTTGCAGGCCCAAAATGAGATGACTTTAGTATATACGAAAAGCTAAACAAACTGAAAAGAAGACAGTAATTTGTAAATTCAAGGTGATGTAATGTTGTAAGAGAAATATGTACTATTTGGCTACTAAATAGTCATTTGGATTTTGTAAATTATGATTGCAGAGATTTTGTAAATCCATGTTTGATTTCTTCTCCCAAAGATGATCCCCAAGCCAAAGGCGTTGAGGGTTAAACAAATACATGTAAAACTGAAATGTGGTTGTTTATACTCATGACGTAATTATCGTACTACAGAACTTAAAAGAAGGTGATATGTCAGTAAAAAGAAAGAAACAAATTGTTGGCCTTCTAAACTGAAACCTCCCAGCCCTATGCACGCATTTCATTCAACAAATTAAGACTGTCCAAAACCAAAATCAAGATGAAATTGCATAGTGCACAATAACAAATTTGCAGGTACTCTACTCTACAATAATAATTCAACAAATCAAGATATTAAAAAAACAACAACTTAAAAGTGTTGATCTTACTTGGGGTTGTTCACTGTTAGAGAGAAGACGAAGAAGAGGAGAATGTGCTGCTACTTGGCGACGAAGACGAAGACGCGTTGCTGTTGCGTCTGTTAGCGGCGGAAAATAAGAAGAATAGAGAGAGAGCGCTGCGCTAATGGCAACGAAGACGAAGAGTGCACCGCGCTGTTGGCGAGGCGACGAGGTCGAAGACGAAGAAGAGAAATAGTGGGCTGTTGTGGGCGACGAAGAAGAAGAGAGAAAGAGAGGACAGCTGTAGATGTTGACGATGAAGAGCTGAAGATCTAAAGAAAAGAGAGAGACAGTAATAAGGAATTGGGAATTTAGGGTTCTGACTTCTGAACTTATAGATTGGGTTTCGGGGTATTGGGTAATGGGCCCAAACCCGCAAAGAAAAACCCCATAACTCACCTTTCAAGACTTCAAGTTCAGGCCCGAAATTTCGGACATTTCAGCCCAAATTTTATAATTTTTCGGGTGAAAGCGATACATTCACTAAAATATGTGATTTCGTATCGGTAAATTTTCGGCCGATACGGCCGACATTTAAAACAGTTGAGCAAATATGATATATATCGCCAACCATCAAAGGGTTTACTATACAAAAACGCCGGGACGATGACTCCTAGATATTGAGTTGGGAAGCCCAACGAATGTCAGATGCAAAGCCCCATACCTCTTTAAGATCATATTGGCATACTTTTCCCCCAAAAAAAGAGCATACCCCATTGAAGACGGGAGTGAGGTACAACAAGGTCATTTCTGTCCACTTTTTTACGGAGCCGTACGTGGACGTTGCAGTAAGTTTAAAGACATTTGAATCAGAAATGAAGTTAAAAATTGATGCTATAAAATTACGCATACCTCCACAGTCTGTCTTAGCTATTTTTTATCGGCTACTGCTATCTCAAAATAGTCTCCTAATGATGCGTCGTGAGCCCTCTTAGAGCATCTGTAGTCGTTCTTGCCAATTTTTGGGTAAATAGCAATTAGAAAATAGGAAAAAAAGAATGTTGCTGCAGTCGTTCAAAGCTATATTCGATTCGTCGTTTGTTTTTTTATTTTTATTTTTTTTAAAAATAAGCAAGGACGGTATATAATCTCCCGTCAATCTCCTCGGACGGGGTGTAATCGGCCGCTCGTTGCTTTGTAAATTTTTTTTTTTAATGCACTAAAAGACAAAAAAAACAAAAAAAACAAAAAAAAAAATTCAAAATTTGGCCTGGGACGGGAGATAATCTCCCGTCAATCTCCTCGGACGGGGTGTAATCTCTCGTCCAAATTTTTTTATTTTTTTTAAATTTTTTTTTAGCACTAAAAGACACAAATATATATATATATATATATATATATATATATATATATATAAGGCCTGGACGGTGGATTATACACCGGCCCAGGCCTATTTTGTCTTATTCACATTTCAAATGACGGTGTATAATCTCCCGTCGACCAATTGGAAAGTTTTATGATTTTTTTTAAAAAAAAAAATTGGTTCGGACGGGATATAATCTACTGTCAATCTCCTTGGACGGTGTGTAATAAGCCGTTGGTTGACTTTGTTTATTCTATTTTTATTTTTTTTTTAAAAAACCAAAGACGCTCCCGTCAATTGGTTCGGACAGGGTATAATTGGTCGTTCGTTGTTTTATCTCTCGTCCTTTTCGTACGTCTCACCTACAAGACGAACTTTTATTTTTCGTCAATTCTGATGGTTCGTTAGCTATATTTTGGTTATAGCCAAATCGTCTGCTATATTTGGCAACGAACTGTTCATCGTACACCTAAATTTTGGGTATTTGGACGACGACTGCAGCTCGTTTTTTGGATATTTTTCCAAATTTTGGGTATTTAGCCCACGACTACCGATGCTCTTAGACACCTTATGCACCTTAAAACCCTGAGCTTTTCGTTGAACTTCGGGGTTGGCTTGTGCGTTGTGGTCGACAGTGGAAACCTATATAGAGCTACGTATGGTGTTGAAACAAAAAGTCGCTGAGAATCTACCAAACTTTTGCAAGCAAATCCCAACAAAAGAGTATTAGTAACAATAATCAGCAAAAAACTTCACCTCATGGATGATTGAGCTCAATCCATTGGTTCAGGACAACACTTATCTTAAAGCACAATCCAATGGTGATGACCTCATGTATGAAGTAATTGAGTACATGAAGTCATTGAGTCAGTGACAGTTGCACCAACTTTGAGCAACTTCCACTCTTCTTCTCCTCTCCCTTTATCAAAATTCCTTGCCCCCCCCCCCCCCCCCCCCCCCCAACCTCTCAAATTTTTTCCCAAGCTGTCCCACTTTTTCAAAAATTTTCCCAAACTGCCAAATTTTTTTGACAAATTTCCAAAACGTCGTGCTCGCTTTCTGAAAAAACAAGTTTGAGTAAAATCTCATCGCTTTTTCAGAAAGCAAGCCTTATATTTTGGTTTTGCACATACCTACACTCGCTTTCTAAAAAAACGAGAGGATTTGTTCCACACTCGTGTTTTTTTTCCCGAGTGTCGATTGGTTCTTTTTAGCCTCCACGCTTGAAATCAGATCTCACTTTCTCTTTCACTCTCTATCTTCCTCCTCCTTTTCTAACCCTGAAACCCTAACCCATCTCTCATCTCATTTTCGTCCAATAACCACAAAAATCCGTCCATTAACCCATAAAATCGCTCTGGAAATTCTAAACTCATCTTCCGAAAGATCCAAATTTTGGAATTTTAATAAACTTGAAGAGGATAACAACTTCAACTATTCTACCCAAATATCTACAGCTATATCCTTTCGAATAAGCTTGTGAAGGTATGATGCATACTGGCCTATTATTTTGTACATTTTCATAGGTTTTGTTTTTTTTGTAGATAATAACTCGTATATTTGTAAAAATATACGTAGGTATGTGTGGTAGGGTAAAAATGACCTGGGGCCCAACCAGGGCCCAGTACAGCTCTCGCTCAAAAATAAGAAAAACAACAAATCGGCTCGGGCACGGACCACTGCAGGGTCGGCACCGAGCCTCAAGTTCACCCCCACAAACCTGGTCTCCTCGTATCCGACGAGTCTCGATGGCCCTCGGCCTCCGATCCACGACAGCCCCACGGGCCGTCCGCCCAGCCTGGTAAAGAATGAAGATGACCTGGCACAACCTAGGCCATCTGATTCTCTCAGGGGCACAGGAGCCCCATGATCAGCCATGTCAGCTCCAAATACCACCAAGGGCTTTGCCACGTCAGCCCTATACCATTCTTGGTACTGCCACGTCAGCCCTAAACCCCCTGGGCCTTCTGCCATGTCAGGCCCATGGGCTTTCGGGTTCAGACCCGGCCCCCAAGCGGATCCAAACCCGATTGGAATTCCCTATAAATACCAGACCCTCACCCACCTTTTCAGGTAATCAATCTTTTGCCACCCAAATTTCCCTAGTTATTGCTACTCTCTCACAGAGACTGACTAGATCGTCGGAGGGTCCGTCGCCGGGATAAACCCCGGTGTTTCAGAACCGTCTGCAGGTACTCAAGGCGAGGCGATCCGAGCCGATCCTTAAGCGCCGAATCGAGCCTCCCGCTCGTCGTCCCGTGCCGCACTCTTCCCTCATTACAAATTGAGTCCGAACTCACACCTGGTGCATCCACACTGCGACCAAAAACAAACTGCATCAGGTTGGCGCCGTCTGTAGGAAATCTTCTTTATCCGGTACGGACGACAGTCCGAGCCTCGCCACCGACGCTCCCCCTCGACCCAATCTCTCATGGCTCCCCGAGCCCGAAGATCAGCCCGTTCGGCTCGACCAGACGGGCCTCCTCCCGAGGGGGCCCTCGACGGAGGGCAAGCATCCAATAATCCGGGTGGAAACCCCGGACCCCAGCGAAGCGCTCCACACGTCGCCGAACCCGACCTTCGTCGGGTCATTCTACACAGGAGGGCTAGCTAGGCCAGGGGAGGGACCGCTTCCAACTCGGCCCCGAACCATTCCAGGCCCGCGCAAGGAGATAGGCCGTCGGCACTCAGCCGCATCGGCCGAATTCCTACGCCCCGACCCAATCCTTCTGACCATGGCGTGGTCACCAGGGGCGAATTCAGAAGCTTCAGAGATGAAATCATGGAGGCACTCCATGGGGCACCGAGGTCCGTGACTTACAGCCGACCCCTTCAAATGAGCGAAGGGAGGAGTCGCACTCGTGCGCCGACCCCCCCTCCTGAGCGCACAGACGAGGTGCTCCGACACCTCCTAGAGATGGAGAATCGAATCGAGCGCATCGGCGACAGGAATCCCAACCTAGTCCAAGGACGGGGGGCCTTCTCGACCTCCATTTTCCGTCAACATCATAGAAGCGGAGATCCCCCGGAACTTCCGACCTCCGCAGTTCGAGACTTACAACGGCGAGGGTGATCCAGCTGATCACATGGAGGGCTTCAAAACCCTCATGATGATTCACAGCGCTTCGGATCCCCTGCTGTGCCGAGCCTTCCCGGCCACCCTCCAGGGTCCGGCCAGGGATTGGTTCTCCAAACTCACCCCTGGCTCGATCTTCTCGTTCGACCAGCTGGAAGCCAGCTTCCTGGCCCACTTCATCACAAGCCGGAAAAGCGAAAGGACTAGCGCTTCCCTGCTCGACCTCAGTCAGAGGGAGGGGGAGTCGCTCCGTAACTTCGTCAAGAGGTTCATGACCGAGGCCAGATCCGTCTCTACCCTCGACGCAGGGGTCGCCTCGGCAGCTTTTCGGCACAATGTCCGCCACAACCAGCTAAAGGTCTCCTTAGCAAAGAGGCCGCCTCTGGACTTCCCTGACCTTCTCAACCGGATCGAGAAGTACATACGAGCTGAAGAAGCTCTGAACCCAGAGGGCAGCAAAGAAGTCGTGGGGAAGGGCAAGCGCAGGGTCGATGATGCCGAACCTGCCAAGAAAACAGCAAAGGAAGGAGTCGGCGCGAAGAGGGCACCTCCGGTCCCTCGCTTCGAAAGGTACACTCCCTTGACACATAATGTGTCCGCCATCCTCTTAGAAATCGAGGACAAAGGCATTGTCCGACTACCTCCCAGATCCAATAACAACAAGAAGCGAGATCAGCGCTTCTACTGCCGTTTCCACAGAGATCATGAACACGAAACCGACCAATGTCGGGCCCTGAAAGACGAAATTGAGGACCTCATCTCCCGAGGGTACCTTCGAGAATTCACCAGAGAAAGCCCACGGGATCGGTGAGATGCTAGGAACCGGAGGCCTTCGCCTCCGAACCCTACTCCGAACCGCATCCAGGGTCGGGATCCCGAACCCGAGGGAGCCGCGGATACACCATTCATCTTACACTGTGTCCACGGAGGGCCAATGGGGGGAGAGTCAAATACTTCCCGAAAAGCCTTCATCCGAGAGGTGAATGCTGTCCAAGACAACCTCTCGCCCAGGATACAACCGGTGCCAGTCTCCTTCTCAGGAGAGGACCTCGAAGGCGTTCGCCTACCTCATTGCGACGCCCTCGTCATTGGCCTCCACATGGCTAATTGTGAGGTTCGACGAATTCTCGTCGACAACGGCAGCTCGGTAAATATTCTCTTCCTCGAAGCCTTCGAGAATCTCAAACTACCCAGAAGCAAGCTCAAGCCAGCCGGATACACCTTGCACGGATTCTCTGGCGTCCCCATCGTGATCGAAGGGATTGTTACTCTCGACGTCACCGCGAGATCGGCTCCTGTCAAGAGGACCGAGTCCATGGACTTTATGGTGGTAAACGTCAAGGCGGCTTACAACGCCATACTCGGCCGACCCGGACTGTGCTCCCTTCAAGCGGTACCTTCGACATACCATCTGAAACTTAAATTTCCCACCCCATAAGGGGTCGGCATCGTCCGAGGTAGCCAGGAAGCAGCGCGGTCGTGCTACATGACCGCCGTCGGAGGAGGTGTGTTCCCCCTCGACGCCGTTGAGCTCGAGCCCGAGAGGGACGGTCCCGCCCCAGAGCCTGTCGATGAGCTGGAGGAGGTCCCGTTCGGCGCCGAGGATGAATCAAAGTGGTTCCGAGTGAGCCGCTCGCTCCCCGAGGACTTGAAGCCAGGCATAATCGCCTGCATCCGCCGCAACGTTGATCTCTTCGCCTGGAAGCCCTCCGACATGCCCGGGATCTCCGAAGACTTGATTATGCATCGGCTGAGCGTCATTCCAGACTCTAAGCCGGTCGTCCAAAAGAGACGCAAAGTCGCACCGGAGAGGCAGCAAATTGTGAAGGCAGAAGTCGACAAACTCTTGTCGGCTCGATTTATTCAGGAGGTCAGCTACCCCGAGTTGTTGGCTAATGTCGTCATGGTGAAGAAGGCAACCGGGGGCTGGCGGATCTGTATCGACTTCACGGATCAAAATAAGGCATGTCCGAAAGATCCTTTCCCCCTCCCCCGCATCGACGCTTTGATCGCCGCAACCTCGGGGCATGAGCTACTGTCCTTCATGGACGCATTCTCAGGGTACAATAAGATCCGGATGTTTCCACCGGACATCTCCAAGACCTCGTTCGTCACCGACCAGGGTTTTTTCTGCTACCGCGTTATGCCCTTCGGGCTAAAGAACGCCGGAGCCACATACCAACGGCTCGTCAACAGAATCTTCAAAGACCTGATCGGCCGCAACGTGGAAGTCTATGTCGACGACATGCTCGTCAAGAGCCGGGCCGGGCCGGACCACGTCGCCGATCTCGAGGAAGCCTTCGGAGTCCTCCGGCATCACAACATGAGGCTCAACCCGGCTAAGTGTGCCTTCGGCGTCTCCACCGGGAAATTCCTGGGGTTCATCGTCAGCCAGCGCTGCATCGAGGCGAACCCCGAGAAAATCCAAGCTATTATTGACATGGCCCAACCCCGGAATGTCAAAGAAGTTCAGAGGCTCACGGGCCGGTTGACGGCAATTGGCCGTTTCCTCTCCAAGTCAGGGGAGAAGTCTCTCCCCTTCTTCAAGGCTCTACGCAGAAAAGGGGGCTTCGAGTGGGGCACCCATCAACAGGAAGCCTTCAAACAGCTGAAGCAGTACCTCACCAACCTTCCTCTCCTCAGCAAGCCCGAGCCGGGCGAACCACTATGGCTCTACCTGTCCGCCTCGGATAGCGCACTCAGCGCCGTCCTCGTCCGGGAGGAAGATGGGGTCCAGAGGCCATTGTACTATGTAAGTAAAGTTCTGCTCCCCGCCGAGACGAGGTACGCAAAGATAGAGAAGGTGGCCTATGCTTTGGTCATGGCAGCCCGGAAGCTTCGTCCTTACTTCCAGGCCCACTCCGTCCAAGTACTGACCGACCAGCCCCTGAAGACTGTCCTTCACAAGCCCGAAAACTCCGGCCGCTTAGTCAAATGGTCGATTGAGCTGAGTCAGTTCGACATCAGCTACCAGCCGAGGACGGCCATCAAAGGGCAGGCCCTCGCCGAGTTCATCACCGAGTGCATAGTCTCCGAGCAGCCCAGTACTGAGGCCTCGGATCTGACCTGGGAGATTTTTGTCGATGGATCATCATGCGAAACGGGGAGTGGGGCTGGCATCATCCTTCGTGGCCCCGACCAATTCTTACTTCAATACTCCCTCCGCCTCAACTTTCCGGCCTCCAACAACGAGGCGGAATACGAGGCCATGATCGCAGGATTGACCCTAGCACGTCGAGCCGGAGCCAAGCAAATCCGGGCCTTCAGCGATTCTCAGCTCGTGGTCAATCAGATCACTGGAGAATACGAAGCCCGCAATAATCGCATGGTGAAGTATTTGGCAGTGGTCCGGCGTCTCCTAGCGTCCTTCTGCCACTCCACGGTTATTCGAGTCCCTAGAGAGCAGAACGCTCAAGCAGACGCGTTGTCAAAGCTCGCCTCTTCCTCCTTCGAGGGTCTCGACCAAACTGTACTCATAGAATTCCTCCTAAAGCCAAGTATCAACGACCAAGACCAGGAGGCAATGTGTGTCCAAGACGGTGCCAGTCCAGACGACTGGACCACTCCCATCCGGAGATTCTTAGACAGCGCCAAGCTTCCTGAAGACTGAGCCGAAGCTAGACGGGTCAGGGTCCGAGCTGAAAGGTTCGTCATGATTGATGACATCCTCTTCAAACGCTCATACACCTTGGCCGACGGCAAGCCATACCTCCGCTGTCTCACCAGCGACGAGGCCGGCTACGCGCTAAGAGATCTTCATGAAGGGATCGGCGGATGCCACATGGGGAGCAGGACGCTCGCCCGGAAGGCCCTGAATCAGGGGTACTATTGGCCGACCATGCTCCAAGACTCGCAAGACCTAGTCAAGAGGTGCGGCCCATGCCAAAGGTTCTCCACTATCAAGAGGCTTCCTCAAGCCAATCTCCGATCCCTGACTAGTCCTACCCTATTCGCCATGCGGGGCATGGACCTTGTGGGCCCCTTCCCCGTAGCGGTAGGACAAAAGAAGTTCTTGATAGTCGCCATCGACTACTTCACCAAATGGCTCGAAGCCGAGCCTCTGTCCAGCATCACCGAGCGCCAAGTACAACAATTCTTTTGGAAGAACATCATTTGCCGGTTCGGAATCCCCCGGGTCCTCGTTACAGACAACGGAACCCAATTCCAAGGTCAGAACTTCCAAACCTTCTGCGCGGACATCGGTATCCAGCAACGTTTCTCCGCTATTTGCCACCCTCAGTCCAACGGCCAAGCGGAGAACGCGAACAGGCAAATCCTCGACGGCCTCAAACAGCGCCTCGACAGTTCCCCCAAGGGCTTTGAGTCGAAGAACTGCCTAGTGTGCTATGGGCGTACCGAACCACCAAGAGGATCCCCACGGGAGAGACGCCGTTCGCCTTGACCTACGGGACGGAGGCAGTCATCCCCGTCGAGGTCGGCCTGCCTTCTCCCCGTATCATGGCCTTCGACGAAGCCGACAATTCATCCGGCTTGAGGGCCAACCTGGACCTCGTCGCCGAAGTCAGAGAGAAATCCTCAATCCGGAGAAGCATCTACCAACAATGGATCGAGAAGTTTTACAACAAGAAGGTCCGCCCCACAAACATCAAGGCGGGAGACCTCGTGTTACGAAAACTGTCCGTCTCTGATCCAACCAAGAAGAGAAAATTGGCCCCCAACTGGGAAGGCCCATACCGTGTAGTCGAGGCTGTACGCCCTGGTACATACTGACTGGCAGATATGGACGGCCGGCTCATCGGCCGACCCTGGAACGCCGAGCACCTAATGAAGTTCCTAGAAGAGCGAACATAGGTTCTAGCTTGGCTTGTATATATTATTTGTAAGCTTCCATGTGTAGAGGGTCGTCTTGACGACCCTCCCTATCATGTATGAAAGAAATTTCTTTTTGTCAAACTCCAAACGCCTCGGCAGACCCGACCTAACGCCGGAGAATGGGATCGGCACCCGAGTCTTCACTCTGGTATCGTCCCCAACATTTCGGTAGGTCCGACTCGGCTTCAGGCCAGGGAGTCTTCCCAACACACCGCGCCGATCCCTCACGGATCGACAGGGCCGAACCGCACTCTCTTCATCATTCATTACACTATCAACCAGAGCAAAGAATGAAAAGAATTCCTTATTCATACTCCCTTATTAGTTCTGAGAAAACAAACAAAGACCGTTACAGGACCACTCCACTCATCTCAAACTAAAGGAAGCCTCCATCTTAGGGCCCCTCGGGTCCGACAAATGGCGGGACCACTCCGACCGAACGGCTTGGAGCCCTCTCCTCATCATGACGGCCCTTCGGCTCGGCAACGGTCGACGCACCAGCCACGGAGCTCTGGGCATCAACTGGCCGTGTACGCTCCAGCAGCAGCAGCGCAGAGGGAACCCCCTCCGCTCGCCGACCCACTGAGGAAGATGTCGAGACACCCAGCATCGTCTTGTAACGGTGTATCTCCATCTCCTTCTCCACTATGACGTCACGAAGTAGCCTCTCAGAGGAGGGTCTCTGCACCGAGGCACTCGACATGGTATATCCAAGTCCGACGCCTCCGAGGTCCCGATCCACCATCGCCCTCCTCAGCAGGCTTGCCTCCTCACTTAGGGCTTCAGACTTGTTCCGGTAATAATTGAAGGCCGCATCAGTGTCGCGAGCCCCCTTTCGATAGCGAACCAAAGTGGCCTCCAGGGCCTCAACCTTGCTCCGGAGCCACGCCACGTCGAAACGACGGGGGTCCACCTCGGGAAGGGGAGCCGTAACCTACAAGAGAGCCAGCCCACTCAAAACACATAAGCAAGGAGGTTCGGAAAAACCCGAGGTCAAAACACTTGGCCAGTCAAAAATCCTTTTTTTTATAAATGAAGTTACTTCTTACAAAAAAGGCGGTGGCCAGTCCGCGGTAGGCAAATACAATGGAGAAATGGAAAAAGAAAGACAAAATTATACAACATGTTTCCCCACCTCAACATCGGCCGGGTTCAAAGAGGGGTCGGCAGCCGGGTCATCAACGGGCCCCTCTTCATTGGGGGTCTTCGGTGTCCCCTCGATCTCCATGTCATAATCGAAGTTGGACAGGTCGAGGGTCGGGTAGAAGTGCCTCACATGACTGAGGGCCTTCGCGTAACACTCGTCCTGGGCCTTGATCACCATCATTCGACCCGCATTCGTCAACTCCTCTTTCTCCTTGGCGAACTTCTTCTTCAAGGAGACCACCCTCTTCCCCCACTCCGCCTCCTGGGCGTCGAGATCGAGCTTCATCTTCTGCTCCCTCTTGTGCGAGCCCTCGAGCTCGATCCGCATCTCCTTCATCTCCTGCTCGCTCTTATCCGCCCGAGCTCGCTCTTGTGCCAGGGCCGCTTCATAGAGGTTCTTTACGTTAGCCCCCTGCACGCAAGCCTGCGACCAACAAACGCAGATAAGAAGAAGACTTCCGCAGTAAAATTGACAAGGGGGATGGGGTCGACGAGCTTACCAGTACGGTGGCCTGCGCCAAGCGCGTGAACGCCACCTCCACGGGCTCGCTCTCCATCTCCTTGCGGTCTCGAGGGGTTGCCAACTTCTCCACCACCTCAACAGCCTGGGCCTCCTCGGTCAGACAGTCCCCCATCCAAACCGACCAATCCGGTGCCCACCGTTGCCGCAACATCACCATCACCGGGTCCTCTTCCTCGACCTCGACCAATGGACCTTTCCCCTTGTCAAGATCGGATGCCTTCGCCTGGCCCTGGCCCTTCGAAGTAGCCACCCCCTTGCTCGTCTCCGAGCGAGTCCTCTTGGTCCTCGGCTCGAGCTGGGCCTCCGAGACGGCTAGGGGCGACTCCCTTGGCCTCTTCGCGCCCCCTCCTTCCTCGGCCTTCTTCTGCTTCTCGGCGAGCCTGCGAGCCTTGATCGATTCGGGATCCATACCTGCAAGAAGATCCAGTAAGGACAATGAGCACGAAGGAATAACAAGACCAAGAGAAAAGAAACAACTACATACAAATAATGGCTGGGCTCAGTCCGATGCTCGCCAGGTGACCCTCGGTCACCTTCGTCCAGCTGATACTGTATGACAGACGAAGGCGCTCGACAAACCCCCACTCCTCGGCTGTCAGGTCCCTCAGCCTCGGCGTTTTATAGCTCGGCTTGGAGTGGTTCCATCGAGTAGGAATGTTCCAAGGTTCCTCACTCCGGATCACCTGATATTTCTTCTTCCAATCCTTGATGGAGTCCGGGTGACCGTGGACGACCTTCCCCTTACTCCGGGGCGAAATGTAGTAAACACCCTCAGCCGACGAGCTGATCATCAACATCGCTCGGAACACACTCAGCCATAGGGGTACCTTCTGCTCCTCGCACATCAGCACGAAGCAGATAATCTGCTTCAGGAGTTCGGCCCGTACTGCATCGGCGCCAAGGACGTCCAGTTCAACACCTCCCGAACAAACGGGTGGACTGGCAGCCTCAGTCCGGAGATGAAGGCGTCCACGGAGAAGATGCAATACCAATCAGGCAGGGGGTCGGTCGGGCGAAGGGTAGAGCTCGGCAACATGAGCTCATAGCTGGACCCTATGTGGTACGCCAACTGCAGGGCCTCCAAGTCACCAGCCTCCAAAACGGACGGAAGTGTGTCCATCTTCACCCTCTTCCGGCTCAGCGACGATGGCTGGACCCCAAAAAGCTCCTTATCAGAAAGGTCATCGGGGAACCGACGGAACGGCTTCGGTTGTACGGGCGACCCTGTCCTCAAGTTATGGTAAACAGGCGCCTGGCTCGAGCCACCGGTCCTCGACCCCTTCTTCTTCGGAACCCTCTTCTTCTTGGCCCTATCCGGCGAGGGGGTAGATAATCGCCCCAGACCGGTCGGCATGGAACTCGAGCCCATGCCCTGACCTCCTATCTGAGCCCCTTCGGCTTCACCCCCTTCGGGGCCACCTTCCTCCTCGAAAGCCGACCCTAGAACCTGGACTTCGTCTGAGCTGCCGCTTGCCTCCTCAGACTCACTACTCTCCACCACAAAAGGCTTCCGAGATCGCAACGACCTCACATTATACACTGGCTCCTCCTCGCCTACCGGCTCCTCCCACGAAATCGAATCGGAAGGCTCCACATTATGTACAGACTCCCCCTCAAGCACAGGCTCCTCCCACGAAGTCGATGTGGAGGCAGGCTTCCCTTCCCCCCTCGACGTCGACGCAGACGAACTAGACTGAGCCCTAGACATGCCTAAACTAAACAGACTTACCAACTAACCTGGGGTCACGTCGGAAGAACGAGCCTGGCGCAGCAAACAGTAGGGATGAGCACTGAAGTGTTAGAAGATTTTTTGAAAAAGAAAGAAGCGAGAAAGAAGTGGGCAATAGGGGGAGAGGTGGGGACATTTATAGAGGATGAAAACGACTCCTCGATTTTCGCAATTACTGTTCACCGATTGACGTGTAACTGCTGCCTAAAAGATCGCGCCACGTCCTCGAAACGTGTGCTGCTGACGTCACCCAATGCCAGGCTGGCAGCCAGACACAAGGGTCGGTTCGGATGAAGTGTTCGGCGGAGAAAATATTTTGCTAAAGATTTAAGGCTCCAGGGTTCGGTCGGCTCACCTCTTACCCGCGAACAACTCGGGGCTTACGGCCTCGGCAGCCGAAACCCCGAATTGTTCCCGGGTGGGAGAAAAGCCACCATCGCCTGCGCCCCGGGCTCCAGGGCTCGGTTGTTCGGGGTTTCGGCTGCAGAGGCCGTAAGCCCCGAGCTGTTCGTGGGTGAGAGGGGAGCCACCATCGCCTGGAACCCTATCGAAAAAAGATCGGCCCACCTCCAATCTCTAACTCCCTTGGGCTGGCCGACCAACGGAAGCCGTCAGCACCAGAAGAAAGACAGAGATCAGGGATGACCAATCTATCCGAGGCTCCTCAGCCCCAGGGTCGAAATTTGGCTGATACCCCTCCCGTCTAGATCTTTCTCGGGCGAACCGCCGTGTCAGGGCCATCCGACCCGAAAAAGGATCCAGACGGCAAAGTCACCACCAGTCCGAGGCACAACTAGGGTTAAAATTTTGCAAGAGGCAGACGTCCGCCGAAGCAAACACCTCTGATGGCCAGTGGACCACCCTTGCCGTGATCAAACCTGCTAAGGGGAGAGGGGTATTTATAGCCTCCCCCATAGACCTGCCGTTTTAGCATCGGGAAAGCCAAACGACGGAAGCCTGAGCGCCGTGCATTTATTAGGCGGCGCCATTAATGCCCCTAGGAAATTGGAACATCTGCACAGATCCCGGGACGCCTTCAATGCTCCGCAAAGACAGCAGACCGCCCCGCTTCAATCCTTCTAAGGCACAACGGTTCGCCATCACCCTTGCCGACCCATAATCCCTCGCCAGCGCAAGGTTCGGTCTCGCACCAGGGTACTCTTCTCCGGAAGACGTAAAGGCTCGCCATCACCCTTGCCGACCCGTAATCCCTCGCCAACGCGAGGTTCGATCTCGCACCAGGGTACTCTTCTCCGGAAGACGCAACGGCTCGCCATCACCCTTGCCTGCCTATAATCCCTCACCAGCTCGAGGTTCGGTCTCGCACCAGGGAACTCTTCTCAGGAAGACACAAAGGCTCGCCATCACCCTTGCCGACCCGTAATCCATCGCCAACGCGAGGTTCGGTCTCGCACCAGGGTACTCTTCTCCGGAAGATGCAACGGCTCGCCATCACCCTTGCCGGCCTATAATCCCTCGCCAGCTCGAGGTTCGGTCTCGCACCAGGGAACTCTTCTCAGGAAGACACAAAGGCTCGCCATCACCCTTGCCGACCCATAATCCCTCGCCAATGCGAGGTTCGGTCTCGCACCAGGGTACTCTTTTCCGGAAGACACAACGGCTCGCCATCACCCTTGCCGGCCCATAATCCCTCGCCAGCTCGAGGTTCGGTCTCGCACCAGGAAACTCTTCTCAGGAAGACACAAAGGCTCGCCATCACCCTTGCCGACCCATAATCCCTCGCCAATGCGAGGTTCGGTCTCGCACCAGGGTACTCTTCTCCGGAAGACGCAACGGCTCGCCATCACCCTTGCCGGCCCGTAATCCCTCGCCAGCTCGAGGTTCGGTCTCGCACCAGGGAACTCTTCTCAGGAAGACACAAAGGCTCGCCATCACTCTTGCCGACCCATAATCCCTCGCCAACGCGAGGTTCGGTCTTGCACCAGGGTACTCTTCTCCGGAAGACGCAACAGCTCGCCATCACCCTTGCCTGCTTATAATCCCTCGCCAGCTCGAGGTTCGGTCTCGCACCAGGGAACTCTTCTCAGGAAGACACAAAGGCTCGCCATCACCCTTGCCGACCCGTAATCCCTCGCCAACGCGAGGTTCGGTCTCGCACCAGGGTACTCTTCTCCGGAAGACGCAACGGCTCGCCATCACCCTTGTCGGCTCGTAATCCCTCGCCAGCTCGAGGTCCATCAACCTTGCCGGCCCAAGATCCTTCGCCAGCTCGAGGTTCGGTCTAGCACCAGAGTAATCTTCTCAGGAAGGCCCAGCGATTCGCCATCCCATTTCCACGACCATAAACACTCCTCCATGGCTAAACTCCTGCACCCCAGCAGGAGTGGGGGGCTTGTGTGGTAGGGTAAAAATGACCTGGGGCCCAACCAGGGCCCAGTACAGCTCTCGCTCAAAAATAAGAAAAACAACAAATCGGCTCGGCCACGGACCACTGCAGGGTCGGCACCGAGCCTCAAGTTCACCCCCACAAACCTGGTCTCCTCGTATCCGACGAGTCTCGATGGCCCTCGGCCTCCGATCCACGACAGCCCCACGGGCCGTCCGCCCAGCCTGGTAAAGAATGAAGATGACCTGGCACAACCTAGGCCATCCGATTCTCTCAGGGGCACAGGAGCCCCATGATCAGCCATGTCAGCTCCAAATACCACCAAGGGCTTTGCCACGTCAGCCCTATACCATTCTTGGTACTGCCACGTCAGCCCTAAACCCCCTGGGCCTTCTGCCACGTCAGGCCCATGGGCTTTCGGGTTTAGACTCGGCCCCCAAGCGGATCCAAACCCGATTGGAATTCCCTATAAATACCAGACCCTCACCCACCTTTTCAGGTAATCAATCTTTTGCCACCCAAATTTCTCTAGTTATTGCTACTCTCTCACAGAGACTGACTAGATCGTCGGAGGGTCCGCCGCCGGGATAAACCCCGGTGTTTCAGGACCGTCTGCAGGTACTCGAGGCGAGGCGATCCGAGCCGATCCTCAAGCGCCGAAGCGAGCCTCCCACTCGTCGTCCCGTGCCGCACTCTTCCCTCATTACAAATTGAGTCCGAACTCACACCTGGTGCATCCACACTGCGACCAAAAACAAACCGCATCAGTATGGATTACGATATTTCTATTTGGTTATACTTTGGTGGTGAAATAATTCGTGATCCAAATATTAGTTGTTGTTATAGTGTGGTGGACCTAAAATAGTTTGGGCACCTCGTACCATTACATTGGCAAAAATAGTTGAGAAAATTTACGAAGTTACTAATTGGGATAGGGATCAATGGAATGTGAAAATTTTAGCTCGGTACGCAGCAGGAAAAATATATGGTTAGTATTTTATAACAGTACCCGTTTCTACTGATAATGCTATGAAGTCAATGATTGCTAGGATACTTGATCCCAATTGTACTTAGTCTGCATTAGGGTTATATATTCAGCAAATCCAAATTTTGAATGCTCAGCTGCATGATATTTCAAGTTCAAGCTTCGTACGGGTAGTACCGACACAACAGATGAGGTCTAATCCTGTTCAAACTTTACAAGCAACCCCACTGTCCCCACAAGAAGACGCCTTCACAAATATTACAAACTCGGATTCTACAGAAGTTGAGTTGTCACGACAACCTAGTCCGGGTCATGACTATGTTCCAAATGACACTTTATTTGAATTATTTCAAAATGCTACCATTAACACCGACTTATTAGACGATGAAGAAGAAGATGAAGAAACTAACAATAAAGTTGATGAGAGTGTAGAAAATGATGATGTGGACGAAGATGATGATGTAGCAAATGTAAATCCTACGAACAACAGTTCTAATGAAGTGAGAGCTACTGATACTACTGATAGCTATGTCAATGTTAACGCTCATGTTACCGAAGAGAAGTCACAATGTACTATAGTACATCAAGTTCCACAAGAGTCGGCTGGTTCATCAAATGTAGACGAATTGTACATTGGACATGAGTTTGTAAGTAAAGAGTCGATTCAGCAGGTTGTGAAGCTGTATTCTATCACGAAACATCGTGAATTCGTCACATTGAAATATTCACCGTCACTGTACACTGTTAAATGTAAAATGACACATAGAAAACGTACAATTGAGGAGATGGTGCAAAGTCCCCCAGTAGTAAGTGATGGTGGATGCCCTTGGAGATTACGCGCAATTGTTCTAAAAGGCGGGACAAATTTCGTGGTGAAGAATATAGTTGGGCCTCATACTTGTACGAATCTCACGTTGAATCAGGACCACTGTAAAGTTGATTCTAACCTTGTTTGCAATTTGATTGTGAGCATGGTGAAGCCTGAGATAGGTTTAACACCACAGGCCATTGTTGAGATAGTAAAAGTACAATATAATTATCATATTTCATATAAGAAAGTGTGGATTGCAAAACAAAAGGCAATTGAGAGATTGTTCGGTACCTTCAAAGAAGCATACACCAAGTTGCATTTTCTGTTATCAGCAATACAAGCAGCAAATCCAAGAACCGTTGTCCACTAGGATAAATATCAGTCTAGTCATAGCAAAGAAATGTTCAAGGGAGTATTTTGGACATTTGGTCCTTCGATTAAAGGTTGCAGGTCTTGTAGACCTGTTATTAGTGTTGACGGAACTCACTTGTACGGTAAGTATAAGGGCTGTTTGTTAATTGTTGTTTTCCTGGATGTGAATGATTGCTTATTAGTGTCACTGCCATCTCCTCAACTGGCAGGTGAAAGGTGTGTGTTTTAGGCCGCCATCTCTCAAGCAGTGCAATAAGAAGAGGCTGTTTACATTCGATGAAGCTCATCAGTGCAATACCATATGATCCACAGTCCCGTAGGATCTCGTGAATCCGTGGGTGCATAGGTAGTGGATGACCCCCCCTCCCCCTAAATGTACATTCCTTGGATTTACCTTTCCATACATCATTCGAACGGTGATGTAACTAGAGAGTAAGGAGTGTAGGGTCGAAGGAACCTGGACCTCCGGGAGGAATATAAGATGATGGAGGGGCAGAAGAAGAAGGATCCGCCTCATTTGGATTAGTTCGGACCTATACAACAATAACATTTACATCAAAAGATCGATATTACATTTTATTGTATGATAATCAAACCAATCAAATATAAACAAATACTCACTTACATTAGTACGCTCGGTACCACCACGACGACCACCACGTCCACCGCGGGGAGGTGGGCCAAAAAAAGTATATGGTCCATCGCCGCGAGGAGGTCTGCTACTCGATCATTCCTCCACATTCCCCATCGTGCGTGCCATTTATAATAAAAAAGAGTATACTATAACAAAAAACAATCATTATTAACTGTACAAAAATATATAACCTACATATATCTACATATATCCAAATTTCTATTATAGCAAATCTACATATATAACCTACAGTTTTTTTTTGAAACTCAATTCATATTTTTCGTATCAAAATATATACTCCAAACTACATACCTAAATATATACTCCAAACTATATTTTGTATCAAAATATATACTCCAAACTACAACCCACAAAATTTTTGCTAGTTGTTTATTAAAGAAAATCAACAAGTTTGGGTGATTAACACAACATTAAAAAAGGAAGAGTTTGATAAATATACCGCAAGCTTTACCCCTTAATTCGAAGCACTCCACCTCCTTCAACCGCAAGATTTACCCTCAAATTCGAAGCACTCCACCTCCTTCGACCGCAAGTTTTATCCCCAAATTCGAAAATCAATACATTCTTGAATATTGGGGTTTAGGGTTTTTGGGGTTAAATGAGGATGAGAGAAGTGGAAAATTGAAAGAAGATGAGAAATGCGAGGATTTTATGAGTGAATCGAAGTATTTTGGTGGGTTAATGGCCGAAATTAGAGCAAATCTAGGATGAGTTAGGGTTTCGTTAGAAGAGGATGAGAAAGATAGAGAGTAAAAGAGTAAGTGAGATCGAATTGAGAGTGTGGGGTTAAAAAGTCTCAATCGACACTCGCTTTTTGTGGGTTAAACACCATCGCTTTTTCAAAAAGCGAGCGTAGGCTATCCAAAACCAAAGCCTCACACTCGCTTCTAAAAAAGTGATGGGGTTTTACCCAAACTCGTTTTTTCGGAAATCAAATAGTGTGTTTTGAAAATTTTAAAAAAATTAGGACAGTTTGAAAAACTTTTAAAAAGTGGGACAGCTTGGGAAAAAATTCCCACCTCTCCCTATTTCTTTTTTTTTGATAACTCACCTCTCCCTATTTCATTTGTTTGTTTGTGTTAAATCTCTCTCTCTCTCTCTCTCTGCATTACAGAGGAAACTAGAGAGATAAGGAGTACATTGACTTGCCACGTTACCAACTCTTTAGTCCATACTCCGTAACATCTTCAAACTCTCCCCGTTCCACACTCCATTTCCCTGTTACCTTCCCCATTCTTCGTCCCCAATTTCATCTCCTTAAAAGTCCCACAAATCTTCCACCTTTGAGACCATCCCTTTTTTTCCTCCAAAAACCTGCTAAAATCTTCTTTTTAAAGCCTTTTCTTCAAATTATAGCTTCAATCTCAGTTATTCTCATATTTGTTATTCTTGTTTGATATCCAAATTCAGCATCTTCCTCAAAGTTTCGATATTGAATTGGTTTTCTAGTTTACTACAGATCTTGAATTACTCATAAGAATCCATTCTTTTTGCAGCTGCATTTTGAAGTAATCCACCTCCTAATTGTAGTCCAATCATCAAGTTTAGAACTTGGTTTGATTCTCATAGATTATGGGGAGCAATTCTAGCAAGAAGGCCACTTCTCCATCAGATGCATATGGTGGAAGTAGTAGCAGTAGCAACAATGAAGACAGCAACATCAGAATTCAGTTCGTGGGTGAGTTGGGTTCCTATGAAACTGAATGCCAGCAGGACCCAGCTGTCCGGAACTTCGATTCGATCCTCCAGCAACGCACCATTGGTGCCATTTCGATTCTCGCGAGCTCTCAAATGAATTCCCTTTCATTTGATACACTTAGGCAAGTCACTGGTTGCCTACTTGAGAATAACCAGCAAGCGGTCAAGTTCATACTAGCTTGCAGGAGGAATGAATGGAAAAACAAGGAATTATTTGATCTCGTTGAAGACTACTTTGAGAATACTCTCCAAGCCCTTGACTTATGCACTGCCTTGGAGAAATGCCTGAAGAAAGCCCGTGATTCGCAACTTATCATCCAGTTTGCGCTCAAATGCTTTGAAGATGAAGAAGACGAGGAAGAGGAAGTGAAGTATAGAAAGACATTGGGAGAACTGAGGAAATTTAAGGAGTTGGGAGACCCATTTACTGAAGAATTCTTTCGGTTGTTTCAGTTGGTGTACCAGAAGCAAATATCGATGCTGGAGAAGTTGCAGTTAAGGAAGAGGAAGCTTGATAAGAAGTTGAAGTCGATTAAAGCTTGGAGAAGAGTTTCAAATATAATTTTTATATCGGCATTTGCCACTGTACTAATTTGCTCTGTGGTGGCTGCAACCATGGCTGCACCCCCGGTGGCGGCTGCATTGGCCGCAGCAGCTTCTATTCCGTTGGGATCGGTGGGGAAGTGGGTTGATACCCTCTGGAAACGTTACTCGAATGTTGTGAAGGATGAGAAGGATGTTATAAGAACAATGGAGGTTGGGACTTTTGTTGCAATGAGTGATTTGGGTGGTATACGGGTTTTGGTTGATAGGTTGGAGATTCATATTGGGTCATTGTTGCAGAATGTGGATTTCGCAAGTAGGGATGAGGAGGCGGTGAAATTTTGGATCGAGGAGATTAAGAAGAAGTTGGGGGTGTTTATGCAGAGTATTGAAAATTTGGGCAAAGAGGTGGATAGGTGTAGTGGAGATGTGCAGAGGGCAAGGACTGTTGTATTGCAGAAGGTTATAAGGGATCCAAACTGACCGGGACGAGGATGTTTGGTATGCTTTTCTCATTGATCAAATGAAATTAATTTTCTTCGGAAAAATTTCCTGCAATGTTTAATTCCTTCGGTTATATTGCTAATATAATGTGTGTGATCTTATTACAAATATGTTCTTGAGTACCAGACCTAAGTGAAATGTGATGCTTTTGCTAATAAATTCGAACTTTGTATGCATGATTGTGTTTACACTTTACAATGATCAAAGTTGAAATTCTTTGGTTGAGAGTTGTCAATGACAAAAACTAGTGTTGCTTTTACACAGAAAAAGCACATCATGGTATAACAATAAATTGTTTTGTCTTGTATTCTCTAAGTTGATTTCTTGTTATGCTTTAAGACCTCCTTTAGGTTAGGGAGGCTCCATTTAAAATTTTTCGCCGATATATA